>JACEFZ010025808.1:1035000-1110000 GCA_014155875.1 Cepaea nemoralis
AGCAAAGAAATATTACCGGGGAGAAGCCAAAAAGCTAAGAAAAAATGGATGAATGAAGAAATCTTAATGTTGATGGACAAAAGGAAACAGAATAAAAATTACAAACAAGAGTATGCTAAGATAAATAAAGAAATAAGAGATAAATGTGTGAAGGCAAAAGAAAGTTGGTTAAACGAGCAATGCAAACAAATTGAATTAAATTCCTTTAAAGATAAAAAAAACGTATGCACAGACAAATCAGTGAGCTCACAGGAAGAAAAATTTGAATAAATACAGGGTGGTTGAAACCAAAACTAGGAAAAATATTATTGGAGGAAGGTGCTATAATGAAGAGGTGGAATGAGTATATAAGAGAATTATATAATGGAGAAAGGGAAGAATTAACAGAAGAAAGTAACTTAGCAGGTCCACCTATTATAAAAGAAGAAGTCGCTGACGCTATGAAACATATGAAGAAAGGAAAAACAGCTGGGCCAGATGAAATCACAGTAGAAGAATTAGAAGTATTGGGAGAATTTGGGGTAGATATATTAACCAAAATGCTAAATATTTACAACAGTGGATATTTACCGAGCGATATGGTGAAATCTGTATTTATAGCAATACCAAAGATACCAGGAGCAATTGAATGTGAAAATTTTCGTACAATTCAATTAACCTCATAAACCATGTCACTAAGCTTCTACTCAGAATTATAATGAGAAGAACAAGAAAGAAAATAAAAATTGAAATTAGTGAAGAACAGTATGATTTTATGGAAGGAAAGGGTACAAACAATGCAATATATATATATTACGAACACTAATAGAAAGGTAAACAGAGAAACAGAGGGACATATATTTATGCTTCATAGATTATACTAAGGCATTTGATAACGTAAAACATGATGAGCTGATTAAAATGTTGGAAGATATAAACATTGATGGGAAAGATTTAAAAATTAGTTAGTTAGTTAGTCTGTACTTTTGTATGGATGTGAAGCGTGAACAATGAGCAGTCAGGCTGAAAAACATCTGATGGCTGTAGAGATGTGGTTTCTGAGGAAAATGCAAAGAATACCATGGACAGCCAGAAAGACCAATGAACAAGTCCTTCAAGAAACAAATGAAGATCGTAAATTGATTAGAGAAATTAGACGTAGACAGTCAAAATTTTGTGGGCATGTTATCAGAAGAAATGGATTGGAGAATTTGGTGACAACTGGTAAGATCGAGGGGAAAAGACCAAGGGGAAGACCTAGAAGCAAGTACCTGGATGGCTTGGCCTTGTGGCATGGTCGAGACAGAAACACGGAGCTGATCCACGACTCTGGTGATCGAGTGAGATGGCAGAACATGACCGCCCACGCTTACTGGCATGGCACATGATGGATGGATGGAGTTAGTTAGTCGCAGTTCCAACTTCACAGCAGCGGGTCGTCCCCATTATGCTCCGTTCCTGTGCCAGTGAATATCACACAAAATGCTTCCCACTGCCCAATGTGAAAAGTGGAAAAGACAGGCGTCTCGACAAACAACAGCCCGCACAGATACACTGTGCATAATGCCACCACCAGAATGTCAACACACCAGTCCCCCATGAAACACCCTGTTCATCTCTAATGGAATCGGCAGTCATTTTCCTATCTGAATGTTTCCTAGATGTTCACCCACACAGTCCACGAAAATGCAGTTCATCGCTGATGGCAGTGGCAGTCAACCAGAAGCCCAGCAGCCACGCATTTCTGCATAAGGCAAAAACCGGTCAACTCTGGGACATAGCCACCTGCCATCACTCCGAACATGCAGTCATATTCCAAAAAACCTCAGGCAGATTCAAAAGCATTTCACACGAAACTCACAGCTCACAGTGTCGCGCCACGCACTCACTCAGTAGCAGGGCGACGAAACCATTAAGCCTCCTTCCTTAGTCGCCTCTTACGATATGCGTGGTAGGCTACAGTGTTGCTATTCTTTGCTTCCCTTATGGGCCCCGGTGTCAGGGTCTTGCGTAAGTCAAGAAATGTAGCTCGTTTACTGACAAGTGAGATACTAAATATTACTACTAAATAACTCGACGTGAATACCCGATGATATAATTCGCACTCTTTATTCGCGCAATGCACTCATCAAAAACAATACAGGCATCGCGCAATCACAATTCACAATATCATTATATCATAAATACAATCAATCAAAGAATACATCAATGCAATCCACTTACAAGTCGAACACACCAGGCGTTCAGTCTCCAACAGTCATACAGGCTAGCTATCAATGCTTGCTCAAACACTCAGGCCTCATTCAATCACGTCCGTCCAGTACGGCTCCCAAGGCCTGTCTGACCAGCCGTTCAGCACACACGTTAGTTGGGGTCGAGTCACCTTGCGTGACCCACAATGTTCACGCTGTGTTCCCGCTGACCCACGACTGCTTAGCGTCGCTCAGTGTTGAGCCCGGCTGGGCTTCTCTGGCGCTGTCGAAGACGCCGCGTTATAACTGTAGTGTTTAACATAGCTCAGCGTTGAGCTCGGTTGCATTGCCTGGCGTTGGTACAGACAACGCGTTGCAACTCCGGGTGAGAATCTGACACCCGGCAACACGCGGGAGAGATTTAAGATGTAAGAATAATAAAGAATATATACTGGAACCAAGTAGCAGCAATTAAAATGGGAAATAAAGAGGGTAGTTACGAACAGATAAAGCTAGGAGTACGACAGGGGTTTGTCTTGCCACCCGATCTCTTCTCCCTATATAGCGAAGTAATAATGAGAGAGATCAAAGAGAAGCCAGGAATACTAATCGGAGGATATAATATAAACAATATACGCTATACAGATGACACAGTATTGGTGGCGGATAATGCAACAGACCTACAACAATTATTGGACATTGTAGTATCAGAGAGTGCACAGAAAGGACTCTCCTTGAATATCAAGAAAACAGTAACAATGGTGATATCAAAGAAAATGGGGACACCAAAATGTGACATAGAAATAGAAGGGGAAATTCTCAACCAAGTGGATAATTTTAAATACCTAGGGGCACTTATAACATCGGATTGAAGATGTACAACAGAGATTAACAGCAGAATAGGGCATAAGTCGCTATCAATGAATGTAAGAAAGAGAGTGCTAAAATGCTATATAGAACCAGTTTTGCTGTATGGCAGCGAATCTTGGAATGTAAATGAACAAATTAGGAAGAACTTAGAAGCAACAGAGATGTGGTTTTTAAGACGAATGTTGCGAATTCCTTGGACTGCCAGAGTAACTAACAACGATTGCCTGAAAGAGGCTAATGAAACTAGAACACTATATACAACAATAAGAAAGAGACAAACAGCTTTCTTTGGTTATGTGATGAGAAGAGAGGCATTCGAGAACATCGTGACAACTGGAAAGATCGAGGGGAAGAGAGGCAGAGGCAGACCAAGAGAAATGATGCTGGACGGATTGAGACGGTTGCATGGAGGAATATCATCAGCAGAGTTGATCCAGAACACCAAATACCGAGATCTGTGGAGAGCCATGAACGCCTACGCCAGCCGGCATGGCACGTGATGATGATGATGTATATTCAAGGCTACTGTATGACGCGGAAGCCTGGACATTGAACAAGCAATTAGAAAGTCGCATAGAAGCCCTAGAGATGTGGATATACAGACGAATAGGTCATATTTCATTGAAACAATAACAATCAAATGCAGACGTCCTAGAAAACCTGGGAATGAAGAGAGAGGTGATGAAAGAAATAAAGAGGAGACAAGTGAAATATTTTGGCCACGTTAAAAGACATGATACTCTTATACAAACTATACTGGGGGGGGGGCAAGGTTGAGGGCACGCGAGCAAGAGGTAGACAACGATACAAGTGGGAGGATAACATCAAGAGATGGACGAACATCAGCCTGACAGAATGTACAGTCAAGGCGAGAGACAGACAGTGTTGGAGATCCATTGCAGCCAACCTTCATTGTGGAGACGGCACCTGATTGATTGATTGATTGATGGATGTGTGCGAGGAGCGCACCCACAGAGGCAGCAGATTGATCGCGTATCGGAATCGATGGATACAATAGATGTCTTTTTTTAATGTGAATTTTAATTGCCATATAAAATATTGCCCTTGAATCAGCATAGTTTCATCGCTATACTTGCTCGAATTGTGGTTGAAAAACAGATTTTCTGTGAATATGTGACTTTGTGAATTGGATAGCCACGGGTCATGACGGCCGCGCATACTGATTGCGCTACACTTTTCAACACACAAAACGTGCCATTTGACCTACTAAAGTTAAATAGAACACAAGTTTAAAGATTATTAATAATTTATTTCTATACTTGTACTGTTTTGTAATCATTTAACATGACGGAACATATTTTTGAAGTCAGTTTTCATGTGACCGTTTGAGACAATCTGGCACTCATAGACGCGCACGACCGCTGGAGGAGGTAATCGGCCACACTGGATAGTGACACTATCGGGTGAATAGCATGAGAAATCGCAACTCGTCTCACCTTCACAAAATTGTGAATATCTTCACTTATAAGTGACATACAGGCATCATTGTGGTACCATTAGATTTTGAATTTCAAGACCTATCTACTGTCGCGGTCTCATTAGTAAATAATCAAATTAAAATTGTCATAGGACTGCGCAGACGTGTGAGAGGTACATCCGGGTATTACCAATAACCGTCACCAGCATGTCGTGCAGACGCTAGGGTCATGAGCAGCCTTCAATGCAGAGAATTATCGGTGTCCTCCCCCAGCTAGCAGGCGCCACCTGGCGATATCTTAGACAAGGCTTTGGTCAACTGTTTGGCGGACGCCAAGCAGTCAATCCTGGTCTCCGACAAAGAAGAATTAGGCGTCGCGGGATACACATCTATATTCCCGAAGACGTGGACGCAGATGTAATGTTGCGAGGTAGAGGAAGACCGATTCGAAGGCTCCGCGAAATGGAGCAATTGAAAAGCGTAGATTAATGTAAAAAAAAACAACTTTTATTGAGTGTTAAAATCGTTGCAACGTGTATTGTTTGTGTTTTTACAGAGCGTTGCGTGTGGGCGTGTAGGTGGCATATGCGCAAAAATTACAAATATTTTATACATTTTAACATTTCTACATTGAATTTGTTGTAGGGTAAAAAACCTTACAGAAACAACAGCATGATGATAGTGCACCGATATTATTATCCCTGCCGCCACCCTCTCCTGTCGGCTCTAAAACCTCCAATTTCATCACCACCACTCGGTAATGATGAAACTGGCAGTATAGAAAGTCTGAACCGATCGGAGATGGCGGCAGCAAGCATCAACAAACAAACAGTATGAAGATGGTGGGAATGGGAGGTGTAAACAGTATCGGGGTTTACAAGGCAGAAAGGGTAGTGGTTGCATTTATAATGTTTGTGTTGTTACATGCGTTCTGTGTATTTAGTATTTGTTTAGGTGTGTTTACGGAGCGTTGCATGTGGGCGTGTATGTGACGTGTGCATATTTTATTCATTGGGCATATTTACATGTGAAGGGAGAAAGATATAGAGAAAGAATAGGGAGAAAGAAGAAACTTCTCATTTTTGTTTCCCTTGCCACACTCTCACCTATTTGGGCCCACCACCCCAAATGCCTTCATCACCACTCTCTGGTAATGATGGTAAGGGCCGGATAAATATTGGAACCAAACGGCGAGAGCTTCAGCAAAGGCAACAACAACTATGAGCTAGGGAGGGGGGGGCATATGGGAGATGAGGTTATATATTAATAATGATACCATTAATAATAATGCAAGAAAAAACCCAAATACATCAATAATAATAATGACAAAAATTAAAAATACTAAGGGTGACAACAGCAATGATAATAAAGGCAATGATAATAATATTTATGATAAGGATCCCACTTTCCAAAACTGTGATTCCATTTGCTAGATTGATTTTCCTAGGAATGGTGTTAGCATAGCATAGCAGGTACATATAATTGCAACATGCAATGTTTAATAATAGTAGAAGTAAAAGGAGTTGGTTATCTTTTTCTCCTTGCTTATTGTTTTGTCTTATTTGTAAGGGTTCATTCATTTTTTCCCTTCCTTATTTGTTGTTGTTGTTGTAAAAAGTAAACAAGCATCTGCATTAGCACACATTTTTACAATCTCATTGGTTTGGTAAACATATGTGGTTTTGTATTCATTCATTCAACATTCACTCACATTTTCTTGTTTCTTCCTTGCACTCATGTGTACTAAATTTTAAAATCATAAAGAAGTGTACTTGTGTTTACTCTGGAGATATCTGTGATATTTTGTGTTTACAACATAGGAAATTTATCCATTTGCTTATTCCATTCCTTGAACACATTTACATGTGAGTGGGGGTTAACAAGGAAAAGGGGAATCTTTACATTTTTGTTTCCCTTGCCACCCTCTCACCAATTTGGTTCCACTCCACCAATGCCTTTATCACCACTCTCTGGGCAATGATGGTAAAGGCAGGATAAATATTTGAACCAAACCAGTGTGGGTGTCAGCAAAAGCAACAACAACCATGAGCGAGGGGGGGGGGGGGCACATGGGAAAAGGGTTATTGTTTTATTACTAATGATGACAATAATAATAATGACAAGAAGAGACATACTGAGGGTAATAACAGCAATTTAAAAAAAAACAGCAATGGTAATAATAGTTATGAAAATGATAACATTTTTACAACATGTGATTCCATTTGCTAGGATGATTTTCTTTGGAATGGTGTTAACATAGCATAGCAGGTACATACAAATGCAAACTGCAGTTTTTAATAATAGTTGGAGTAAAAGGAGTTGGTTATTTTTCCTCCTTGTTTTTTTTCCCCCTTAACTGTAAGGGTTCATTCATTTTTTCCCCCTTTGCTCTCTCTCTCTCTCTTTTTTATGAAAAAAAATAAACAAGCATTTGTATTAACACAAATTTTTACAGTATCATTGGTTTGGTAACCATATGTGATTTTGTATTCATTCATTCAACACTCACTCACATGATTCAAAGGGGGTGACAAAGAGAAAGGGAAATCTTTACATTTTTGTTTACCTTGCTACGCTCCCACCAATTGGTTCCACTCCACCAATGCCCTCATGACCACTCTTAATGATGGTACAGGCAGGACAAATGTTTGAACCGACCAGTGGGGGTAGTAGCAAAGGCAACAAACCATAAGCAAAAGGGGGCACAAGGGAGATGAAGTTGTAAAATAATAATGATGATATCAATAATTCTTATAACATTAATGATACAAAGAATAATAAGGTAGGATAATGATAGTAATAATGATAGAAATAATGATAATAATAACAATAATGATAGTAATAATAATAATATTAATAATAATAATAATAATGATAATAATAATAATAATATATATGTGATTCTATTTACTAAAATGATAATCTTAGTAAATGGTGGTAGTATAGCATAGCAAGTGCTTTTAAAGCAAGCATCCAAAATTTAATACATTGGAATGGAAGGAGTTGATTTTCTTTTCTCCTTTTTTTTACCCCCTTATCTATAAGGGTTGGATCATCATTTTGAAGCAAATAAAACAGGCATTTATACTTCCACAAATCTGTACATGAGGGATTTTTCATTGGTCTTGGTGACCATATGTGATATTTTATAATCATTCACTCACCATTCACTCACAGTTTCTTCTTTCTTTTTCACACTCATGTATACCAAATCTGTAATACAATAATGAAGAATACATATGATTTACTCTGGAAACAGTTGTGATATTTTGTGCGTGTACATAAATGATATTAAGTGTGTGTTATATGTGCGGTGTTTGTATCTGGCTGAGTTTCTACATGTCCATATGAGATATCTATAGTAAGAAAGAGCTGTCAGTAGTTTTGTATGTATGTCTTTTGCTGATTTTGGTATAGTGTTGAGAAAAATTGCTTTATATATGTCGGTTTGTTTGCCTGTGTGCGTTTGTATGAGGTGTTGGAGTGTTGCGCGTATGGCTGTGATTGTTGGACATGTATAATAAATGTGTTCCTCTGTCTCTGTTGTGTTATTTCTACATAGCTGACACTGTGATATTTGTTTGAATTTGTATGCTTCTGTCTGTGTTGTCGGTGTCATATTGTATAACAGTCTATATGTGATCTTCCCTAGCTTTTGGTGTTATGTGTTTGTTGTGTAGGTTTGAAAAGGTGCATGTGAAGTCAGACATGAAGTATTTGTGTCCTCTTTTAATCCTAAGTTTGAGTGATGGTGCTTGTTCTCTAACTAAATGTTTGTATATTTTGTGTGTTGTTTGCTGTATTAACTGTTCATGTCCTTGTATTGCCTGTATGCATGTCTGATAGAATGTTGGCAGTGTTCCCTGGTAGTGTGCAGCTGCATTGTTAAGAGGTGTGAGGTGTTTTATGTTGTGTGCTATATAATATAAAGCTAATCTATGTTGTTCTGGATGTCTGATGATTTTACCTATGTGACTGGTTCTAAGTGACAGTATTTTTGTGTGGATGTCGTAGACGTAGATGGCATGGAAAATGTCGAATTAAGGGGGATAACTGGCTGATAGCCACGTTGTGAAGAGTAAAAATGTTAGCGCGTCTATTGGGGACCGTCGTTATCATCGTTCACGGAGCTTGCAGTGTTGGAACATTGTATATATTGCATTAACAAGTATATTTTATTTTTTTTTAGCAGTAAAAGTATTTCAGACTTTAGGATGTCAAATTATTGTGTTAACTGTGTCATTATATTAATTAAACATTTAACAATTAATGTAACTAATTGCTTCTTTAGAAAAACGTTGGCGAGTTATGTCCCTTGCAAACAATAAAATGAATATTATGTTCGCGTCAAAAAGTGGTATTTGTTTCCTCTTAAATTTCGCTTATCTAGTGCACAGTGCTCTTGCTTCTGTATGTCGTATCTGTTAGTCTTGTGTGCAGAACTGCTGTTTCTCTTGCTTCTGTATGTGGTCTCTGTTAGTCTTGTGTGCAGAACAACTGTTTCTCTTGCTTCTGTATGTGGCTTCTGTTAGTCTTGTGTGCAGAAAATCTTTTTCTCTTACTTCTGTATGTCGTCTCTGTTAGCCGTGTGTGCAGATTCTAATGATTTCTAGTAGAGATTTCTAGTAATGATTTCTTGTAATGATTTTAGTAGAGATTTCTAGTATTGACTTCCAGTAGTGATTTCCCCTAGATGTTATATTGGAAAGGTGGGGAAATGCATGACCGCCAGCGCCAGTTGCCAAGAGGCTTGATGATGATGATGATGATGATGATGATGATGAGGATGATGATGATACATACTGCAGAATAACCTAGTGTGGGTTGACTGTGAAGCCTGCAAACTTCCAGAAGTTAGCATAAAGAAGTTAGCCCACTTCCAGAAGTTAGCCTAAAGAAGTTAGCCTAATCTACTTTTGAGAAAATGCAGACTGTGTTTTCACAGTTTCACGGCAGACTATTACAGGGCGAACATATCAAGAACGCATAGGACGGATTATGCAGATGACACAGTATTGATGGCGGATAATACAACAGACCTACAACAATTATTGGACATTGTAGTATCAAAGAATGTACAGAAAGGATTCTCCTTGAAAATCAAGAAAACAGTAACAGTGGTGATATCAAAGAAAATGGGGACACTAAAATGTGACATAGAAATAGAAGGGGAAATTCTCAACCAAGTGGATAATTTTAAATACCTAGGGGCACTTATAACATCGGATGGAAGATGTACAACAGAGATTAAGAGCAGAATAGGAATGGGAAAAGCCGCATTTCAGAAAATGAAGAGTATCTTATGCAATAAGTCGCTATCAATGAATGTAAGAAAGAGAGTGCTAAAATGCTATATAGAACCAGTTTTGCTGTATGGCAGCGAATCTTGGAATGTAAATGAACAAATTAGGAAGAACTTAGAAGCAACAGAGATGTGGTTTTTAAGACGAATGTTGCGAATTCCTTGGACTGCCAGAGTAACTAACAACGATTGCCTGAAAGAGGCAATTGAAACTAGAATACTATATACAACAATAAGAAAGAAACAAACAGCTTTCTTTGGTCATGTGATGAGAAGAGAGGCATTGGAGAACATCGTGACAACTGGAAAGATCGAGGGGAAGAGAGGCAGAGGCAGACCAAGAGAAATGATGCTGGACGGATTGAGACGGTGGCATGGAGGAATATCATCAGCAGAGTTGATCCAGAACACCAAATACCGAGATCTGTGGAGAGCCATGAACGCCTACGTCAGCCGGCACGGCACTTGATGATGATGATGTATATTCAACGCTACAGTATGGCGCGGAAGCCTGGACATTGAACAAGCAGTTAGAAAGTCGCATAGAAGCCCTGGAGATATGGATATACAGACGAATAGGTCGTATTTCATGGAAACAAAAACAATCAAATGCAGACGTCCTAGGCAAACTGGGAATGAAGAGAGAGTTGATGAAATAAATAAAGAGGAGACAAGTGAAATATTTTGGCCACGTTAAAAGACATGATACTCTTATAAAAACCATACTGGGGGGGGGGGGGAAGCGAGCAAGTGGTAGACAACGATACAAGTGGGAGGATAACATCAAGAGATGGACGAATATCAGCCTGACAGAATGTACAGTCAAGGCAAGAGACAGACAGTGTTGGAGATCCATTGCAGCCAACCTTCATTGTGGAGACGGCACCTGATTGATTGATTGATGGATCTGTGCAAGCTGCCATTGCCGGGGAGTGCACCCACAGAGGCAGCAGATTGATTGCGTATCGGAATCGATGGATACAATAGATGCCTTTGTTTAATGTGAATTTTAATTGCCATATAAAATATTGCCATTGAATCAGCATTGTTTCATCGCTAAACTTGCTCGAATTGTGGTTGAAAAACAGATTTTCTGTGAATATGTGACTTTAGTGAATTGGAAACCCACGGGTCATGACAGCCGCGCATACTGATTGCGCTACACTTTTCAACACACAAAACGTGCGATTTGACCTACTAAAGTTAAAGAGAACACAAGTTTAAAGATTCATTAATAATTTATTTGTATACTTGTACTATTTTGTAATCATTTAACATGACGGAACATATTTTTGAAGTCAGTTTTCATATGACCGTTTGAGACAATCTCGCACTAACAGACACGCACGACCGCTGGAGGAGGTAATCGGACACACTGGAGAGTTCCACTTACGAGTGAATAGCATGAGAAATCGCAACTCGTCTCACCTTCACAAAATTGTGAATATCTTCACTTAGAAGTGACATACAGGCATCATTGTGGTACCATTAGATTTTGAATTTCAAGGCCTATCTACTGTGGCGGTCTCATTAGTAAATACCCAAATTAAAATTGTCATAGGACTGCGTAGACTTGGGAGCGGTACATCCGGGTATTACCAATAACCGTCACCAGCATGTCGTGCAGACGCCAGGGTCATGAGCAGCCTTTAATACAGAGAATTTATCGGTGTCGTCCCCCAGCTAACAGGCGCCACCTGGCGATATCTAAGACAAGGATTTAGTCAACTGTTTGGCGGACACCAAGCAGTCAATCCTGGTCTCCGACAAGGAAGTATTAGGCGTGGCGGGATCTTTATTTGTATTCCAAAAGACGTAGAAGGGGAACTTGTTGCTAAGAATTAGAGGAAGAACGATTCGAAGACCCCGCGAAACGGAGGTATCCACAGGCGAAGAATTTTTTTTTTTTTTAAACTTTTATTGAGTGTTAAAGAAAACTTTGCATTTGTATTGTTCGTGTTGTTACAGAGCGTTGCATGTGGAAGTGTAGGTGACATATGCGCAAATTTGTACAACATTTATTTCAACATTTTTACATTTGAAATGAAGGGTAACGGAAAACGAGTACAAACAATAACAAGACGGTAGTATACCATTATTTTCTTTCTGCCACCCTTTCACCTGTCAGCTCCAACCCCACCAATACCATCATCACCACCTGGTAATGAGGACAAGGGCAGTAAAACTTGTTAAAACCGACCGGTGAAGGCAGCAGCAGCATCAAAACGAACAGTATCGAAAAGGTGGGGGGGGGGGGGGGAAGGGGAGGGGGGGGGGGTTGTCAAGGAGTTTCCTAGTTTACAATGCAGGAGGGGTCGTTGTTGCATTTGTATTGTTTGTGTTGTTACATGCGTACTGTGTGTTCAGTATTTGTGTGCGTGTTTTTACAGAGCGTTGCATGTGGGCGTGTAGGTGACATATGCGCAAAAATTACAAATATTTTATACATTTAAACATTTCTCCATTGACATTGTTGTAAGGAAATATTTTAAATCAAAAGCGTGATGGTAGCGGGCTGTTATTATTTCCCCTGCCGCCCCGCTCTCCTGTCAGCTCCAAAAACTCCTACCAAGTACCATCACCCTCGGTGATGATAAACATGGCGGTGCAGAACTGAAACAAAAAGGTGAGCGCGGCAGCAGTAATACAATCACATTATCAAAAGGTGGGAAAGGGGGATGTGATATTAATAATGATTACAATGATAATAATGCAAATAACATCCAAATACATGAATAATATTATAATGACAAGGAATAAAACTGCTAAGGGTGATAAAATTAAAGGCAATGATAATAACATCAATGATAATATTAATAATACTAGTTAAACATGTGATTTCATGTGTTAAAATGATTTTATTAGGAATGGTGTTTACATGAAATACATCTTATAATAATAATTACTAGGAATAAAAACTACTAAGGGTGATAACAGCAATGCTAATAATCACAATGATAATGATCACATTTTCCAAACATGTGATTCCATTTGCTAAAATGATTTTCTTAGAAATTGTGTTAAATTATGCCAGGTACATACAATAACAATTCCATCCTGCACCCTTTAATAATATAGTAGGTGTAAAAAGGAGTTGGTTATCTTTTTCTCCTTGCTTATTTTTTTTGGGTCTTATTTGTAAGGGTACATTCATTTTTTCCCTTCCTTTTATTTTTTTTTATTTTTTAACTTATTGTAAAAAGTAAAACAAGCCACAGGCGAAGAACTGGCTGATAACCACGTTGTGAAGAGAACAACAAAGTTTTCGCTTGCATTGGGGACCTCGTTAGCATCGTGCACGGGGCTTGCAGTGTTGAAACATTGTATATATTGCATTAACAAGTACATTTTATTATTTTTACCAGTAAAAGTATTTCACACTTTAGGATGTTAAATTATTGTGTTAACTGTGAATAGGTGGTGTCATTATATTAAACATTTAATAATTAATGTAACTAATTGCTTCTTTAGAAAAAAGTTATGTCCCTTGCAAACAATAAAATGAATATTATGTTCCCGTGAAAAAGAGGTATTTGTTTCCTCTTAAATTTCTCTTATCTAGTGCACAGTGCTCTTGCTTCTGTATGTCGTTTCTGTTAGCCTTGTGTGCAGAAAGATTGTTTCTCTTACTTCTGTATATGTCGTCTCTGTTAGCCTTGTGTGCAGATTCTAATGATATCTAGTAGAGATTTCTAGTAATGATTTCTTGTAATGATTTCTAGTAGAGATTTCTAATTGTGATTTCTAGTAGTGATTTCTAATTGTGATTTCTAGTAGAGATTTCCACTTGAGATTTCTAGTAGAGATTTCTATTTGTGATTTCTTGTAGAGGTTTCTAGTAGAGATTTCTACTAGAGATTTCTAGTAATGATTTCTAGTACATATTTCTAGTTGTGATTTCTAGTAAAAATTTATAGTAGAGATTTCTAGTAACGATTTCTGGTAGAGATTTCTAGTGGAGACTTTTAGTAATGATTTCTAGCAGAGATTTCTAGTATTGACTTCCAGTAGTGATTTCCCATAGATGTTATATTGGAAAGGTGGGGAAATGCATGATCGCCAGCGCCAGTTGCCAAGAGGCTTGATGATGATGATGATGATGATGATGATGATGATGATGATGATGATGATGATGATGGTAATACATACTGCAGAATCACCTAGTGTGGGTTGACTGTGAAGCCTGAAAACTTTCAGAAGTTAGCCTAAAGAAGTTAGCCTACTTCCAGAAGTTAGCCTAAAGAAGTTAGCCTAATCTACTTTTGAGAAAATGCAGACTGTGTTTTCACAGTTTCACGGCAGACTATTACAGGTCGAACATATCAAGACCGCATAGGACGGATTATGCAGATGACACAGTATTGGTGGCGGATAAATCAACAGACCTACAACAATTGTTGGACATTGTAGTAACAGAGAGTGCATAGAAAGGACTCTCCTTGAATATCAAGAAAACAGTAACAATGGTAATATCAAAGAAAATGGAGAAACCAAAATGGGACATAGAAATAGAAGGGGAAATTCTCAACCAAGTGGATAATTTTAAATACCTAGGGGCACTTATAACATCGGATGGAAGATGTACAACAGAGATTAAGAGCAGAATAGGGCAGGCACAAGCCGCATTTCAGAAAATGAAGAGTATCTTATGCAATAAGTCGCTATCAATGAATGTAAGAAAGAGAGTGCTAACATGCTATATAGAACCAATTTTGCTGTATGGAAGCGAATCTTGGAATGTAAATCAACAAATTAGAAAGAACTTAGAAGCAACAGAGATGTGGTTTTTAAGACGAATGTTACGAATTCCTTGGATTGCCAGAGTAACTAACAACGATTGCCTGAAAGAGGCAATTGAAACTAGAATACTATATACAACAATAAGAAAGAAACAAACAGCTTTCTTTTGTCATGTGATGAGAAGAGAGGCATTGGAGAACATCGTGACAACTGGAAAGATCGAGGGGAAGAGAGGCAGAGGCAGACCAAGAGAAATGATGCTGGACGGATTGAGACGGTGGCATGGAGGAATATCATCAGCAGAGTTGATCCAGAACACCAAATACCGAGATCTGTGGAGAGCCATGAACGCCTACGTCAGCCGTCACGGCACTTGATGATGATGAGAAGTGACTTGGAGAACTTGGTGACGACTGGCAGGATCGAAGGGAAGAGACCAAGGGGAAGACCGAGAAGTAAATACCTGGATGGCTTGGCCACGTGGCATGGTCGAGACAGGAACACGGAGGTAATCCACGACTCTGGTGATCGATTGAGATGGCAGAACATGGCCGCCCAAGCTTATCGGAATGGCACATGATGGATGGATGGATGTCTCATTTATTTACTTGCATTTTTCTGCTGAAAGTACCCTGACAACACCACCCAGCGTATTCCATTGCTTGAACCTTGCGGGATGCAGAGGTGTTTCCAAGGCACCAAGACAGGGTTATATACTGGCCAAGACCTATTGACGCGTCCTCGTCGAGCGTCCTGGGCAACAGGTCCCTTCGGGGTCCTGGCTAAAGTCAGTAGGATCGCCGATTCCTCCAAAGCCGGAGAGTGTCTGCCTGTACGGCGAGGAACCACCAGTCTGCACACCAATAAGCCAGACATGGAACAACGGATACTCACGCAAAACCTCGGGTCCGGTATGACATCACACAGATGTTGGACAACAGGATGCCTTCATCCGACATACAGGACTTTGCGTTGGAGCTCAAGTCAACGAACACAAGCAAGCAAGCAGCTTGAACCTTGCGAGCTTATTGACGAGGATGTGTGTCTTTTCTGTCTTTAGAAGGATGTGAGTGCTCCATCGTCTTTATCAAATCGGAGTAACTTAAGGTTAAGGTGTCAGTCTCCATCTCCACAAGGAGTAGGCTGTGACAGTAAAAAGATTGTAACAAGGAGAAGATTGTCACAATTAGAAGGTTTCGCAAGGAGAAGTTTGTGGCAAGAAGAATATTGTGACAAGCCAAAGGTTGTAGTAAGCAGAAGGTAGTGACAACTGGGAAGATATAGGTTGTTAGAGTCATAGATCCAC
The DNA here is from genome assembly GCA_014155875.1 of Cepaea nemoralis. NCBI lineage: Eukaryota > Metazoa > Mollusca > Gastropoda > Stylommatophora > Helicidae > Cepaea > Cepaea nemoralis. Next base: position 1,050,828 of record JACEFZ010025808.1, read on the forward strand.
AGAAGAAGTAAATGCTGGGTGCGCTGACCGTGTGGCACTGAAAACAACCAGCCAACGAACGTGTCCAAAAATCCAGAAGACAGGTATTTGCTGATCGGCTTGATTGCCCGCTCCTATAAGGAAGACAAACGCTGAGCATGGCACGTGATGTTGCTAATATTGAATAGTAAAATCACTGAATAAGTAACATAACGAATTCGTTATTCCGTGTCAGTGTAGTTTCCCACGTGTCACCGCTGATAAAGGCGATTGAGGTAACGTTCTTGTCACCCACTGATAACGATTATTGTCGAAACGTATTTTGTTTTGTAACTGTGTCGAGACAGCCACTTGCATTCATCTTCACTTGATTCATTATCTTCCAAGAGCATGACTGTTGACACGTATGCATCGTCGTCTCATGCTCTCCGGGATTATGCTTTTCTGAGATTATCAGGAAATTCTGTGGAGATACACTTAAATATGTTTTCAAAATTGGTTTTCCTAAGTGAATTGAAATAAGGAAGCAATAAACAATATGTATTTCAGCCAAAATATAATTAATGTGTTGTCTTTATACAATATACACCTCTGCAGTGTGCATCTGACGGGATGCAGCGAAATGTGTTAGACCCCAAATTGTGGAACCTAAACATACGCTTACTGGAAGCAGTGGAAAGAAACTGACACACTCACTATTGCCCGGGATCATTCCTCATTTGAGAATAAGTTGTATTGAGTCTCCAGCGATATCTGTGCAGTAGCCCCAAGATGTACTCTCTTCTCTTCTAGAACATTCTGCTCGTTAACATATAAGGATGACTTCCACTGGTTGCCCTTCACTGCTGCCTGCAGGCCATCTTTTAGCAAGAAGCCACCAGTAACCAACTCTGTTGTATATCTAGTTCAGTTGCACCTCTACACATAAAAGATGCACCACTAACCAGCTCAGTCATACTCACACCGGCTGCACTTCTGCAAGACACATTAGTTATTAGTGAACAACATCATCATTGTACTCCAGACAGGTCCATAGGTGCTTCGGTCTCCTCCTTAACATTTCCACCAGCTTGTATCGACAGATTGCACCATTTCTGGGATTATACAACAGTATTGTGCCCTTGAGCAAAAGTTCTTGCCTGGCGGCTACCCGCTTCACTCCCATCTCCCTCACTTTGGACAAGGAAGCAGATTCGCATGTTCTCTTAAAGTCATCAGTTTGTCCTGCATCTCATTGATGATGTCTGTCCCATCCATTTGCCTGCCCTCCTTGATCATCAAACCATTGGCTCGCTCATTGCCTTCACGCCTGAGTACCCAGTACACAGAAGGACAGATTAAAGGACTCAACAGACATCAGGAAAATCTAACAATTATGTGAAATGGCGTCGCTCCAAAGAACCTCATCTCCTGCAGAAGAAAACACGTCACCCCCCCCCCCCCCGCCCGGCCTTCTACCCCACCTAGCGGTGATGCAAGCGCCTGCGTAAAACCCTCACCATGTCGTACTTAACTCCTCCAGACTTTAGCATCTGTATTCACCATGTTAGTTGCCTTGTTTGTGATCGGGGCGCGAGTGTATTTGTTTAATACCAGGAGTAGTACGATGCGAATCCCAACTTTGGAACAGAGACGATTGAAGTACGGACTTCAGATTTGTAATTTATACTTGAACGCCTCTTTTGAAACAGATGTACGATCAATTAGGCAACAGTTCCTGGAGCGGTGTTCATACAAATTGACCAGATACAAAGCAACGTTGACAGGTTTTGAGTACCTGGAGAGATGTATACAAATAGACTAACTGGGATAAAGCTGTGGAAATGTAAACAACTGGAAAGCAAGAAGTATCTGGCAGTTTTAGAAAATAACATTACAAAATTAGGAGGTTACGGAGTCAAGCCTTCATCAGCAAACAACAACCAGAAAACACTACACACAAGTAACCGCCACCACACTTCTGTGCCTTAATGGAACCACTGTAGTGTCATTTCCGTTGTGTGTGTGTGTGTGTGTGTGTGTGTGTGTGTGTGTGTGTGTGTGTGTGTGTGTGCATGTGTGCGTATGTGTAAACTGGAGGTTAATGGAAATCATCTCACCTCAACGTTCTATTTTATGTTGTAGAATTGTGTTGTGTAAAGGTGACTAACACTTCATGTTTCCCCACCGGGGCAGCAGAAGATTCATCAGGATATTACTGCAATTAGATAAGTGAGGAGCGGCTGGCCGAGTGGCTAGAACGTCGGACTCTCCTTCGGAAGACCCGGGTTAGATCCCTCGATAAGGTGTGGGATTTTTTTCTTTCGGGGGCAACAAGAAAATCCTAACCTGCACAGTTCGCGGCGACTGTACTAGCCAGACGGCCTTAATTCCTCAGGCTCAAAGACCCCTCTGCCATACACCGCAAGGTATTATATTGGCAGTAAATGACAGTTTTTTTTTTTTTGGGACAGATAAGTACTTTATATGTTTATATATGTTAATTAGCACTGGTACATTTGCCGATCTGGTTGTATATCTGCACTTTATATTCCAAATGGATTAAAATAGGGGAGGGGATTGGTATTTTAAGATATAAAAACTTAAGGGGCATCGTAAAATGGCGGCGTAAACAAAAAGATGTTGCTTCTTTTCTTGTCGTTTCTAATCCACATTAATTAACTTTTATTATTCATTGCTGTTATTTCTTTAGAATACCATACTTCATTTGCATAGCACTATGCAGTTTTATATTTTCACGTAGCTTTGACAATTTCAGATTATTTTAGATCTTAAAAGCGAATTACTTAGGACAAGATTCAAGATGGGAACCGAGAATCCGAGATCAAGTCCGAACTTGATTGAATTTGAAAAGTGAAAGTTTGAGTTTCAGTAAGTTCAGTTACTCGCAGTAAAATTAATTTGAAAACGTTAATAATGTAGATTGTTATCATGCAGATATACTAGTATAAGTCATACATTATATCAGTATGCATTCATTGCATAACAATCACACCAGTGTCTTTCTTAACCCTTTTAGGACGGAACAACATTGGGCCAAATTTAGGTTTCCCTCTGAAGAAGACGGAGCCATTTTTTTGGAGTACAGAAATGACTGAAGTGACAATTTTATAAATTGAAAAACACATATTAGAACCCTATACAAGGTGGAAAAAGCGTCTTAGTGGCACAAAATGGAATATTGCTTGGATAGCAAATCCATTACATGGAAAGTCCGAATCGAAAGCTCACTGTGTGGATGTCATCTGCAAACTGCATTCTTCTGGCTTCTGGAAGAACAGCCTATGGTGAACGGAAGGCCCAATATACGGAAGTGAGGCTAAGCAGCCATGTGCAGGACGTGACGATTCCTTGGGTGAGCCCAGTACCAGAGCGCTGTGTGATGGCTCTGCAATTATGGAAGCCTCCTTGGATGGCGGGGAATGCCCATGGTCTGCCCCTGCCTTCCCTTGAGGGCCGACCAGGATGCCTTTGGCTGTTCTATATGGGCCAGCTGGGATGGGAGATAACACCACAACAGTGAGAGTCTAACGTCCTAAGAAACCCCCCGGGAAGGTTAACCCGGTCAACAAATGCCCGCATAAGTCGGATGTGTCGGCCTAACGGCGCAAGAACGCAGCTCTGCTGTAAACAGGCACAACGCAATCACGTCCGAAAAAAAAAACTCCGGATGAACGAAGAAGAAGAAGAAGATATAAAAACAACTTGGTGAGAGAAGCAGCTGGCCGACGGAGCATACAGTCCGCGTCACACAAGTTGGGGTGTGCGTTCTCTCCCTGTTGAGGCTGGAAGTTAACATAACCCCAGAGTGGCGACTGCCTGGACAACAAGCCTTTATTTCATAGCTCTAAAAAACTTGGCACACATCACCAGTTAGTACACATGCCATAATGAACACACAGACAAACTAATAAGTTGTCCAGGCATTCCCGTTGACCTCTTGCGTTTGCCAACACGTGACCCTCACGGACAGTAACTCGTTCCTAGGCTCGGATTAAAAGGGAAAAACGAGCCACTTCAGTCGAGCACAAATATGGCTGTAGCAGCGATCAACTCTACTTAGCTTCGGATTAGACCCCAGCCATTGAGAGCCGTGGGTCCATGGATTTATTCGGGACATGAGCTTAATGTCTGACTTAAGAAAGAAATGTCACCTGGCCTGGTAGAGGAACAGAACTCACGTTGCGTTGTTGGGAACATCTTGGGTATTGTTATCTGCCCAGGCTGGAGCAAAGAATCGGTTGTCGTGTCTTCTTGCGTTACATTTCCTAGGCCTGTCGTAAATGCTGTAACAATGTAGGGAATGTTACGGAGAAGTGCAACTTTAATGAGTGTTACGTGAGCTGGGGATTAGCCGGGAGATGTTATTTAAGTAATAGGAACCATAGAGGAGGAGTGGAACGACCTGGGGAGGGATTAGTACACCTGGTGTTGTGGTGTAATCCATCCTAAGATATGAATGGGGAGTGTTGTAAAACTAGGTGGGTACCTCTAGCTGTACTTAAAAATTTGACCTCTAGGTCAGAAAACTGATGAACGTACAACTGCACAGAAAATCCATTTGGGTTTCATCGCAACGTCCTGCAAAAATCAACATTTTAAACCCCTATCATATATTCTTCCTGAGAGGATCGGCTTCATTACACCGGGGTTTATCCCACATGACTTGACCTCTTTCCGCAGGGTGGTCTGTCGAAGGCCTCGCACAAAGCAAGAACTCCATTAGCTCCGCGACGACCCCCGGGAGTGTCAGAGAAATTATACCCAATAACCGAATGGCCAAGCCCGGAATTGAATTGTGATTCTGTATGGACTTTCTGCTATGTTTGCTTACATAAGCTGGGGAATTCTACATCATCATTAATATTATGCGCCCGTCAACTGGCGTGGGTGATCAAGTCTCTCCAGAGATCTCGGTTCTCGGAGTTTGGATCAAGTCGTCTCAGTCCATCCAGCATCATGTCTCTCGGTCTGTCTCTGCCTGGTGTCCCACCCGATCTTTCCTGCCGTCGCATTGTTTTCATGGCGATGTAAATAACATAGGAAATATATCCACGGATATTGACTGATATTCATAAACGTAAATGACAAGAGTAGCGATTTAAATGACGCCAAACATCATACACACTGTCATCTACAAAAAATCTGGGGTTTGAACGTTCCGACCTCAGCCGACTAGTGTCTCGCTGAATCAGCACGTGTGCAGCGATGCACGTCCAACTTTTTAACTGAACAAAATACAAACGGCATCATCATCATTAGCCAGGGCAATCATCTTCTACCCGAACCATCAATCACGCATTAAGGATGCAGTTCGTACCTGTGCATTTATTTTTACCTGGCCGTGCATGGTAGGACACTTGCTCTGTCAGAGACACACTGTCGTCATTTTCAGATGGCAGGTTCGCATCAAGCTGTGTTTTTAGTTTCCGGTTTCGATACTGATTAGTCTGTCCTCAGATTTGTATTTTTCAGTGTACGTCTATAAATGCAAATCAATACCTGTGGGTTTATTTCTTCTGCTACATATCAATCTGGTTATAATTGTCTTTGGAGCTTCTGTTTTGTTCTATAGGTAGAGAAAACTATGGCCAGACGGTCTTGTAAAGCTGATTCAACAATACATAGTAGTTTCTTGTAAAACTGATGCAACCACGCTTCAGACGTTCTAACAAAGCTGATACAACAATATATAGTAGTTTCTTGTAAAACTGATGTAACCACACTTCAGACGTTGTAACAATGCTGATACAACTATTTCTATTTACTTTCTTGTAAAGCTGAAACAACTACTTGTATTTACTTTATTGTAAAACTGAAACAACTGCTTATACATGCTTTCTGGCAAACCTGAGACATCTACTTATATATACTTTCTTGTAAAGCTGATACAACTATTTATACTTGTAAAGCTGATACAACTACATTTACTACTTTCCTGTAAAGCTGATACAACAATAACTTACATAATGTAAACGCATGGGGATGTGCAAAAATTCTTACAACACGATTAACGAATACGAAATATCATTATGGAAATTGCAGTAAGTCTAAGGAGATAATACTGTAGAGCAAGGATGCTGAATAATAACATAATCATGTGTCATTCCGATAAGTTCATGCGACCATGGTTCGCTATCTCACAAGATCACCAGAGTCGTAGATCATCTCCGTGTTCTTGTCCCGGCCATGCCATGTGGCATAGCCATCCAGGTAGTTATCTCTCTGCCTTCCCCTTGTTTTTTGCCCACCAATCCTGCCAGTTGTAACTAAATGTTCCAGTTTAGTTCTCTGCACAACGTGCCCAGAAATATGCTTAATATAGTACTAGACTTTTCAAAATTAGACATTTAGTCTGTAGTGAGACAATGTAAAAATAAAGTCTTAAAAGTAGAAAGGATCGACTTCATTGCACCGGGTTTTATCCCATATAGTTCAGTCTCTTTCCGCAGGGTGCTCAAAACGTCGCACAAAGCACAAACACCGACGACCCCCAGGAGTCTCATGGAAAATTGCACCTGTGAACTGAAAGACGTAGCCCGGAATCAAACCCACAACCTTCGGAGCGCGAGGTAAACGGCTTGGCCACTTCGCCACGGAGACTCCCTTGTTTGAGATAGATATGAGACGATGTGTGTGAGATGATATATATGCGATCGTGTGTGTGTGTGTGTGTGTGTGTTCACTTGAACTCAAGTGTAGTCCACACATACTCCTACTTCTATTGAACGGGGCTGATGTTTGTCTGTGAGTTAGCTTTCCATATTACCCGAGTCCCTCGCCATCAGGACAACCGACTCCGACTTCGGAGGTATCTGTAATTTTCGTCGCAAAGTCAAGGATGAGAAATCAACATTTTAGTCCAACTGACCTGCCGCTACCTCGACATCAGCACACCGGTAGTTTAACAGCAAGCGCTAATACCCATTTCGCCATGCAGATCTTCATGTATATGAGATGAGGTGTCCGGTGAATCTCTTCCCACTTTCTACCAATAGATATTTCTACAGCCGATGTTTTGTGAGTACTCACTAATCACAGTTGAATGTGGCCAGAAAATGCTGCCCCCGTCAGATTATGGAACCTGCATCTCTCAGCTGCCAATGTAGAGCACTACCCGACTATACCACTTCGGTTAAGATTTAAAATCAGACTTATTCCATTTGAGAAACAATGGCAACATGAGTCATGAGTCATGTCATTGCCAATCACCCCCCTGCCCGCCCGCTAGGTACTGGTGTCGATAGGAAACAGGACCTGCCTTCCTGCACGAACCCAGAATGACACGTGACAGCCTCAAGTGCACAGAGCCAAACTTTGACCTGGGAATACGACTGTCAGATAGCAAATTAACGCTTGGTTATTTTGTGGGTTATAATAATAGTAATTTAACCTGTCTTGACATGGTATGCGGTTTAATGGTGAGAATGTTGATAGGGGTATCGTGTCATAACTGGAGCAAGCACTTTTGGGACCTGAGGATCGTGCAAATATGCAGGCATGCAAAACTCGGACAGTGACCAAACGGCACTCAGTGTCGTGAGCATGCCACCGGATATCCCACGAAAAAATCACAACTCCAATAGGATTTGAACCTAGGAATACTGGGCCAACATGCTAGCATACTACCCGGCTGTACCTCTGCCCGTACTTCCGGCACAAATTAGTAGCTGGGTTGGTTGAGAAACCCGTGAGAGTTTTAACTTTTAAGTCAGCTTTAGTTTATACAACGGATCAACATCACGGCACACGGTTGTAACCCATAAGTGTTCCGTTCTACTCCTAACTCAAGCCTGTGTCTGGAGAATCTCAGCTAGCTCTGTGCACGAACTCCGTTGCACCGGCGAGGATCCTGAAATACTTTGGGTAGATTTTAACTCGAAATTTTGTCCGGACAGCGCCGTTAGGCTACTCTTTTTCGATTTCCAACTGCCGAGGGATTATTTACGTGCGCAACAATACACACGGGCGTCCGATCTCACTATCCAGAGACGATGGGAACTTTTGTTACTAGAAGTCCACGTGAAAAAATCCCGGCCCTTACAGGGGCTTGAACCCGGGACCTCCAGCACTCAAGGCGGACACCATACCTCGAGACCACTCAGGCCCCTTAAGTAAGCTGTATTAACATTGATATCGCACGAGCACTAAAATGGGCTTACATCTTTGGGAGTAACGTTGGCGTAGAGACTTTCCTCTCGACACGGTCCTGAAATATCGTCCTATCGGGGACTCCGTTGGAGAACTGTCCGTCCCCTCTCCAAGATCAGACACTAGCGAGATGTAGAAGACGGATGCTCCACGTCTGTGTAGAGGCAGATTATTAGGACCAGGCTGGTCATTTGTTCTTCACAAGTGTCAGGCATTTCATTGCCTACAGCCTCCATCACACCGCCCAAAGAGAAAGAGGCCAACCCAATGCCCTACAGCCTCCATCACACCGCCCTAAGAGAAAGAGGTCAACCCAATGCCCTACATCCTCCATCACACCGCCCAAAGAGAAAGAGGCCAACCCAATGCCCTACATCCTCCATCACACCGCCCAAAGAGAAAGAGGCCAACCCAATGCCCAGAGAGAGAGAGAGAGAGAGAGAGAGAGAGAGAGAGAGACCAACTAACGTTTCTGTTTGTGTGTGTGTGTCTGTGAGTGAGAGTGAGAGAGAGACTCTAACGCACCGCCCAGAGAGAAACTCATACATGTAAATATAGGTCACCTGCCATGGACTGAACAACAACTCCAGCAAAGGAATGTTCAAGCCGATCCTCGACAATGCCACCCAACACTCACCGAGCTTGCAGTGCCACCCAACACTCACCGAGCTTGCAGTGCCACCCAACACTCACCGAGCTTGCAGTGCCACCCAACACTCACCGAGCTTGCAATGCCACCTGGACACTCACCGAGCTTGCAATGCCACCCAACACTCACCGAGCTTGCAATGCAACATAGACACTCACCGAGCTTGCAATGTCACATGGACACTCACCGAGCTTGCAATGCAACATAGACACTCACCGAGCTTGCAATGCTACCCAACACTCACCGAGCTTGCAATGCAACATAGACACTCACCGAGCTTGCAATGCCACCTGGACACTCAGCGAGCTTGCAATGCCACCCAACACTCACCGAGCTTGCAATGCAACATAGACACTCACCGAGCTTGCAATGCCACCTGGACACTCAGCGAGCTTGCAATGCCACCCAACACTCACCGAGCTTGCAATGCAACATAGACACTCACCGAGCTTGCAATGCCACCCAACACTCACCGATCTTGCAATGCAACATAGACACTCACCGAGCTTGCAATGCTACCCAACACTCACCGAGCTTGCAATGCAACATAGACACTCACCGAGCTTGCAATGCTACCCAACACTCACCGAGCTTGCAATGCCACATAGACACTCACCGAGCTTGCAATGCCACCCAACACTCACCGAGCTTGCAATGCAACATGGACACTCACCGAGCTTGCAATGCTACCTGGACACTCACCGAGCTTGCAATGCCACCTGGACACTCACCGAGCTTGCAATGCAACATAGACACTCACCGAGCTTGCAATGCCACATGGACACTCACCGAGCTTGCAATGCAACATGGACACTCACCGAGCTTGCAATGCCACCTGGACACTCACCGAGCTTGCAATGCAACATAGACACTCACCGAGCTTGCAATGCCACATGGACACTCACCGAGCTTGCAATGCCACATAGACACTCACCGAGCTTGCAATGCCACCCAACACTCACCGAGCTTGCAATGCCACCCAACACTCACCGAACTTGCAATGCCACCTGGACACTCACCGAGCTTGCAATGCCACCTGGACACTCACCGAGCTTGCAATGCCACATGGACACTCACCGAGCTTGCAATGCCACCTGGACACTCACCGAGCTTGCAATGCCACCTGGACACTCACCGAGCTTGCAATGCAACATGGACACTCACCGAGCTTGCAATGCCACCTGGACACTCAGCGAGCTTGCAATGCAACATGGACACTCACCGAGCTTCCAATGCTACCTGGACACTCACCGAGCTTGCAATGCCACCTGGACACTCACCGAGCTTGCAATGCAACATGGACACTCACCGAGCTTGCAATGCCACCTGGACACTCACCGAGCTTGCAATGCAACATGGACACTCACCGAGCTTGCAATGCCACCTGGACACTCACCGAGCTTGCAATGCAACATAGACACTCACCGAGCTTGCAATGCCACCTGGACACTCACCGAGCTTGCAATGCCACCTGGACACTCAGCGAGCTTGCAATGCCACCTGGACACTCAGCGAGCTTGCAATGCCACATAAACACTCAGCGAGCTTGCAATGCAACATAAACACTCAGCGAGCTTGCAATGCCACATAAACACTCAGCGAGCTTGCAATGCAACATAAACACTCAGCGAGCTTGCAATGCCACATAAACACTCAGCGAGCTTGCAATGCAACATAAACACTCAGCGAGCTTGCAATGCCACATAAACACTCAGCGAGCTTGCAATGCAACATAAACACTCAGCGAGCTTGCAATGCAACATAAACACTCAGCGAGCTTGCAATGCCACATAAACACTCACCGAGCTTGCAATGCAACATGGACACTCGACGAGCTGTCAAACCCCTTCTTCTTTCTTTGGACGTGTTCATGAAAGCTGGGATTTTGTGGCTGAAGTTTATCTACAGAAGGAGGAAGCCAGCTCCAAGCCCAACCCTCCCTGGTCGCCTCTTACGGCACACATGGCAGGTTACAGCCTGGTTCTATTCTTTGCTTCCCTTATGGGTCTCAGTAAAACACGGGCGGTATCCTCCGTAGACGCTTCTTATGACCCGCATGGGAGGCTGGATGTTAATATTCTTTGTTTCCCCTTAGGTTGCCTGTAACACAAGGACAAGCGTCATAATGGCTGTTTATACAACCCAGTTTACCTTCCATTATTCTAGTTTGTTCTTCTGTGTTTTTAGTCAATATTGACCTGGATTTGCAGTTTGTGTTACGCTTTTAGGTGTTTCTGTTCCCATCAGGTCCCGCCTTGCACACACATACACATACTCACACACACACACACACACACACACACGCACACACATACATTGAGAGAGAGAGAGAGAAAGAGAGAAAGAGAGAGAGAGAGAGAGAGAGAGAGAGAGAGAGAGAGAGAGAGAGAGAGAGAGAGAGAGAGAGAGATCATGCAATACGGTACTTTCGAAACCACAACCCACCCCGAGATTGTGAACTCAGAGACATCTTAAACCTAACACCAAACACCCAGGCCTGCCTTACACCCGACACGACTCCAAACTGTATGATTGCTTCAAATTACCAATTACCTTAAAAATCAAACATGACTCATCGGGGCTATTTTTGGCAACTGTCTAAAATTTTCTAGAGTAATTTCATCACGTGACAAACTTGAATTGGCTTGTCGTAATATCACCTGTGTCTAAAAATAGGCGTGTTTCTGAGTGGCTTGTTGCCTTTGTTAATCCAGCATGCTGATTCCACTGGGTCTCAATTTAAGTTAATTGGTACATCTAGGGTCGTAGATGACCGGTGGAAATGGTAAGTGTGGGGTCCGAGAACCGGACACATGACCGGAGATAACGAGTACATTTATGGGGGACAAACATCAAGTGCACGCGGAGTTAAGGTATGGGATTCACGCGGGATCGAGGATGCCGGGTTTATGCGGGGTCAAATATACCGGGTACATGTGGGGTCAGACATACCGGGTACATGTGGGGGTCAGACATATCGGATACATGTGGGTCAGACATACCGGGTGCATGTGGGGTCAGACATACCGGGTATATTTGGGGTCAGACAATATGTGATGAGTACGGGAGTCGGAGGACCGGGTACACTTGTGATCAGAGATGCAGTCATCCCCAGCATTTTGGGTGTACGTAATTTCTTGGCAAATTTAATTTCAGTAGTTTGCCATTGCTTCCTGAACGACCGGCACTCATACCTTTGCATGGAAACCAACGCAAGGCGATCTGCAATTGTGTTTCGAACGCGGTATGCGGGATTACAAATTGCGCTCGTAACCACTTCGCCACAGAGCCGGTTAGAGATACCGGGTACAAATGGGGTCGGAGATACCGGGTACAAATGGGGTCAGAGGTACCGGGTACAAATGGGGTCAGAGATACCGGGTACAAATGGGGTCAGAGATACCGGGTACAGATGGGGTCGGAGATACCGGGTACAAATGGGGTCGGAGATACCGGGTACAAATGGGGGCGGAGATACCGGGTACAAATGGGGTCAGAGATACCGGGTACACATGGGGTCGGAGATACCGGGTACAAATGGTTTTAGGGATACCGGGTATACATGGGTTCGGAGATTCCGGGTACAAATGGGGTCAGAGATACCGGGTACGGATGGGGTCAGAGATATCGGGTAGACGTGGGGTCGGAGTAATATGATAAACGTATGATTGGAGATATGGGGCACAAGTGACAATGGAGAGATATCGAGTAAAGCAAGCATCAGATACCCCGTATTCTTGAGGTCCGGGTCATACTCTCTGACATCCTGTTACACCCACCAATGACCGCGCCTGCCATTACTTAACTAATAAATGTATTGTTGTGATGATCTCAGGCGCTTCTCCACCATCCTACGTGTGGGTCCTTTTACGTAACTGACATACAATTTAAAGACCATGGATTGGGGCCAGCACTTGTCATAGGTTTGGTATGTTAAGTCGCATTGTACCCCAGGACAGATTTATCAGCTAGTCTGTAGTACTATTGTCTGCATTTCGGTATCTCCACCCGGGGATTAAGTTGTCTTTGCGAATGTGATCTGGTTAGTGTTGATTGTCAGGTACACAGATATGTACTTACCTGTTTGGCCCAGGTCACTTTACGTAATTCTCACGTAGGCTTCTCCGGGGTGCTTGTACTGTAAACATTCGTTTGGATCGGGTGTACTTTACTGCTGGCTTGAGTATATTTGTCTTAGCCGTGATGGTGATGGTGATGGATGGTTCTTCTTCTTCTTCTTCTTCTTCTTCTTCTTCTTCTTCTTCTTCTTCTTCTTCTTCTTCTTCTTCTTCTTCTTCTTCTTCTTCTTCTTCTTCTTCTTCTTCTTCTTCTTCTTCTTCTTCGTCGTCGTCGTCGTCGTCTCGTTCATACTTACCTGCATTTGTAGCAACAGTGCTCTAAGGGACGGGGAAGCCATTCTCATACTATCCCAACTTAGTCGCCTCTTACGCCATGCAAGGTCGGGTACGGTGTGGTTATTCTCTGCGTCCCTCAAGAGCCCTGAACACACAGGGGCGGTATTATCTTACAGAGGTTAAATACACAATAGAAGTGACCACTGGGGCAGCCAGGTTTCTTGTGTGTGCACTGGCCAAATACAGACAGTTCAAGAACACATTACATGTTAGCTGGCAATCACCACAAGGAGCAAATCACACAACATATGTTGATTGAGACTGAGCGTTGTCAAGGGCACGTCGAGTGAAGGTTAATGTTGTAACGTCCTCGGTGTGATGTCTTCTACTCTGGAATAACATGCAAGTTGACAAAAGGCGGGGTGGGTGGGTGGATGGGCTGTAAAGAATGTATGACAGCGACAACTCAACGGAATATGACTATTTTAAATAGAAATGGCTTCAGAAACTGAACACTGATCAATAAATAAAAATGTCTACCGGAATGTCCATCTCCCATTTACATTGTCTGTCTACCCAGCTGTCCATATCCCACTTACATTGTCTGTCAATCCATCTATTTGTGCATCTTCCATTTGCCTTGGCTGTCTATCCATCTGTCAGTCCATATCTCATTTACCTTGTTTTTCTATCCAGCTGTCTGTCCATACCCCATTTACCCTGTTTTTCTACCAAGGTGTCTGTTCATATTCCATTTACCATGTCTTTCTACCCAGCTATCTGTCCTTCCATTTACCTTGTCTATCTACCCAGCTGTCCATCTTCCATTCACCTTGTCTTTCTACCCAGGTGTCCATCTTCCATTTACCTTGTATTTGTACCCATCTGTCTGTCTATCTTCAATTTACCTTGTTTTTCTACCCAGCTTTCTGTCCATCTTCCATTTACCTTGTATTTCTACCCAGTTGTCTTTCCATCTTCCATTTACCTTGTATTTCTACCCAGCTGTATGTCCATCTTCCATTTACCTTGTCTTTCTACCCAGCTTTCTGTTCATCTTCCATTTACCTTGTCTTTCTACCCAGCTGTCTGTGCATCTTCCATTTACCTTGTCTGTCTATCCAGCTGTCCATCTTCCATTTACCTTGCATTTCTACCCAGTTGTCTTTCCATCTTCCATATACTTTGTCTGTATATCCAGCTGTCTGTCCATCTTCCATTTACCTTGTCTTTCTACCCAGCTGTCTGTCCTTCTTCCATTTACCTTGCCTGTCTATCCAGCTGTCCATCTTCCATTTACCTTTCATTTCTACCCAGTTATCTTTCCATCTTCCATATACCTTGTCTGTATATCCAGCTGTCTGTCCATCTTCCATTTACCCTGTCTATCCATCCACCTGTCTGTCCATCTTCCATTTACCCTGTCTATCCATCCACATGTCTGTCCATCTTCCATTTACCTTGTCTTTCTATCAAGCTGTCCATCTTCCATTTACCTTGCATTTCTACCCAGTTGTCTTTCCATCTTCCATATACCTTGTCTGTATATCCAGCTGTCTGTCCATCTTCCATTTACCCTGTCTATCCATCCACCTGTCTGTCCATCTTCCATTTACCCTGTCTATCCATCCACCTGTCTGTCCATCTTCCATTTACCTTGTCTTTCTACCCAGCTGTCTGTCCATCTTCCATTTACCCTGTCTATCCATCCACCTGTCTGTCCATCTTCCATTTACCCTGTCTATCCATCCACCTGTCTGTCCATCTTCCATTTACCTTGTCTATCCATCCACCTGTCTGTCCATCTTCCATTTACCTTGTCTTTCTACACAGCTGTCTGTCCATCTTCCATTTACCCTGTCTATCCATCCACCTGTCTGTCCATCTTCCATTTACCTTGTCTATCCATCCACCTGACTGTCCATCTTCCATTTACCTTGTATTTCTACCCAGCTGTCTGTCCATCTTCCATTTACCTTGTCTTTCTACCCAGCTGTCTGTCCATCTTCCATTTACCTTGTCTTTCTACCCAGCTGTCTGTCCATCTTCCATTTACCTTGTCTTTCTACACAGCTGTCTGTCCATCTTCCATTTACCCTGTCTATCCATCCACCTGTCTGTCCATCTTCCATTTACCCTGTCTATCCATCCACCTGTCTGTCCATCTTCCATTTACCTTGTCTTTCTACCCAGCTGTCTGTCCATCTTCCATTTACCCTGTCTATCCATCCACCTGTCTGTCCATCTTCCATTTACCCTGTCTATCCATCCACCTGTCTGTCCATCTTCCATTTACCTTGTCTATCCATCCACCTGTCTGTCCATCTTCCATTTACCTTGTCTTTCTACACAGCTGTCTGTCCATCTTCCATTTACCCTGTCTATCCATCCACCTGTCTGTCCATCTTCCATTTACCTTGTCTATCCATCCACCTGTCTGTCCATCTTCCATTTACCTTGTATTTCTACCCAGCTGTCTGTCCATCTTCCATTTACCTTGTCTTTCTACCCAGCTGTCTGTCCATCTTCCATTTACCTTGTCTATCCATCCACCTGTCTGTCCATCTTCCATTTACCTTGTATTTCTATCCAGCTGTCTGTCCATCTTCCATTTACCTTGTCTTTCTACCCAGCTGTATGTCCATCTTCCATTTACCTTGTCTTTCTACCCAGCTGTATGTCCATCTTCCATTCACCTTGTCTATCCATCCACCTGTCTGTCCATCTTCCATTTGCTTTGTCTGTCTACCCAGCTGTCTGTCTTCCATGTACCTTGTATGTCTACCCAGCTCTCTTCCATTTGCCATGTCTGTCTACCCAGCTCCGTGGCGAAAGAGTTACAGACGCAATTCATAATCCCGCATATCACTTTCAAAACACAACTGCAGGCGATTTGGCAGCAGACCGCCTTGTGTTAGTTTTCATACAATGCCATGAGTTCTAATCGTCCAGAACACAATGACAAGTGACTGAACGCAAACTTGCCAAGAAATCACCAACAACCACAAAATGCTGGGGTTGACTGCGACGTCCTGTGAAGTTTATGCAACTGTCTATCTATTGGCGTTAAACTTGACAACCAGAAACACGAATTACATACAAAAACAACGCCCATTTCTGACCATTTTTGTCCGTACTCTATTACTCTGGCCTTTGGCAAACAAGGCTGCGTGATTTTTACAGGTGAATCACGTATCAAGACCTAAGGGTTTTTACCTGTCGGATATGCCTGTCAATTTTATACCGATGCTGTTGTCACATTAGCGACCAGGTGCGTCATTCTCAACGTCCGGGTGCGTCACTCACAGTGTCCGGGTACACCACTCAAAAACAGGCTAGATTGCCGTTTGCTGATAGTGGTTCCAAACCAGGTCACTGCTTGCATACACCGAGTTGTAATGGGAATTCCTGGTTGTGCTTAAGTTAGCTGAGTGTCCTGTATTAGACATCGCTGTCAACCCCAGCATAGTGTGTGTGTGTGTGTGTGTGTGTGTGTGTGTGTGTGTGTGTGTGTGTGTGTGTGTGTGTGTGATTTACTAGGCAATATTATTATTACGTTACGTGATTTGCCATTGCTTTCTGAACGACCGACGCTCGTACCATTGCCCGAAATAACAGCGCAAGACGGTTTACTTCCAAATCTCCAGCAGCTGTATTTCGAACGCAGTCTGCGGGATTACGAATCGCGTTCGCAAGATCTTCAACACAGCCCGGTTAAAGTGAAGAATAGAGCCGCCAGGAAAGAAACTGGATAGCCCATTACCTATTGACGTGATTAGATTGTCACAAATTAATCTGAAGTTCTTCTTTGGCAGCAACTTCAGGAGAAATCTGGTATCTGGGTTATCTGCACTGTAGTACCTGACCCGTAAAGTTGTCTTTTCCTTCTTTTCATTTCATCATTTCTTCATCATCTTCTTCTCTGCCATCGTCGTCAATCCTCCTAATCTTCCTTCTATTTTTCCTCCGTATCCTACTTCATCTTTCTCTCCCCCTCCTTCTCCTCCTCTCTCTCCTCCTCCTCTCCCTCTCCTCCCTCCTCTCCCTC
Source organism: Cepaea nemoralis (assembly GCA_014155875.1). Lineage (NCBI taxonomy): Eukaryota > Metazoa > Mollusca > Gastropoda > Stylommatophora > Helicidae > Cepaea > Cepaea nemoralis. Next base: position 1,068,010 of record JACEFZ010025808.1, read on the forward strand.
CTCCTCCTTCTTCTTCTTCTTCTTCTTCTTCTTCTTCTTCTTCTTCTTCTTCTTCTTCTTCTTCTTCTTCTGCTTCTTCTTCTTCTTCTTCTTTCCTACTAACATGTTCTTCTTTCATTGCCACCTCCTCCTCCTGATTCTTCATCACTACCTCTTCATCTTCCACCACAACTACCTCTACTTCCACGACCTCCATCTCGTCATCTTCCATTAACTCTTCATTTTCCAACACCACCACCACCACTTCCGACTCTTCGTCCATCATCACTAGCCACAACTCCCCTCTTCCTCCACGACCACCTATATCCTCCTCCACCGCCAATGATTCCAACATCCGCAGTCTCCAGACCAGTTGTCTCCAGTTGTCACGACCTTCTCCGGGTCATCTGACCATAGAAGATGACCATAAAGCAACTACTTACATTGTCCTTATGTGGACGGCACCTGTCTTGAATTTGATCTTTGCAATCCTTACATATATTCTTCTTCCCTATACACCATCGGCATTCTACGAGCATTAACTCTCTCAATACTTGAATATTTCCATGAGATCCTTGGCATTCTACGCGCATTACTCTCTCAGTCCGTGAATATTTCCATGAGATCCTTGGCATTCTACGCGCATTACTCTCTCAGTACTTGAATATTTCCATGAGATCCTTGACATTCTACGAGCATTAACTCTCTCAATACTTGAATATTTCCATGAGATCCTTGGCATTGTACGGGCATTAATTCTCGCAGAACATAGATAATCATCTTATAATGGGATCCTTGGCATTCTACAAGCATAACCTCTCTCTGTACTTGAATCTTTCCAAGGTGATCTTGGCATTCCACAAGCATTATCTCAGCCTAATTGTATTATCAAGATCGCAATACATCCATTTACCAATTGCGACTAGTCATTTATTTGTGCTACGGAATTATTGCACTGTGATGAGATTCTCCTGGTGTAATCGAAGGGAAGAGATCATTTATGGAGACGTTCGCATGGAGTGAAAGTGACCGTGAAACAGAAAGCAACACTGTTATCACACTGATATTGTAGAGGTAGTTGACGCTGATAACAGCCGCCACCCAGGCACCCGCAACAGGCTGCGATCACGTGGTCTCTTGAAGGACAGACATCAACCAAGGAGATTTGTTTCCCCCGTCGCTTGCTTTAAAATCCAGTGTTGTGCACACACGTGCTACTGCTAGTGCTACTATTGGGAAGTGCACTGGACGGATGTTTGCCTGCGGGTTAACATTCCCTATTACCAGTGTCCCTCGCCATCAGGCGAACCCACTTCGACTTCAGAGGTACTTGTAATTTACCTGAGGTATTGTAATTTGCCTGCTTCGTGGTTTAGAGGTTATGACTTTTCTCCGTAATCTCGTATACTCTCGTCAGTAACGTGATGACGGTTAGAATCAGCAGTGGTTCGAATCGCATCGGTAACTTACGGGGTATGTGAGCCGGCCGCTCAGAAAGCAATGGCAAACTACTGAGCGTAATCTTGCCAAGAAATCAACATACAGCTGAAAGATGCTGGTGTTGACAGCGATGTCCTGTAAAGGATATGCGAAAAAAAAATGGTAATTTAAATCCAAGACGAGAATTCAACATTTTGGTACAACTGATCGGTGTAGGGGTTGAACCCGCTACTCGACCATCAGCGCACCGGAAGTTTAAGAACCAACTCTCTTATCACACACTGTCCACCAACGACGGAGAAGAGTTTCATTGTAGTTTCTAGGGTGTTCAAAATCATATCTAATAGCACCTTTCGTTCGGAGATTCCCAAAAATACCTACGTCTAAAATACACATGACTAGACAACAGGAAATTGTAGGCACACCAATTAGCACCAGCCACACCTGGAAACTGCTGTCGCATTGCTCCCAATTCGCATCAACGAGAACCATTCAGAGCCTATTTATACTTCGATGTTATATAAAGGTAGGTCCCGGTTAACGTCGGGGTTACGTTCTTGGAAAACGCGACGTTAAGTGAAACACTATTTCCCATAGAATTAAATGAAATACAGTGCTTTGTGTACTACAGTAATGTTTATTTTGATGGCTGTTGATATTTATTGGCTAATCTGAGCACCTATGGACATGTCCGGAGTGCAATGAAGATACCCCAACTGATAACTGATTTATTGGATAAATGATGTTCGTCCGTCAATATTGATGAGGACCATTCATTCATTGCATCTTTGATTTGATGAAGAACGAGTGATTTGCGCTTTAGTTTGGATTATAGTGAGGAAGTGGTTGCGCAACTCCGTCTACCTCACTTTCTCGCCTACGTCTATCTGGTTCCAGTGGCGAGCATGGCAAGACAACTGGAGGCGGACACAGATGCAGTGAGGCTGCCACAGGCTAGTTATCCCTGTATGTAGTGACTCTCACAGACCAACGATAGCCTAGAGTCTCGTGCGAACGGCCCTTCCGTCAATTCCTTTAATTTTCAGTTTTAAGACAAACGTAGAGACAAGCGTATGAGCGTATGAGCACTGATAGGATCAACCAGATATCCATCGGATAGACGGACTGACCGCCAGAATAGACCACACACACACATGCGGCTAGCGAGATTCTACCACAGAAAATATTGCTCGTCTAAGTTGCGAACATATCTATTGCTATAATAGAGGTGGGTTGGACGGCGAGTGGTAGAGTTATTGGGACGTAGAGGCATTAAATTCTGTCTCTTCATCTGAGGATGAAACTATAACCTCTTCTTGCCTCTTTTCCTGGCTCTTCTCTGCTTGAACAAAAAATGTGTTCAATGTCTGCTGCTCAGTAACCATCCTCCTCAGTACCAGCACTGGCCGCTTAATCTGTTGTCTGAATGTTGTGCAGGCGTGAATGCTTCTTAGAGCCCTCAAACTAACCACGACTCGCTCTAAAACTATCATCGGCACTACTAGTATTGCTCTCACCCGCTTTCTTAGCTAGATCTTCATAGAGAGACTTTGCTTTCTCTTGGATAACCATCTTGGTCACAGGCATATTCCATAGGTTCTGGTCTTCAATCCAGACGGCCAATAGTGTTTCCATGTTCTCCATAAGAATACTTCTGGTACAAGTGATCTTGGAAGCACTCAAAGGGGTTACGTTTTTAGCACCCTCTTTGATTTTGTCAGCATCTGCATAGTTTTAGTTTTAGTTTTAGTCGTTGGATTAACATCACGGCACACGGTTTAACCCATAAGTGCTCCGTTTTCCTCCTAACTCAAACCTGAGTCTGGAGAAACTCTGCTCAATGCACGAACTCCTTTGCATCGGCGAGGATCGCCAGCCTCAAAACGACGTTATGGCGAAACGTAGCGACGTAAAGTGATGTTAGTCCCCTGTGGGACAACGACGTTAGAGCGAAACGACGCATGCCGAGGCGACGTATAGCGGGGCCTATCTGTATTCATAAATGAGAGCCAGTCAGAACCAACAATTTATAGTTGGATGCTTAATGTTATTCACTGCAAGCCAGTGGTGCAAAACAGTATTAGTGTCAGCCAGTCGGACCTATAACTTATAATTGGATGATATGTTCCCTCAATGACAGCCTATGTGAGACCATGATATGTGCTTGGACACTATGTTCTAATAAGTACAGCTACCTTGCTATCTTGACAGACTTTAGTTTTTTACATCGTGCTTTAAAAAAAAAACATAAGAACTACAACCCATGGCGGGGATCAGGGATGGGGCTGAATTTCTCTATAGCGCAAAGCCTGGGCTGAATTATAGAGACCATGTGTTGCCAGTGCAGCGTGTTCCCTCTCTCGGCCTGCCAAGTTTATTCCAGAGGAAAGACAACACCAACTCACCCGGAACAAGACAAGCTGCCGAAGCTGCCGGATTAGCAAAGCAATGCTCTAGCTGTCCACCTGTCAGCGCTTCGCTCCTAGATTAGTTGCGACCAAGGCTTAGGACCTGGTCTGCCCTACCATTACATTTCCATTCCAATTCCCAAGTCTAATTTTCTAAGAATAAAAATTCCAAATTCGGTCTCGTCCAACCTGCCTCCTCAGCGTCGGTTATTGTTGAGATCCGTGGTTGTGTGGACTGTTAATCCTAGTTCCTACTGGTTTTATTGGTTCCGCTCTGTTCGTCGGATAGATTTATTTTGTGCTATCTGGTTGTTTTCTTTGTCTTGTGTTGGTCCTGATAGAGACCGGTCCTTGGTCGGGCCTACTGGCGCCCTTATTCTTTCGTTTGTTGGCTTCTTTTCTTTATTAGCACTGCTATGTGCTTGTCGCTTCTTGTGTTATTCTCATCGGGGCTGGTCCCGGTCATGTCCAGTCCACATAAGGACTCGATGTAGGCAAAGGCAGAGCATTCAAGTGCAAGTCTCAAGTTGTCCCCCCGGTCAGCGGCCCGAACTCCTTTACGTGTGTGTGTGTTTTTTTTTTTGTTGTTGGCGTTTTTCATCATCACCTGTGGGTAATTACATTTAGTCCTTAGGTTGCATTTCTCGCACTAGGATAAGGCTTGCACCAACGGGATTACACTTCTTCTCCTGTTCTGATAAGTGCAACACAATGATAACCTATGACTATATTTAGATGCTAAGTACTCATCGCTTCGTGGCTTAGAGGTTATTACTTTTCTCCGTAATCTCGTATACTCTCGTCGGTAACGTGATGACGGTGAGAATCAGCAGTGGTTCGAATCGCATCGGTAACTTACGGGGTATGTGAGCCGGCCGCTCAGAAAGCAATGGCAAACTACTGAGCGTAATCTTGCCAAGAAATCAACATACAGCTGAAAGATGCTGGTGTTGACAGCTATGTCCTGTAAAGGATATGCAAAAAAAAAAAAAAAGTACTCATCAATATAACCTAACGACAACCTTTTTGTCGGATCTTTTCCATCAAGTTTGCCAATTGTCACATCGTTTTACATTATGTTTCGCTATATAACATGCCCCCAAAAAGCATGTCTGTCTACGTCTAACGTCTCCAATTAAGTTATGGCTGTCATTTGGTTTCTGACAACTACCTCATTGATTTGCTTGTCCGTCCATGTTGTTCTTTGCATGTCTCCCAAAAACAATATTTCTACTGTCATCAGTTGTTTCTCGGCTTGTCTGTTTATTGTTCATGTTTGCTCTCCTCAGCGTGTCTGTTTACTATCAAAGCCTCCATTCCACGACTCGTCTGTTTATTGTGCATGTTTCTTTTCCTAGACTTTTCTGCTTTTTGTTCATGTTTCCATTGCTCAATGTGTGAGCTATTGTCGATGTTTCTTTTTATTAAATAGAATGTTAGTGTTCGTGTTTCCTTTACTCAGCCTGTCAGTTTATTGTTCATGTTTTATGTGCTCATAATGTCAGTTCATTGTCCATATTTTCAGTGCTCATACTGTCAGTTCATTGTCCATATTTTCAGTGCTCATACTGTCAGTTCATTGTCCATATTTTCTGTGCTCATACTGTCAGTTCATTGTCCATATTTTCAGTGCTCATACTGTCAGTTCATTGTCCATATTTTCTGTGCTCGTTCTGCCTGCTTTTTGTCCATGTTTCCTTTGCTCAGCTTGTTTGCTATTGTCCCCGTCTCCTTTCCTCGCCCTGTCTGCTTGTTTCCCTATGTTCTCTTTGTTCCTGATGTGATACTGACTGCTCTACGACCATTTCGTCCACAGAAAGACTGCGACAACTACGTGCGGGTTGTGATTTACAAGGAGGAAGAGAGCGTTTACTACATCTGTGGCACGTACGCCTACCAGACTCGATGTCAGTACTACACATTAACTGTGAGTATTGTCCTGTCTTTAGTGACACTACACATTAACTGTGAGTATTGTCCTGTCTTTAGTGACACTACACATTAACTGTGAGTATTGTCCTGTCTTTAGTGACACTACACATTAACTGTGAGTATTGTCCTGTCTTTAGTGACACTACACATTAACTGTGAGTATTGTCCTGTCTTTAGTGACACTACACATTAACTGTGAGTATTGTCCTGTCTTTAGTGACACTACACATTAACTGTGAGTATTGTCCTGTCTTTAGTGACACTACACATTAACTGTGAGTATTGTCCTGTCTTTAGTGACACTACACATTAACTGTGAGTATTGTCCTGTCTTTAGTGACACTACACATTAACTGTGAGTATTGTCCTGTCTTTAGTGACACTACACATTAACTGTGAGTATTGTCCTGTCTTTAGTGACACTACACATTAACTGTGAGTATTTTCCTGTCTTTAGTGACACTACACATTAACTGTGAGTATTTTCCTGTCTTTAGTGACACTACACATTAACTGTGAGTATTGTCCTGTCTTTAGTGACACTACACATTAACTGTGAGTATTGTCCTGTCTTTAGTGACACTACACATTAACTGTGAGTATTGTCCTGTCTTTAGTGACACTACACATTAACTGTGAGTATTGTCCTGTCTTTAGTGACACTACACATTAACTGTGAGTATTGTCCTGTCTTTAGTGACACTACACATTAACTGTGAGTATTGTCCTGTCTTTAGTGACACTACACATTAACTGTGAGTATTGTCCTGTCTTTAGTGACACTACACATTAACTGTGAGTATTGTCCTGTCTTTAGTGACACTACACATTAACTGTGAGTATTGTCCTGTCTTTAGTGACACTACACATTAACTGTGAGTATTGTCCTGTCTTTAGTGACACTACACATTAACTGTGAGTATTGTCCTGTCTTTAGTGACACTACACATTAACTGTGAGTATTGTCCTGTCTTTAGTGACACTACACATTAACTGTGAGTATTGTCCTGTCTTTAGTGACACTACACATTAACTGTGAGTATTGTCCTGTCTTTAGTGACACTACACATTAACTGTGAGTATTGTCCTGTCTTTAGTGACGTGACACTACACATTAACTGTGAGTATTTTCCTGTCTTTAGTGACACTACACATTAACTGTGAGTATTTTCCTGTCTTTAGTGACACTACACATTAACTGTGAGTATTGTCCTGTCTTTAGTGACACAACACATTAACTGTGAGTATTTTCCTGTCTTTAGTGACACTACACATTAACTGTGAGTATTGTCCTGTCTTTAGTGACACTACACATTAACTGTGAGTATTTTCCTGTCTTTAGTGACACTACACATTAACTGTGAGTATTTTCCTGTCTTTAGTGACACTACACATTAACTGTGAGTATTGTCCTGTCTTTAGTGACACTACACATTAACTATGAGTATTTTCCTGTCTTTAGTGACACTACACATTAACTGTGAGTATTTTCCTGTCTTTAGTGACACTACACATTAACTGTGAGTATTTTCCTGTCTTTAGTGACACTACACATTAACTGTGAGTATTGTCCTGTCTTTAGTGACACTACACATTAACTGTGAGTATTGTCCTGTCTTTAGTGACACTACACATTAACTGTGAGTATTGTCCTGTCTTTAGTGACACTACACATTAACTGTGAGTATTGTCCTGTCTTTAGTGACACTACACATTAACTGTGAGTATTGTCCTGTCTTTAGTGACACTACACATTAACTGTGAGTATTTTCCTGTCTTTAGTGACACTACACATTAACTGTGAGTATTTTCCTGTCTTTAGTGACACTACACATTAACTGTGAGTATTTTCCTGTCTTTAGTGACACTACACATTAACTGTGAGTATTTTCCTGTCTTTAGTGACACTACACATTAACTGTGAGTATTTTCCTGTCTTTAGTGACACTACACATTAACTGTGAGTATTGTCCTGTCTTTAGTGACACTACACATTAACTGTGAGTATTGTCCTGTCTTTAGTGACACTACACATTAACTGTGAGTATTGTCCTGTCTTTAGTGACACTACACATTAACTGTGAGTATTTTCCTGTCTTTAGTAGCACTAAACATTAGATGTACGTACATTTCTAACTTCAGTAGCATTAAATATTAGATGTACGTAGTTTTCTAACTTCACAAGCACTAAACATTAGATGTACGTATTCCCCTAACTTCAGTGGCACTAAACATTAGATGAGCATATTTTTCCTGTTCATACTAGCACTTTATTTTAGTTGTATTTCTACTACTTCAGTGGTACTAAACATTAGATATTATTCCCTAACGCTAGTAGCACTAAACATTAGGTATATTTCCCAGTTCACACGAACACTATAATTAGAGATATTTCCTCCTTAGGGAGCCCCGATAGCGTAGTGGCTAGTCTCTCACCTACCAGCCCGCCGGTCAGTGGTTCGAATCCGCATCGTGATTGATTCTTAACCATGACCCGGCTCGCAGGTCGACCCAGCCTAAATGTCTACCAGGAAAAGCCTTGGGAAGTCAAGGCGGGCGGTGCGATACTGATAGCGTCATCGCACGAGCTCCCATCGGCATGTAAAATATATGAGTTTAACAGCATGTACCCGATAATTTTAAGACGTATAATGGTCATTTGCTGACTTTTAAGTTAAATTTTAAAAAAGTATGAGATCCTTCAACCCGCCTTAAGACACTTTGGGCATAGTGTTAGGTCCATATGGTTTTATACCAATCGGAACTAGGTTAGTAATATCACCACGACCACCTTCATTTTCCTAGAAATTTCCTGGCACCAGTTTTAGGTTGGGTCGACCTGGGAGCCGAGATCAATTTGACACGTTGGAATCCGAACCGAGGAGGAGCCGAGATCAATTTTACAAGTTGGAATTCGCCCCGAAGGGGAGCCGAGATCAAATTTACAAGTTGGAATTCCTCCCGAGGAGAAGCCGAGATCAATTTTACAACTTGGAATTCGTCCCGATGGAGGGCCGAGATCAGTTTGAAAAGTTGAAATCTTTCCCGAGGAGGCTAGAGGTCCACTAACTGTATTTGATTTGCTTCATTCTGGGCACTAAACAAGACAGGCAATGAACGTTGTTACTATTCAGCACATGTAAGCATGTCCTTACTAGAGCTGATAAGTACATCAAAAGCAACGATACGCAGACTTGATCAGTTTAACTAGAACACAGGCACAGGTGGCAAAATGAGCGTTGCGGCTAGAGCATTCGTCAGCAGACAAACAATAAACATACAGTGATACAACTTCATGAAACAGATGTAGAAATGTTTTACGTAGATGATGTTCGTCCTTGGTGTGTCTAGTTGTGCGCTCTGTCTAATTGTGTGCTCTGTCTAGTTGTGCGCTCTGTCTAGTTGTGTGCTCTAGTTGTGTGCCCTGTCTAATTGTGTGCTCTGTCTAATTGTGTGCTCTGTCTAGTTGTGTGCTCTGTCTAGTTGTGTGCTCTGTCTAATTGTGAGCCCTGTCTAATTGTGTGCTCTGTCTAGTTGTGTGCCCTGTCTAATTGTGTGCTCTGTCTAGTTGTGTGCCCTGTCTAATTGTGTGCTCTGTCTAATTGTGTGCCCTGTCTAGTTGTGTGCTCTGTCTAATTGTGTGCTCTGTCTAGTTGTGTGCTCTGTCTAGTTGTGTGCTCTGTCTAGTTGTGTGCTCTGTCTAATTGTGTGCTCTGTCTAATTGTGTGCCCTGTCTAATTGTGTGCTCTGTCTAATTGTGTGCCCTGTCTAATTGTGTGCTCTGTCTAGTTGTGTGCTCTGTCTAGTTGTGTGCCCTGTCTAGTTGTGTGCCCTGTCTAGTTGTGTGCCCTGTCTAATTGTGTGCTCTGTCTAGTTGTGTGCTCGGTCTAGTTGTGTGCTCTGTCTAGTTGTGTGCTCTGTCTAATTGTGTGCTCTGTCTAATTGTGTGCCCTGTCTAATTGTGTGCTCTGTCTAATTGTGTGCTCTGTCTAATTGTGTGCTCTGTCTAATTGTGTGCCCTGTCTAATTGTGTGCCCTGTCTAGTTGTGTGCTCTGTCTAGTTGTGTGCCCTGTCTAGTTGTGTGCTCTGTCTAATTGTGTGCCATGTCTAATTGTGTGCCATGTCTAGTTGTGTGCTCTGTCTAATTGTGTGCTCTGTCTAATTGTGTGCTCTGTCTAATAGTGTGCTCTGTCTAATAGTGTGCTCTGTCTAGTTGTGTGCTCTGTCTAGTTGTGTGCTCTGTCTAATTGTGTGCTCTGTCTAATTGTGTGCTCTGTCTAATTGTGTGCTCTGTCTAATTGCGTGCTCTGTCTAATTGTGTGCCCTGTCTAATTGTGTGCCCTGTCTAGTTGTGTGCTCTGTCTAGTTGTGTGCTCTGTCTAGGAAGTGCAGTCGAATGAAACGTTACTGGCAATGTTATTTCATGTTTCTTTCTCACTTCTATCTCTGTCTGTCTCCTTGTCTGCTGTATGTCTGTCTCATTGCCTGCTGCCTGTCTGTTTCCTTGCCTGCTGTCTGTATGTCTGTTCCTGCCTCCTTGTCGACTTTCAGTCTGTCTCTGTTTGTATGTATGTCTGTCTCTCTATATGCCTGTCTGTCAGTCTATCTTTATGTCTCTCTGTCTATATGTTTGTATGTTTATACGTTAGTCTGTCTGAATGTCTACCTGCCTTCCCTCCCGCCCGTCGTCTGTCTGTCTGTTTACCTATATATCTGTCTGAATATATGACTGTATATATGTCTGTGTTTCTGCCAGTCTGTTTGTCTGTCTGCCTCTCTATCCGTCTGCTTTCCTACATGTCTTTGTCCCTGTCTGCCTGCCTGTCTCCTTGTCTAATGTCTGCCTGTCTGTCTTCCTGCCTGCCTGCTTGTCTCCTTGTCTACTGCCTGTCTGTCTGTCTTCCTGCCTGCCTGTCTCCTTGTCTACTGCCTGTCTGTCTGCCTTCCTGCCTGCCTGCCTGTCTCCTTGTCTACTGTCTGTCTGTCTACTAACCTGTCTACACACACGCACGCACACACACACACACACACACACACACACACATTACATTCTTTTTTTTCCCCCAGAGCGATGGTGAGTTCAAACTGATGAAGGAATACGAACCTGGAACAGGCGTCTGCCCCTTCACCAACGAACACAACTCTACGGCAATTTATGTGGGTAAGTAGTCTCTGAGTTGTAGTGTGTGGCTGTGTGTGGGTAAGTAGTCTCTGAGTGGTAGTGTGTGGCTGTGTGTGGGTAAGTAGTCTCTGAGTGATAGTGTGTGGCTGTGTGTGGGTAAGTAGTCTCTGAGTGGTAGTCTGTGGCTGTGTGTGGGTAAGTAGTCTCTGAGTGATAGTGTGTGGCTGTGTGTGGGTAAGTAGTCTCTGAGTGGTAGTGTGTGGCTGTGTGTGGGTAGGTCTCATACTGTTGTGGTCGGATGTCTCAGTGTGTATGAACGGATGTGTATATGTGTGTGAGTATATGAAAATGGGGTTGGTATCATCGGTAGGGGTTGCACCGATAACGTCATAGGCGGATTCGGGCGAAAGCTTAACGATTGCGCTCGCCGTTCGCTAAGAGAGGAAAGTCTGGCCCCTAGTCCTTGGTGCATTCAGGCCTGCGGCATGTGATGGTCAGATACATACCGGGTTCATACTTCTTGATGGCTTTGGAGAAACAACGGATCCGGAACCCGTTCAACTTTCGGTTTTTTGGCGTGTTTTAATTGGTTCCGTGGCCCTGCCACTGAGATGAGTGCGTGAAGCGACACTGTGAGCTGCGAATTTCGTGTGGAGTTCTTTTACATCTGTCCATGGTTGATTGTAGCATGAACTACATGTTCAGGAAAATTGCGGCCGGAAAGTCGATGAACTAACTGGGTTGCCTTATGCAGAAATGTATGGCTGTTGGCTTTCTAGTGACTGCCGCTTCCATCGACGATAAACTATTTTTCGTGGCGGAATTTAGTGTTGGCATAATGCATAGAATACCTATGCGGGCTGCTGGTTTGTCTATACTCCTGCCTGTTCCACATATCACATGGGGCAGTGAAGATAATTTTGTGTGGTATTCACTGACACAGGAACGGAGCATAATTGGGCGACCCTTTTCCGTGAAATTGAAACCGCGACTAACTGACTAACTAACTAGATATTATACGAGTGTGTTTGAGTAGATATGTACACGAGTATGTGTGTGGCATAAGGCCTTCTGGTCGTGCAGTACCTGTAGAGGAAACAATACCTACCTAAGCCTAATCCCAACCAATGCTGTATCATGCATGACTTGGCTACATCGTAGTATGCCTCGCCGCACATTGTAAGTGTCATTACCAGTTTCGCACGCACACGCGCATGTACGCGCACACTCATACTCTCTCTCTCTCACACACACACTCTCTCACACACACTCTCTCACATACACATACTCTCTCGCATACACATACTCTCTCTCTCTCTCTCTCTCTCTCTCTCTCTCTCTCTCTCTCTCTCTCTCTCTCTCTCTCTCTCTCTGTCATAAACTGGTTTCTGGACTTGGAGAGGGAAACAAGTTCTGTAACACAGTCCCCGAGGAGAAGTTAGCTTGGTATCTGGCCTGGCGCATCATGTGGAGCGTCATGTGTAGCGTTATGTGGAGCGTCACGTGGAGCGTCATGTGGAGCGTCATGTGGAGTGTTATGTGGAGCGTCATGTGGAGCGTCATTTGAAGCGTCACGTGAAGCGTCATGTGAAGCGTTATGTGGAGCGTCATGTGGAGCGTCATGTGGAGCGTCATGTGGAGCGTTATGTGGAGCGTCATGTGGAGCGTTATGTGGAGCGTTATGTGGAGCGTCACGTGGAGCGTTATGTGGAGCGTCATGTGGAGCGTCATGTGGAGCGTCATTTGAAGCGTCACGTGAAGCGTTATGTGGAGCGTTATGTGGAGCGTCATGTGGAGCGTCATGTGGAGCGTCATGTGGAGCGTCATGTGGAGCGTCATTTGAAGCGTCACGTGAAGCGTTACGTGGAGCGTTATGTGGAGCGTCATGTGGAGCGTCATGTGGAGCGTCATGTGGAGCGTCATGTGGAGCGTCATTTGAAGCGTCACGTGAAGCGTTATGTGGAGCGTTATGTGGAGTGTCATGTGGAGCGTCATGTGGAGTGTCATGTGGAGCGTCATGTGGAGCGTCATGTGGAGCGTCACGTGAAGTGTCATGTGGAGTGTCATGTGGAGTGTCATGTGGAGCGTCATGTGGAGTGTCATGTGGAGCGTCATGTGGAGCGACATTTGAAGCGTCACGTGAAGCGTCATGTGGAGCGTCATGTGGAGTGTCATGTGGAGCGTCATGTGGAGCGTCATGTGGAGTGTCATTTGAAGCGTCACGTGAAGCGTCATGTGGAGCGTTATGTGGAGCGTTATGTGGAGCGTCATGTAAACAGATGCCCCGAACCCCAGGGATATTGGAGCTCAGAGTTCAAAATGAATTCAAGATAATTTAACGCAAACTAGCATACCAGCTAACACGACCAATAAAAAGATATCAATTGAAACGAGAAAAAGAGTGTTGAAGTGCTACATAGAACCTGTACTTTTGTAAGGATGTGTAGCGTGGACAATGAGCAGACAAGCTGAAAAACATCTGATGGCTCTGGAACTGTGGTTTCTGAGGAAAATGCAAAGAATACCACTGACAGACAGAAAAACCAATGAACAAGTCCTTCAAGAAACAAATGAAGATAGTAAACCGATTAGAGTCATTAGACACAAACAGTCACAATTTTTTGGGCATGTTATGAGAAGAAATGACTTGGAGAACTTGGTGACAACTGGCAAGATCGAAGGGAAGAGACCAAAGGGAAGACCGAGAAGTAAATATCTGGATGGCTTGGCCACGTGGCATGGTCGAGACAGGAACACGGATTTGATCCACGACTCTGGTGATCGAGTGAGATGGCAGAACATGACCGCCAACGCTTATCGGCATGGCACATGATGGATGGAACATGCCAGCCAATCAGCTAACCAACCAGAGCCAACCATCCAACCAGAACCAACCAGCCAACAGAGCCAACCAGCCAACTAACCAACAGAGCCAACCAGCCAACCAACCAGAGCCAACCAACCAGACAACCAATCAATCAACTAACCAGTTAACGAATGAACGACCTTTATTTTTAAAAGGTCATAAATTGGACAGGAAGCCCGTTTTATATTCAGTCATTCCAATCACTCATCTTTCATACATCAATTATCTATTGCGCATGTTACATACATATAGGAAAAACAACATTGTTAAATGAAGGTTGTGAACATAAACAAGGTATGAGACATGCAGGCAGCCATGCACACATAACCAACCAACAAACTAACCAACTAGCCAACCAACCAACCAACAAACTAACCAGCCAATCCACCAACCAATCAACCAGCTAACCAGCCAGCCGTTAACCAACCAGCCAGCCAGCTAACCAGCCAGCCAGCCAGCTAACCAAACAACCAGCTGACTAAACAACCAGCTAACTAATCAAGTTAACTAAACAACAAGCTAACCAACCAGTCAGTCTGCCAACTAACCTACCATATCTATTCCATATCAACTAAACTACCAGCCAGCAAACCAGCCAACCCGCCAGCGAACCATCCAGCCACCCAGCTAACCAACCAGTCAGTCAGCAAACAATTCAGTCACCCCTCCCCCCCCCTCTCTCTCTCTCTCTCTCTCTATCTATCTATCTATCTCTCTATCTCTCTCTCGCATGTGATTAGGTAGGGCGTATCTCCTCACAGGCTGACCCCACCAGAACATCCACTACAGCAGACCCGGTCCCCACCACGAAAACGCCCCTGTAGAACAATAATACTCCCGCTATTAGACAAATAAGCAGGCCTGTGACTTTCTCCAATTACCACTTATCTTTTGACACATATTCTTCTGGACAAATATTGAACGTGAAAATCCATTCAAACTTTGCGATCCCGCCATCCCTAAATATGGACACATAATCCGATTATAAGACACCCAGGCACACATCTTGAAGGTAAACTGATCCAAGTTGCAAACAAATGTATCTAGTTTAACCCACTTTAGCGTTCCTAATGAGGTATCTGAAGGCAGGAAAATGGCGCTAACTTTGATACACACTGGACTCAAACCAGAACCTTTTGTTTGCTAAGCCCACAGACATGCCATGCCAGGTTTGCCTTCTGGTGTCTAGGTTGACTAGACACTCGGGGTATCTTTTCTTGGCCTGTGACCTCCAGGTTTCAGAATGTGTCATCAAATGTGACACTGTGACAACGGGACGTGTCCTGAATGCAGTATTGAGTAATAACATCGGCCCCACACCGCATAATCGTTTTCAGACATAATTAACTTTTTCTGTGGATAAAAATAATGGGATGTTTGTGTGCTGGAATATGATCAGCTTTCAATCTGTGAAAGGTCGGATTCAGAGCCGCCAGCGGCATCTGAAGACTCGAAGGAACGAACTTTATTTTTATAAGGTTAAGAATTGGGCACGCAGGCCTGTCTAAGATTCCGTCATTCTTATCTCTCTCCTTTCATATATTAATTCATCCAAACATTACCTTTAAGAAATCAAGAATGTTAGTTGCGTTAAAACACACAATAATGACAACAATACAATAGAATAACAACTACTACGTCCTTATCAGAGCCGACTAGGGAAATATCCACATGTGGAATGAGGTGTTTAAGGAAAATAACTGGGGGTCACAAACAAGAAGATATAGATGAAAAAACAAAATTGTGGAATCTGTCTAGAGCAGGCGTGGACAAACTACGGCCCGGGGGCCGCATGCGGCCCGCCAAGTGATTTTTATGCGGCTCGCGAGGGCATTTAGAAATAAATAATTTTAATTCGTTTTTAAGTTATTTTGTTGAATTTTACATAATTTCATGTACCGCTATGATGAGTGTCAATAACAAACGTAAGATTGAAGATGAATGCCGTGTTTTTAATGATGAATGGACAACTAAGTACTGTTTTATAAAAGTTGGTAGCAAATCAGTTTGCTTGTTGTGTCGTGAGTCGGAGGCTGTCTTCAAGGAGTACAATTTAAAAAGACATTATCAAACAAACCATTCCGATTTCGGATACAATTTAACGACCGAAGAGAAGGAAAGGAAATGCCTTGAGTTGGTGAAAAACTTGGAGAAACAGCAAAATGTTTTCACTAAACAGTCTCCAATTCAACATGCTGCAACTGAAGCTAGTCTTGTGCTGTCACACAGAATTGTAAAACAGAACAAGCCGTTTTCTGATGGCGAGTTCATCAAGGAATGTTTGCTAGATGCAGCAAACATTATGTGTCCAGAACACACAAAAACAGATTTGACAACATTACTTTATCAAGGAGAACTGTGGTCAGACGTGTTGACAAGATCAGTGACAATTTGATGCATAAACTTCAAGATGCAAGTAAAAAATTTTTGTGGTACTCTCTTGCATTGGATGAGAGTACCGATGTACATGGTACTGCCCAATTATTGATATTTATAGGTGGAATAATCACTTCTTTCAAACTCACTGAAGAGTTACTGAGTGTTGAGTCACTCAAAGACACAACCACAATGCTGTTACTAACTGTATTGAAAGAACTGGGTTGGTTTGGAACAAGATGGCAAGTGTTACAACTGACGGAGCTCGTGCTTGACTGGAAAAAATGTAGGTCTGGTAAAGTTGATAAGTGATCAGATTAAAGCAGAATATCCAGACCACACATTATTACCACTTCACTGTGTGATTCATCAAGAAAGTCTGTGTAAAACTGTTTTAAATATCAAGCATGTTATTGACCCAGTTGTCAGTGTCATCAACCTCATCAGATCAAGAGGACTTAATCACAGACAGTTCAAGTCATTACTTGACGATTTGGAAACTGAACATTCCGATGTCCTGAACCACACCAATGTTCGATGGCTGAGTCTTGGCAAGGTGTTGAGGCGAGTGTGGGAACTCAGAGAAGAAATAGAGATGTTCCTAGAGATGAAGGGCATTGCATGTGACTTTAATACTAACATTGTCAATAAATAGTGGCAGTTAGACTTTATGTTTGCCATTGAAATTATGGAAAAGTTTAATGAAATGAATGTCAAACTTCAGGGCAATGGTGCGGTTGCACATGAATTGTATGTATATGTAAAATCATTTCAGGCAAAACTCCCACTGTTCTCCAGACAAGCAAGTGAAAAAAGATTTTGTCACTTCCTTTTGCTGAAACAAGAAATCACTTCTGGTGAAATGACTGAAAAATACAAAGCCCAATTATATGCATTGATTGAAGAATATGGATGGAGATTCCAAGATTTCAAGAAATTAGAGCCATAGTTCAATATTCTCAGTTCACCTTTTAGTGCAGAAGCTGATACAGCCCCATAGAACATACAGTTGGAGCTGCTTGACTTACAAGCAGATCATGACCTGAAAGAGAAATTCAAGACAGATGGTTTGCTTGATTTTTATGGATCTTTATCACAAGAATCATTTCCCAACTTGAAAAACTTTGCAGCTAAACTTTTATCATTAATTGGATCAACATACATTTGCGAACAAGCATTCTCTTGCTTGAAGATCAACAAATCTAAGAATATGTCTTTATTGTCGGACTGCAACTTGCTGTCATGCGAATTTCAACAAGTAAACTTGCTCCAGATTTCAAGAATATTGTCAAAACTTGGAAGCAGTTACATACATCTCATTAGAAATCAATAACTGCAGAGACAATGTAGTCGATGTGTGTCTAAATTAAAGCCATTGATAGATAATAAACAATATTTGTTATAATAACAAGTTGTAAAATCTTTTAACAAATTAGTAAAAGTATGTGTCCATATTGTCAAATATATTGTATAAGTGTATAAGTAAAATAAAATTTCAATAATTAGTTATTTATACTGCTTAATAACCTATAAATAATTAATAATTACTTATTGTGATAGGTTGCTGTAAACAATATATATATATATATATATATATATATATATATATATATATATATATATATATATATATATATATATATATATATATATTCAATTTTCATTCATTCATTGGCACCTTGCCGTCTTGACAGACGATAGTTTGTGCTTTAAAAAGGCATAATAACTTTTAACTATGGCGGTAGCGAGTGTGACTGATAAGGCCAATTTGCGCTGTAAATGTCCGTTCACAGTGGGTGCATGTGAACACGTGGTCATTTCCACCATCATGCACCATCTTACGTCTCAAACGCTTGATGTGTGACTTTTCTGCAATAATTTTCTCCTTTGACTTTATTCCATTTCTGATATTTGCCCTCCATGCAACACGTTCAGCGGCGACTTGCTCCCAGTGTGCATTATCAATGCCTGTATCAATCATGGCCCGCTTACACACATCTTTGTATCGTAGTAGAGGCCGACCCTGAGATCTCTTACCCATCTGTAATTCACCAAAAAAGATGTCCTTTGGTATTCTACCATCATCCATCCTCCTAAGATGTCCTATCCATCTAAGTCTACGAAGACTGAGCATGGAATAAACTGTCACACAACCTGATCTTTCCAATACTTCAGTATTTGTGATTTTGTCTTGCCACTTAATACCAAGAATTCTTCGCAGACACCGCATATGAAAGCTGTTTAAGTTGTTCTCTTGGTGTGAGTAAGTTGTCCAGGTTTCACTGCCATAGAGAAGAGTACTAAGGACACAGGCTTGATAGACAAGGACTTTTGTTTTGGCAGTAAGCTTCCTGTTCTCCCAGACTCTTTTTCTTAACCTGTTCATTGTTGTTGCTGCCTTACCAATCCGGATGTTGATTTCCTGATCTAGGGATAATTTGCTATTTACCACTGATCCTAGATATGTAAAATGGTCTACTATCTCTAGTTCAGCGTCGTCAATAAAGATTGATGGTACCCCATGTGCACCTTGTGACATAATCTGTGTCTTCTTTTTGCTAATTGTTAAACCAAATTCAGAACAAGCATTGGAGAATGCAGATAGTAGACATTGCAATTCTTCCTCAGAGTGGGTCGTAACTGCAGCATCATCTGCAAAAAGCAACTCTCTGATCAGTACCCTCCTAATTTTGGTCTTAGCCTTCAATCTCTGAGCATTGTAGAGGCCGCCATCTGAGCGTGAGTGAATGTATATACCACCATCCTGATCATGAAATGCATATTTCAGTAGAAGTGAAAAGTATATTCCAAAGAGGGTGGGAGCTAGTACACAACCTTGCTTAACTCCACTCTTGATTTCAAATTCTTCAGAAGTTGCACCATCAAACTTGATTATACCCTTCATGCCTGTGTGGAACGATTCCACAATGGACAGAAGAGTTGGTGGGCAGCCAATCTTCTTTAGTGCCTTGAACAGACCCTCACGACTGACCAAATCAAATGCCTTTGTGAGGTCGATGAAGGCAATAAACAGTGGTTGATTCTGTTCACGGCATTTTTCTTGCATTTGTCGCAATGAGAATATCATATCAGTGGTAGACCGGTTCTGTCGAAAGCCACACTGTGATTCGGGGTAGACTTGATCTCCTAGGACTTGAAGTCTGCGCAGAACAATTCTGGCAAATACTTTTCCAACAATACACAGAAGTGAGATACCCCTATAGTTGTTGCAGTCGCTCCGATCGCCCTTGTTCTTGTACAGTGTTATGATGCTTGAATCTTTGAAATCCTGTGGGACTTGTCCTTCACGCCAGCATAGCTCTATTAGCTGGTGGATCTGTATAGTGAGTGTGTCTTGCCCACTCCTGATAACCTCTATTGGAATCCCATCCTTACCTGGAGCCTTGCCAGATGCAAGTTCATTTATAGCACACTTAACTTCTGTTATGGTGGGAAGTGTGTCCAGGTGGTCAAGAGTTGGTAGAGCCTCTATGGCGTTGAGGGCATCATCCGCTAGTTTGGTCTCACTTGAGTAAAGCTCCAAATAGTGCTCTACCCATCTGTCCATCTGCTGTTTCTTATCAGTGATGATTTCTCCAGTCAAGGTTTTCAATGGTGCACTTATTTTGATCACTGGACCGCAGGCTTTCTTTATTCCTTCATACATGCTTCTTATGTCTCCCTTATCACTTGCGATTTGAATGGACTCACATAACTTGATCCAATAATCATTTGCACACTGCCTGGCAGCCTTTTGCACATCCTTCCTAGCTTGCCTAAGCTCACTCAGAGTGTTACGCGTTGGTCTTTCCTTGTTTCTTAAGAGAGCTTTCTTCTTCTTATCAATCAAGGGCTGCAGAGTCTCGCTGTTGGCCGCAAACCAGTCCTGCCTCTTATGATCCACAGTGCCGTAAACCCCTACGGCAGTTTTATAAAGAGTTTCCTTAATTTGACCCCACTTTTCATTTACTGTACAATTTTCTGGTGTATCAGTGAAAGCGTCTTCAAGTTGCTGTTGAAACTGAAAGCACTTTTCAGGATCATGAGTGTTAATAATATTAATCCTGAGGCTAGATTTGTGTTTAGCTGTGTAGATTCTCTTTGGTCTCAGTCTAACCCTTGCAACAACCAAAGAATGATCCGTATCACAGTCAGCACTGTGGTAACTACGAGTCAATGATATATGGTTCAGATGTTGTCTCCGTGTGATGATGAAGTCCAGCTGGTGCCAATGGCCGGATCTTGGATGTTTCCATGTGACCTTATGCATCTCTTTTGTTTTAAAAAAGGAGTTTGTAATACATAGGTCATTACTGGTGCAATGCTCCAGCAGCCTTTGCCCATTTTCATTCATGCGACCGATGTTGTATTTTCCAAGGCACACTGGCCATGAACTCGAGTCCTTGCCCACACGAGCATTGAAATCACCGAGCATATAAATGTAGTCAGATTTTGGAACTGCCTTGATCACGGAGTCTAACTCCTCATAGAACGAATCCTTCACATCTTCAGAGGAATCGAGTGTCGGTGCATATGCAGTAATAATGGTGGCAAACCCACAAGAGGTTGCCAAGCGCAGGGATAATAGTCTTTCATTTCCTCCTGCTGGAATTTCAATCATTCCCAGTAGCGAATTCTTCACTGCAAAGCCCACACCGTGTTGCCTTTTTTCTGCCTGCCCTCTACCCTTCCAGAAAAAGGTGTAGTTGTTTTCCCTGAGTGACCCTTCCTCAGCGAGGCGAGTCTCCTGCAGGCCAGCAATATCAATGTTTAGACGATTGAGTTCGGCATCAATCACAGCCGTTTTTCTCACATCGTCAATATTGGTCAAGTCAGTGGAAAATCCTGGACACATGGTTCTCACGTTCCAGGTTGCTAGCCGTAGCTTGAGGTTTCTATATTTATTTTTGTTTGTACCTGGTGCATTGGTTTTACAGCCTGCGATTCAGATTTTGTCCTAGCCCCAAGCACCCATTGAAGCAGGCAGGCTGTGGCGGATCAGCACCCAATTGGCTGGGGGCTGCCCAGCTTGAGGCGGGCGGTAGCTGATCAGTGACACCTATAGGTGTCTCCCACCGTCAGAGGCAACTGCGTGGCGCCCCATGTCTACGCCAACTGACAAGGACTTATAACCCGTAACAGTTGCCTCTCGCTTTGATTCCGAGACCAGTTAAGACCAGGGATGGAGTTACTTGCCTCTCCATAGCACAAAGCCTGGGCTAAAATATAGAGATCATGTGTTGCCCATGCAGCATGATCCCTCTCTCGGCCTGCCTAGTTTACTCCAGAGGAAAGGCAACACCCCTACATCTGGAACAAGACAAGCTGCAGAAGCTGCCGGATCAGCAAAGCAATGCTCTAACTGTCCGCCTGTCGGAGCTTCGATCCTAGACCAGTCGCCAACCAAGGCTTAGGGCCTGGTCCGCCCTGCCATGACATTTTGTCTTTAGCTTGCATTTCCTCGCACCAGGGTAAGGCTTGTACCCTCCCAATTGCGCTCTTCCGCCCGAAGCCGTTGGCACAATGTGGGGTGTCGGGTTTGGTAAGCGCCGCCCAACGTTCAGCGCTAACAGAAACCAGGTAGTACCGTCTACTGTTATACGGTAGCTCAGTCATATCTGACTAAGACCTGACATATATATATATATATATATATGCGGCCCGTCAATAGCTTTACATTTGTCAATGCGGCCCTCCGCACGAAAAGATTACCCACCCCTGGTCTAGAGGAAGTAAACCGTGGGTGGAATCTGTCTAGAGTAAGCGAATCTTCGGTGGAATCTGTTTAGAGGAAGCAAACCGTGGGTGGAATCTGTCTAGAGGACGTAAACCTTGGGTGGAATCTGTCTAGAGGAAGAAAACCGTGGGTGGAATCTGTCTAGAGGAAGTAAACCTTGGGTAGAATCTGTTTAGAAGAAGAAAACCATGGGTGGAATCTGTCTAGAGGAAGCAAACCTGACACAAATACATGCCCAAGCCGGACACGCTGACCGGTGAGTGCGGTCGGGTACGGGTTCGACACCCGGCTCGTTGTGCGAAAGTGAGAGCAAGATTGACCAACGGTTCGTTCCTCTGTGCATTGAGGCCTACAGCATGAGAGGATGTTGTCACATCACAGCCCCATCACAGGAAACTACCTCGGGACCGTGTGACTGAGTACTGCTGTGTGGACCAGAGACCTGGAGAGAACTAACTGAGTACAGCTGTGTGGACCAGAGACCTGGAGAGAACTAACTGAGTACAACTGTGTGGACCAGAGACCTGGAGAGGACTGACTGAGTACAGCTGTGTGGACCAGAGACCTGGAGAGGACTAACTGAGTACAGCTGTGTGGACCAGAGACCTGGAGAGGACTAACTGAGTACAGCTGTGTGGACCAGAGACCTGGAGAGGACTAACTGAGTACAGCTGTGTGGACCAGAGACCTGGAGAGGACTGAGTACAGCTGTGTGGACCAGAGAACTGTAGAGGACTAACTGAGTACAGCTGTGTGGACCAGAGACCTGGAGAGGACTAACTGAGTACAGCTGTGTGGACCAGAGACCTGGAGAGGACTGACTGAGTACAGCTGTGTGGACCAGAGACCTGGAGAGGACTGAGTATAGCTGTGTGGACCAGAGACCTGGAGAGGACTGAGTACAGCTGTGTGGACCAGAGACCTGGAGAGGACTAACTGAGTACAGCTGTGTGGACCAGAGACCTGGAGAGGACTAACTGAGTACAGCTGTGTGGACCAGAGACCTGGAGAGAACTAACTGAGTACAACTGTGTGGACCAGAGAACTGTAGAGGACTGACTGAGTACAGCTGTGTGGACCAGAGAACTGTAGAGGACTGACTGAGTACAGCTGTGTGGACCAGAGAACTGTAGAGGACTAACTGAGTACAGCTGTGTGGACCAGAGACCTGGAGAGGACTAACTGAGTACAGCTGTGTGGACCAGAGACCTGGAGAGGACTGACTGAGTACAGCTGTGTGGACCAGAGACCTGGAGAGGACTGACTGAGTACAGCTGTGTGGACCAGAGACCTGGAGAGGACTGACTGAGTACAGCTGTGTGGACCAGAGAACTGTAGAGGACTAACTGAGTACAGCTGTGTGGACCAGAGACCTGGAGAGAACTAACTGAGTACAACTGTGTGGACCAGAGAACTGTAGAGGACTGACTGAGTACAGCTGTGTGGACCAGAGACCTGGAGAGGACTGACTGAGTATAGCTGTGTGAACCAGAGACCTGGAGAGGACTGACTGAGTACAGCTGTGTGGACCAGAGACCTGGAGAGGACTGAGTACAGCTGTGTGGACCATAGACCTGGAGAGGACTGACTGAGTACAGCTGTGTGGGCCAGAGACCTGGAGAGGACTGAGTACAGCTGTGTGGACCAGAGACCTGGAGAGGACTAACTGAGTACAGCTGTGTGGACCAGAGACCTGGAGAGGACTAACTGAGTACAGCTGTGTGGACCAGAGACCTGGAGAGGACTAACTGAGTACAGCTGTGTGGACCAGAGACCTGGAGAGGACTAACTGAGTACAGCTGTGTGGACCAGAGACCTGGAGAGGACTGAGTACAGCTGTGTGGACCAGAGACCTGGAGAGGACTGACTGAGTACAACTGTGTGGACCAGAGACCTGGAGAGGACTAACTGAGTACAGCTGTGTGGACCAGAGACCTGGAGAGGACTAACTGAGTACAGCTGTGTGGACCAGAGACCTGGAGAGGACTGAGTATAGCTGTGTGGACCAGAGACCTGGAGAGGACTAACTGAGTACAGCTGTGTGGACCAGAGACCTGGAGAGGACTGAGTACAGCTGTGTGGACCAGAGAACTGTAGAGGACTAACTGAGTACAACTGTGTGGACCAGAGACCTGGAGAGGACTAACTGAGTACAGCTGTGTGGACCAGAGACCTGGAGAGGACTAACTGAGTACAGCTGTGTGGACCAGAGACCTGGAGAGGACTGAGTATAGCTGTGTGGACCAGAGACCTGGAGAGGACTAACTGAGTACAGCTGTGTGGACCAGAGACCTGGAGAGGACTGAGTACAGCTGTGTGGACCAGAGACCTGGAGAGGACTGACTGAGTACAACTGTGTGGACCAGAGACCTGGAGAGGACTAACTGAGTACAGCTGTGTGGACCAGAGACCTGGAGAGGACTAACTGAGTACAGCTGTGTGGACCAGAGACCTGGAGAGGACTGAGTATAGCTGTGTGGACCAGAGACCTGGAGAGGACTAACTGAGTACAGCTGTGTGGACCAGAGACCTGGAGAGGACTAACTGAGTATAGCTGTGTGGACCAGAGACCTGGAGAGGACTAACTGAGTATAGCTGTGTGGACCAGAGACCTGGAGAGGACTAACTGAGTATAGCTGTGTGGAGCAGAGACCTGGAGAGGACTAACTGAGTATAGCTGTGTGGACCAGAGACCTGGAGAGGACTAACTGAGTACAGCTGTGTGGACCAGAGACCTGGAGAGGACTAACTGAGTACAGCTGTGTGGACCAGAGACCTGGAGAGGACTAACTGAGTATAGCTGTGTGGACCAGAGACCTGGAGAGGACTAACTGAGTACAGCTGTGTGGACCAGAGACCTGGAGAGGACTAACTGAGTATAGCTGTGTGGACCAGAGACCTGGAGAGGACTAACTGAGTACAGCTGTGTGGACCAGAGACCTGGAGAGGACTGAGTACAGCTGTGTGGACCAGAGACCTGGAGAGGACTAACTGAGTATAGCTGTGTGGACCAGAGACCTGGAGAGGACTAACTGAGTATAGCTGTGTGGACCAGAGACCTGGAGAGGACTAACTGAGTACAGCTGTGTGGACCAGAGACCTGGAGAGGACTAACTGAGTATAGCTGTGTGGACCAGAGACCTGGAGAGGACTAACTGAGTACAGCTGTGTGGACCAGAGACCTGGAGAGGACTAACTGAGTATAGCTGTGTGGACCAGAGACCTGGAGAGGACTAACTGAGTACAGCTGTGTGGACCAGAGACCTGGAGAGGACTAACTGAGTATAGCTGTGTGGACCAGAGACCTGGAGAGGACTAACTGAGTACAGCTGTGTGGACCAGAGACCTGGAGAGGACTGAGTACAGCTGTGTGGACCAGAGACCTGGAGAGGACTAACTGAGTATAGCTGTGTGGACCAGAGACCTGGAGAGGACTAACTGAGTATAGCTGTGTGGACCAGAGACCTGGAGAGGACTGAGTACAGCTGTGTGGACCAGAGACCTGGAGAGGACTAACTGAGTACAGCTGTGTGGACCAGAGACCTGGAGAGGACTAACTGAGTACAGCTGTTTGGACCAGAGACCTGGAGATGGACTGACACATTAACTGGGAGACACATTAAGATAATCTATTGGAAGTAACATTAAGTCATTCCATTGGGACACACATTAAGATAATCTATTGGAAGTAACATTAAGTCATTCCATTGGGACACACATTAAGATGTTAGTTAGTCAGTTTGTCGAGGTTCCAACTTCACGGCAACGGGTCGTCCCCATTATTCTCCATTCCCGTGCCAGCGAATATCACACAAAATGCTCCCCACTGTCCAATGTGAAAAGTGGAATAGACAACACATTAAGATAATCTATTGGAAGTAACATTAAGTCATACCATTGGTACACACACGGCGACAGACACAGGAGACCTAAAACATACGGAGAAGAGAAACAGAGACAGTGAGGAATAATACAAGAGGGAGGGTTTGGATGTGTTTGTTGTCGGAAATTGCTTCTCTGTAAAATAAAGAAATGAATGAGAAGAAGTAGGAGGAAGAGGAGGGGGGATACGTTGACATCATTCTAAACTTTAGGTACACATGTAAAGGATTCCTTCTCATGCTACGATGAGTCATTGATCTGTAGCAAAGCAAGGTAAAGTAATGGGTCTGTAGCATAACAAGGTAATGTAATGAGTCTGTAGCATAACAAGGTAATATAATGAGTTTGTAGCAAAGCAAGGTAAAGTAATGGGTCTGTAGCATAACAAGGTAATATAATGAGTTTGTAGCAAAGCAAGGTAAAGTAATGGGTCTGTAGCAAGCAAGGTAAAGTAATGGGTCTGTAGCAAAGCAAGGTAAAGTAATGGGTCTGTAGCAAAGCAAGGTAAAGTAATGGGTCTGTTGCAAAGCAAGGTAAAGTAATGGGTCTGTTGCAAAGCAAGGTAAAGTAATGGGTCTGTTGCAAAGCAAGGTAAAGTAATGGGTCTGTTGCAAAGCAAGGTATAGTAATGGGTCTGTAGCAAAGCAAGGTAAAGTAAATGATGCTCTTCCACGCACATAGGCCTTCCGGGTTTATGGTGATTGTCCCATATAAATAAGACCCATCGGCACTCAGTGGGTGATGTGATTAATTTGAGCTGGCGACTTTATTTCCCAATCAGTTTCTTGGCACTCATTTTAGACTTGATCAATATAGGAGCCCAGGTCAGTTTAGAAAATCCTTCTTAGAAGCGTTTTTGAACACATGCTCGCCAGACAGAAAGGCATTTAAATGTGTTAGCCGAGGGCCGTGATGTAGATTTACTGAGTACGTTGCAAGTCTTCAAAATGCCGCCCCTTAATGATGCAAGTCTTCGAAATGCCGCCCCTCCTTCGCTGCTTATGCCTCCCCCTACGGTACCGCCTGATGCGGCCGCCTATCTGTATCATAGTACGGCACGGCCATGTGTTAGCCATTGCACATTCTCGGCTCCCTATGATAAACGATGTACTACTCCGCCTTCTATAAGTGTAGACTAGATTGTAGCACATATTCAATAATGGTTCACCAGTCCCCGACGAAGATGACGTGGGTGGACACGCTCGTTCTGTGAGGGCATGGTAAAGTGTACCACGAGTTGGCGTTCGGGCGATGCTTTCTTTCAAGTCTCGTGGTTTAAGTTCGGTAGGTGTGGGTACAACGTTTCTGGGCAACGCCGGAGAACATATGTTTGCTTACGTGTGGCCTTTGAGCTTGTTCAAATTGGGTTTTCTTCTTTTCTTTGATCTTTGCTGCTGGCGTCGCCGCTGTGCTTACTTGCACCTCCATTTACTATCTATCTATCTAACTATCTATCTATCTATCTATCTATCTATCTATCTATCTATCTATCTATCTATCTATCTATCTATCTATCTATCTGTCTGTCTGTCTGTCTGTCTGTCTGTCTGCCTGTCTCTCTGTCGTTCCGTCCGTCCGCACGTTTGTTTGTCGGTTTGTCTGTCTCCCGTCTATGTTTTTTTTCTGTTTGTCGATCATTCCGTCCCCCTGTCAGTCTGTCTGATATACCTCAGTCTTTCCCTCCGCCCGACAGTTTCGTAATTTACCTGTCTGTCCGTAAGGCCACCTTTCTTTCGTGCATCTGCCTGTCTGCCTTTGTCTGTATGTCTTCTTTCCCCGATATTCCTCTATCCTTCCCGCTGTTTCCTTCTTTCCAGACATTTCCTGTCTTTCTTCCTTTGTAATTTATTTATTTTTCTTCAAATGTCTGAAAGTCCTTTGCCAGCGAGCAACAAAAAAAGTTAAGAGTCACGTAACATAATATATAAGCCAAAACACGGACCACAATCACAAACAGCCCACTGCTGGCGGCAAGTTATCATGTCTGCCTTCCGGTTCATCTGTTCTCTGTCAGAGTTCGCGGTTCTGCTGGGTACCTCCTTTGTCGTGTATCTCTCTAGGATGTGTTTGTGCCTCTCTTCCTGGGCTTCTTTCGTATTGATCTGTTCTTTCCTGTTGACTTCCGTTACCTTTCTTGTCTATCTTTAACATCTCCTTTGATTTCTAATTGTCGGCATTTCTCTTAGGCTAAACAGACTTCTCTTTCCCTCTCTCTCTTTCTCGCCTCTCTATCCTTCTTCCCCACTCTCTCTCTTTCTCTCTCCCCCTCTCTCTCTCCCTGTCTCTTATTTTTCTCTGTCCATCTCTCTATTTGTCCCTCTTTCCTCCCTCTGTCTCACATTTACTCTTTCCCCACCTCTCCCCCACTGTTTCTTAATTTCTCTCTCCCCGTCACTTTCTCTCTCTCCCCGTCACTTTCTCTCTCTCTCCCCTCTTTCTCTCTCTCTTTCTCTCTCCCTGTGTCTCTGTCTATTTCTCTCCCAGTCTCTCGGACTCTTTCCTACTCTGTACATGTCTCTTTCTATCCCTCTAGCTATCGTTCTCTCCACACACACTCTCTCTCTCTCTCTCTCTCTCTCTCTCTCTCTCTCTCTGTCTTCTTTGTTACCCTCTTTCTTTAAGTCTTTTTGTCTTCGTCTATCTCTCCATCTCACCTCCCTCTGTCTCTCACTTTCTTCCCGCCTCTCTCTCAGCCTTCTGTCTCTCTGTCTCCCTCTGTCCCTCTCTCTATCTCTCTTTGCCCCTATCTCTCTTTGTCTCTATTTCTCTCTATAACAATGTTTCCATCTGTCTATCTCTCAGTCTTTCTGTTTCTGTTGCCCTCTCTCTATTTATCCCCAACCCCCATCTCTCTCTCTCTCTCTCTCTCTCTCTCTCTCTCTCTCTCTCTCTCTCTCTCTCTCTGGAGAATGAATTACATATACACTTATTTTATCACTTCTCTTCTACCTTATGTGCAGATACTAATGTATATTGAAGAATTGTAAACTTTACACCCCGGGCAAAATAGCAGAAGCCCCATCTCCCACAGCAAATCTCGCAAGGAGAAAACGCCGACAGATCCCGTCACACACATACTCTAACCACTTATGATTCGACACCCTATACTTCCTTCATTGCCGGAACCACACTTAATTTCAAACTCAAGTTAAGTGTCTTGTTGTTTCCGCCATTGGATCCGCTGGGGGTACAATGACGGCCGTTCATAGTCTTCAAATTATGTTCCTTCTCCCTCAAGTATTTCTTAGTTGTAAAAGTTCAGCAGCGGAGCAAACACGACTAGGAGGCTTCCGATCATCAGAAGTGTTACTCCTCGACGAATTTTTCGACCCCTTTACCTTGCTTACATTCTCAGAGGTAGGACCCCGCCGGGTCATGACTCCCGGGTGTCTTTATCCTGTTTTGCGTATCCACCTTCGAGAGGTTCGTTATCGTACTTATTCCCATATCGATATCGCTAGGTGTGTCTGCCCAGAAGTCATCCCACCCTCGGAGGGCGGACATTTGGGCACCCGGTGCATCTACCAGCGTTACTAAAGTTGTTTGTCCTTCAAGAATGATGATGACCATTCATTTCATCCAGTGGGGGTGAAAGTATGGAGCCGTGAGTTCGAAGATGGCTGATAAGGCCTATTTTGGCTTGAAATGTTCTTTGACAATGTGGGCAAAGGATGCCTGATGTTCCAGGAGGAGGATCTCCTGCAGTGGTTTTTCTGTCCAGCTTTTCTTCACAGCTCTTGCAGTCCTGGTTGCTTCACAAGTGACTGCACCCTTGCGTAATGATGTACGCCACGAATTTCGGTCTTTGGCAGCAGTCTCCTAGGTGTCGAGTTGAATTCCAAAAGCTTTCAGTGAGATTTTCAGAGTGTCTTTAAAGCTTTTCTCTGGTCGCCTTGGGAGCATTTATCACAACGCAGCTCGCCGTAAACAAATGAGTTTAGGGAGCCTGTGATCTGGCATACGAGTTAAGTGACCAGCCCAGCGAATCTGATTCTTCATCAGTAGAGTGTGGATACTGGGCATGGACGCTCTTTCTAGAAATTCAGTGTCTAGGATCTTGTCTTGACGTGTAATCTTCAATAGCTTCCCAAGGCAGACTGTGTGGAAGTGGTTTGTCCACAACACGTAGTCTATGACCGTTCACCTTGATATTCGGCACGGTGTGATTATTCCCTGTAGCTGGCTGGTATATAAAAACAGTTTTCTCTAACTTGATATTGAGCCCAACGTTGGCACAGGCATATGAGAAAGCTGAAACGTGTTGCATGTCTGCCTCTGAGTTGGTATATAGAGCGCAGTGATCAGCAAACAGCAGCTCTCTGGCGGTGTCGCTTTTAGTTTTGGTTTTAACTTTCAGTCTTCTGAGATTGAACAGTTTTCCACCCAGTATTACTACTACACTGTAACTGACCTGGAAAAGCCAGCTTCTTTCCCCGGCAGTTGACCCTTGTCGGCCTTGGTGGCTAGCTATGACCCCGTTGCTGCCATGTTACCTTCGTCGTACACCGCTCACCACTGACGGCACCGCCCTCCTACACGATCCCAGCGGAAGTCAGCTCCTCCTCTGGGCTAATTTGAATACGTCTCCTTATAATTAAATATTTTCAAATGCGTGATTGCTCTGCCGAACATTATAATTTGGTTATTCTAATTTTAAATTGATTGCTCAATATAAATATATCTTTTTGATATTACCTGAATGCGACTTTTGCCATTTCTTTTCTGTTTGTTATGATAGTTTCACTTCTGCTGTCACGTGGTATTACACGTCCAAGATGGCGGAAACGTGTGACTTGTTCTAGTTACAAATGTCCACGTCCTTCATAGCGAGGGGCGATCAAGCCCTGGTTGATGTTCTATGTAATTTTACCGTCAGTAGTTTGCTGTTGCTTTTTGAAGGAGAAGTCGACGTGTAAGTCCAACTTAATGCCGGGGTAGACGGAGCGGCCTACCACGCCATCAGAGCAGCGGAAGCTACGAGCCAGCTCTCTTAATCTGTCGGCCAGGCGGAGGTCACGTGGGCTAATTTAATATCTATGCTAGTATCCGTGCTTTATACAACTGATTCAGTGCCAAACAAAGCGTAGGTTTGCACCAGCCATGGTGCATAATCAAATGATCAGTTATTATAATGTAAATTTCCGTTCACTGAACATTAAAAATGCGGAAGATACCACGAAACAAAACAAATAACACGATGACCTTAGTATGGCCATACACCGTCTTTCTGTTCAAATGGGAGGTCACAAATGGCGGTATATTATCTGTCATCGCTGAATCAGTTAATGTGGATAAAATCCCGGTGTCAGTTCCGACAGTGTGAGAACCGCTGTGTTCCGTGTGGTGTCAGAATTTATCACAAATTAGACCTCACTTGTGGTCGTGCGTCTAAGGTCAACCAGAAGATTAGCCTCGTCCTGGGTGTCGCGGTGTCAGTCCTCAACTGCCCATCCCGGCAGACAAAGTGCGACTGAAAGACCTCTCTACCGAAAGTGGGAGAGAACACACCACGTGAGGTGAACACGATCTTGGAATTCGTTCATCCTTGTCCCCCTGTCTGTCCCGCCTAGAAGCTCTGTTGGTGGCATTCATTGTTATTTTTTCCTTCAACTTGATATCTGCTCAAAGGCGCAATGTGCGCCAAACGACGGTTATAGATTGTTAACATAGAGGCCATAATGAAACTATTGCGAGATTTCCTGCCTGAAATA
The DNA here is from genome assembly GCA_014155875.1 of Cepaea nemoralis. Classification (NCBI taxonomy): domain Eukaryota; kingdom Metazoa; phylum Mollusca; class Gastropoda; order Stylommatophora; family Helicidae; genus Cepaea; species Cepaea nemoralis. The sequence goes on from JACEFZ010025808.1 coordinate 1,099,464, forward strand.
TTCCGTTGCATCTCGTTATAAATTTCATTCTACATTCGTATACTGCCAATCTTCTTATAATCCATCTTCTTACAATCTTCCTATCCACAGCCTTCCTGTCTCTTATACTGCCAGTCTTCTTAGTCCATGCATGTGGCGTTGGTGATCATGTCTGTCCACAGCCTTCTGTCTCGTGTATTGAAACCTTCTCTTCTTCTTCTGCGTTCCTCTGGAATGTTGTTTTAGACGTAATTGCGTTGTGCCTGTTTACAACACAGCTGCAATACTTGCACCTTTATGCCGACACATAAGATTTCTTCAGCCATTTGGTTCTGGTTACCCTCCCGGGTATTGTAAATAATTTCTGATACCGCCGTTTCTCCAAGCCGTGATGTCAATCTGTTCAACAACTACTTTCTTGGTTTTCACCACGATTGCCAAAGATAAATTCCACACCTGCCGATAGGAAACGGTCAGCTTATGTTGGCAGTGTTTCCTCCATGGGATGTGGGTGTGTCATCGCCAACACATACAGTTGAATGTGGCACTGGAAGAAGTGCTTCATATGCGTCGAGTCAGCATTGACAGAAGGATGAGACCCCTTGCGTTGAAATTTCTTGTGCGCTGATAGAAGGGTAGCGGGATGACCCTTACACTACTCAGTTGGACCAAATTGTTGACTTCTCATCCCCGACTTTGGAACTTTTGAGTTACCTAGGATTGATCTTCCAAGGGATAGTACGTGTTGTCGATACATTTGTCTCGGAACAGTCATAACATTTAAAAGGAGGTGCCTTGACGAGGTTAGTACAAGAATCGTTATGACCAAAGGTAGCCTTTTGAAAAATGGACAACATACTGAATAATTAAATAGATGTCAGTGTCAACGAGAAACAGAGTGTTGAAGTGCGACACAGAATCTGTGATTTTCTAGAGATGTCAATCGTGGACAATGAGCAGACAAGCTGCAACGCATCTGATGGCTGTGGAAATGTTGTTTGTGAGGAAAATGCAAAGAATATCATTGAAAGACAGAAAAACCAATGAGCAAGTCCCACAAGAGCCAAATGAAAACCGCAAATTGATTAGAGAAATTAGATGTAGACAGTCACATATTTTTGGGCACGTTATGAGAAGAAATACACTAGAGAACTTCGTGACAACTGGCAGAATCGAGGGAAAAAGAACAGGATGGCTTACCACATGGCTTCACCGGGACAAGAACACAGAGCTGAATGACGTCTCTGGTGATCGTGTAAGATGGCGAAACATGACCGCTCACGTTTACCGGCAAGTCACTTGATGATGCTTGTATCATCTTTAACGACGAGACTCACAAACGGACCATAAATATAAGTTTAAGAATCTCCCTAAGACAGATTATATGATGGGTACTTTGCGACCCAGTCCCATCCCAGGTGCGGTCAGATGAACATAATCTACCCCACATCCTACTCCACATGTTACGACGCAGTTAGGCAGAACCCCTTTCTGTCCTGGTCGGTGCAGGTATGCTTCAGACACGTTGGTATTTCAACCGTGTAAAGTTCAAGGTTTCAGAAGTAACTAGGCACGCTACAACGAGGCCAGGTCTCGCTTTTTTCCACTCGTCTCATTACCTGTGTCGGAATGTGGCCCTCCATGCTTGACGAGTCTTGTAACATCGTGGTTATCTGCCCCTTCTGCACTGCATCGTGTGTGCTGCTGGGTGGTTACAGCCTTCAGCCCCCTTGTCATTTATTTTCTGTTTTTGTAAAACGGCCGACGCTCATACTATGGACAAACGCAAAGCTGTTTAGTCGATACATTCATTAACTGTTCCGCAAATCCATTGATTCCTGAAGTCAGCATAGAGAGAAATAGTGTTGAGGTGCTACATAGAACCTGTACTTGTGTATGGATGTGAAGTGTGGACAGTGAACAGACAAGCTGAAAAACATCTGAGGAGAAGAGAACAAGGGGAAGGCAGAGAAGTAAATACCTGGATGGCTTGGCCACGTGGCATGGTCGAGACAAGAACACTGAGATGATCCACGACTCTAGTATTCGCGTGAGATGGCGAAACAAAACTGCGCACGCTTATCGGCATTTAATTCTAGTTGGCCTTCGCTGGAATTCCCTTGTCCCCTGTCTATGTGCAAGGCAAAACAGGCTTTTTCCTCTCATTTTCTTCTGGTCCTTATACCTTGTTCAGTGCTCAAGCTGTCCCTGCGTTATTTGAATATTGATTATGTGGTTGTTTCGGGATTTGAGATTTAAATATTGAGCACAACCCACTACTGGCAACGCTGATCGTATTCTGGCATGAATCTAAGGCCTATCAACGTCAATGTGGAAGCACTAGACTCGAGTTTTGCTTTCCTTTGAGCTCGTCAGTAGTGCATATCCTTGACCGGAATCGGAAATAAACCCCGGATCACTGGCGTGTGAAGCGGGTGTGTAACCACTAGACCACGCGGCACACGCTGGACACGGCCAAATTATCACAACAGAATATTACGTCACCCATCGTAGGCTGTAGCTCAAGATTTGCCCGATCGCGCGACTGACGTCCGTCAATCGATTTGGACCCGAACGATCAGGTCTTCTCACTGGCAAGGCACACCAGGCCGCCTAAAGTCCAGCGAGCAATAATCAAATTGATTTATTGGGTTGTTTCGTTTGTTTCCGGTTCCGGTCAAGGATATGCACTTCTGACGAGATCAAACGAGAGCGAAACTCGAGTATAGTGCTTCCACATTGACGTGGATAGGCCTTAGGTTTATTTGAATATGTTCAAATTGACATATGAAAGAAGGAGGAGGAACAGAAAGAAGAAGAAAAAGAATAAGAAGGAGAGAGAGAGAAGAAGAAGAAGAAGAGAGAGAGGGAGAGAGAGAAAGAGATAGAGAGAGAGAAGAAGAAGAAGAAGAAGAAGAAGAAGAAGAAGACGACGTTATTGACGATGATGATGTAGAAGAGGAATAATTGTAAACAAAGAATCAATACGTTGTAACAATACGTACAATTAACCCTATGTTTCCTGAGTCGTTACTTTATCTTACAAACCACCATTTAACTCTGTAATCTCTTCTACAAATAACAACGCCATTACTATAACTCAACCCCCCCCCCCTCTACACACACACACACACACACACACACACACACACACACACACACACACATACATACCCCTTATCCCACAGTATAGCAACACCCTGACAAAGTACAAGGGTTAAGGAGATTTGTGTTCGCCATATGTAAAACCAATCCGACTACCTTTCTTTACTTCTACCCCAACAAACATCTCCGCCAACGCATGTGCAATGTGTTATAAATAGATGTGAATAACACTCATTCCGTGGTTGTTGTTGTGCACCTTGTTCTGTCTGTTGGTTCGGTGGTATCCCTCGCCAGCGCCGTACCTGCCTGGCATGTTATGTTTTCATTTTTCTGTTATTGGATGTTTCTGTACAGGTGTCTCTTGGTTATTCCTGTGCAGGTGTGTTTTGTGTAGGTTGCATGTGTAGGTTCCGTAGATGTCTAATACTAATAGGTTCATCTCTGTCCGTGTGTCTGATAGGTTCATCTCTGTCTGTGTGTAACTGTCTGATAGGTTCATCTCTGTCTGTGTGTAACTGTCTGATAGGTTCATCTCTGTCCGAGTGTAACTGTCTGATCTCTGTCCGTGTGTAACTGTCTGAGCTCTGTCCTAGATAACTGTCTGATTTCTGTCCATGTGTAACTGTCTGATAGGTTCGTCTCTGTGTGTAACTGTCTGATAGGTTGATCTCTGGCCGTGTGTAACTGTCTGGACATTCCTACACCTGAACACATACTCACACACGCAATTCCCTACACACCAGCACACTGCTACATACACACACATAATTCCCCTGGCTTGCCAGCACTCTGCTACACACACACAACTCCCAACACATACCAGCACATTGCTACACGTATATTATTTACACACAACTCCCAACACATACCAGCACACTGCTACACGTATATTATTTACACACAACTCCCAACACATACCAGCACACTGCTACATGTATATTATTTACACACAACTCCCAACACATACCAGCACATTGCTAAACGTATATTATTTACACACAACTCCCAAAACATACCAGCACACTGCTACACGTATATTATTTACACACAACTCCCAACACATACCAGCACATTGCTAAACGTATATTATTTACACACAACTCCCAAAACATACCAGCACACTGCTACATGTATATTATTTACACACAACTCCCAACACATACCAGCACACTGCTACACGTATATTATTTACACACAACTCCCAACACATAGGCCTACCAGCACACCGCTACATCTACAAAACACCCATATAATTAGGGGGGAAAAAAATAGCACAAACCTAAAACCGGATTGTGCAGTATTTTAAAAATCCACTCTGGCAAAACGGTTCAAGTGTCGACATTTTCACCATTTATATTTTTCTTTACAAGAAGATCTTTCTTCAAATACACATTGTTCTTCTATTATGTTTCACGATTTACGCTGCCTTGTAGATGTTCCATAAAGCTGTGTATACAGTTTAGTCCGCTTTTCTCATCTACTGAAGCGGAAGAGAGAAACGCCAGTTTATCTGTAAGAATATATCCAGTTTCCAGAACCCGCTTTACGTGGTTATTATGGTCTTGCACGGACTCTTCGCCGAGCGACATCTGTACACCCACAAAAGAAAGCTGGCTTGGATTATCTAGATAAGCCCCTGGATGCCTCGATACAATACATTCTTACAGTAATTTCTAAGTCGCCGTAGTTGTACTGCTGGGTTAAGTTCGCATTACCGTACCTCATGTAAAAGTTGACACCAACGTTCTTTTGTACACGTCGACCTGTGGTAGAAATAGGCCTACTAGTTTTTAGACACCTTTCCTCCCAGCGAAATTATTAAATAGAATCAGGATAGATACAGACTATCTGTCAATACAAACACAAGCCTGGAAATTATAATGTTAGTTTTCCTTTGTTGTCAAAGATTTGGTTGAGAAAACTTGAGGAATGTTTTGTACATATAGAATAGATTTATATCTCAACAAGCTTATGAAAACATGATTGTGAAAGATATGTATGTAGTTGATTCTGTCCGGTCTTTGTTTGTGGATGTCTCTGTTGTGTTTTTGTGTCGCATGCTTGCTTGTTTTTTCTTTCCAGTTGTGGTGCATGGTTACATTTGAAACTGTTTCACATTGGTTTGTGTTCTGCTGTGCTTCTCATTGTGGGTTAGATAACCCCGGTCCCTGTCTGGAACATCTTTCTATTGAATCCTTAGAATCATGATGTGTTGCCATCACTGAAACTTAACTATCGAAACTTAACTATGGAAATTTAATGTTAAAACTTAACTATGAAAACTTAACTATGGAAATTTAACTATGGATATTTAACTATAAAAACTTAATATGGAAACTTAACTTTCGAAACATAATTATCGACAGTTAACTTTCGACACTTTACTGTGGAAACTTAAATGTGGAAACTTAATGTTACAACTCAACTATGGAAACTTATCTCTGGAAATTTAACTATGGAAACTTAACTATGGACACTTAACTATGAAAACTTAATATGGAAACTTAACATTGAAATTTAACTATCGAAACATAATTATCGACACTTAGCTATCGACACTTAACTGTGGAAACTTAACTATCGACACTTAACTAACGAAATGCAACAATCGACACTTAACTATCAAAACCTAACTATCTACACTCACCTCATTATCATCATGTGCTGTGTCGATAAGCGTGGGCCGTCATGTTTAGCCATCTCAAGTGATCATCAGAGTCGTGGATCATCTCTGTATTCTTGTCTCGACAATACCACTTAGCCAAACCATCCAGGTATTTACTTCATTGCATTTCCTTTGTTCTTTTTCCATTAATCTTGCCAGTTGTCACCAAGTTCGCCAATGTATTTCTTCTCATAACAAGGACGACAAGAAGTCAATAAGTAAGTCACAAATGGCTGTCGAAAAATAACTAAATACGATAACAACTTGAAACTAGTTTATTTGTATACATACATTGCCCCTTTATTTCTCAACATAATTTCCACCAACATTGATGCACTTATCCCATCGTTTTATCAGTCGTCCAAAATCGGCCGCATAGATCTGCGTGCTCTGTTTTCTAAACCACGTTTTCACTTCACATTCAACTTCGGCGTCATTCGCGAAATGTCTCCCGCCAAGGTGGATTTTCAGTGGACCAAAAAGGTGGAAATCGCTAGGGGCTAAGTCGGGGCTGTAAGGTGGATGTTCCAGAACTTCCCACCTTAGTTGGTTAATTTTCTCCTGAGTTAATCGAGCCGTATGTGGTCTGGCATTGTCATGAAGAAGCAACACTCCTCTAGTCAGCAGTCCTGGACGTTTTCTTCGAATTGCATCATGAAGCATCGATAGAACTTCACAGTACGATTCAGAATTCACATTGTCACCTTTCTTCTTGAAATTGGTTAAAAGCACTCCTTGACAATCCCAGAACACTGTCAGCATAACCTTCCCTGCTGATGGCGTAATCTTGAATTTTTGGACACAAGGCGAAGAAGGATGTTTCCATTGCATTGAAGCACGCTTTGATTCGGGCTGGTAGTGATGCACCCATGATTCGTCCCCAGTAACAATTCTGTTCAGCATGTCTTCTCCTTCATCTTCGTATCGACAGAGATGATGCAAGGACAGACCAAATCGGTTCATTTTGTGTTCCTACTTCAATTGTCTGGGTACCCACTTGAACACACTTTCTTAAATTTCAATCGATCATGCATTATGCTGTATGCTGAACCATGTGAGCACCCTATTGCAGATGCTACAGAGTCTATCGTTACTAGCCTGTCACCTCTAAGCATCTCCTCCACCCGCTGCACGGATGCTTCTGTTGCAATCTCAACAGGACGACCAGATCGGATTTCATCAACAATTTTAGAGCGTCCTTGAGGAAAAAATTTTCTACCCAGCTACGCGCCGCTTTACGGGACAAACATTTGTCAGCATAAACAGGAAGCATTTCCTTATGAATGTCCTTTGCAGGCAGTCCTTTTGCCCCCCTCCCACCCCCACCCCCCAAAAAACGCACAACAGCACGTTGCTCTTTGGTTGTACACTACGTAAGGACAGTCGCCATTTTGTTTATGCGCTGCAAATGCGCATGAGACACCTAGCGCCACCTGATGAACGGGAATATAAAGTTCGATGTTGCTGTCACCTAATGACACCTGTAGAAAACATCAACTACATTTACCTACCACCCCTCAGAACGGTGTGACTTACGTATTGACTCGCTCTCGAACAAAAAATGGTAACTGTCTACGTCTAATTTCTTTAACCAATTTACGGTTTTCATTTGTTTCTTGTGGGGACTTGGTCATTGGTTATTCTGTCTGTCAATGACATTCTTTGCACACCCCCCCCCCCCCCCCCCCCCCCCCCAGAAACCACGTTTCCACAACCATCAGATGTTTATCAGCTTGTCCGATCAATGTCTATTCACATCCATACAAAAGTACAGGTTCTATGTGGTACTTCTACACTCTTTTTCTCGCGTCTTTTTATTAGTTAATATGATTTCAATCTTGCAAAAAGCCACCTTCGTCATCACCATTCTTGTTCTAATCTCTTCATGGCATCTCCCATCAGATGTGATGACTGTTCCGAGATAATTTTACCGATTCACTGACACTTAACTAACGAAATGCAACAATCCACACTAACTATCAAAACCTAATTCTCGACACTTAACTAACGAAACGCAATAATCGAATTTTAACTATCAACATGTAACTATCATGCTTTTGACTAATTATTATGAGGACGTTATGTTAGAATATTTTAAAATATCATTACAAAACAGAATCTCAATAGCATATATATATATATATATATATATATATATATATATATATATATATATATATATATATCTTGTGGATGTGGGAATTAAGGGGAAATCGCATGCATGTGTCACTTTTGTGGCTAAAGATTCATGCTTTTGATTTGGGTTCGTTGATGAAGACTTGTGGAAAATTTCTCCTGTGTCTGTATATGTTTTGTCTTGTACTCTTCTTCCTAGTTTTGTTTTTTTGTTTATCCGTTCTCGGTGTCAACTTCTCGACAGTAAAGTCTTGCTTAGAATGCTAGTCAAGTGACTTATTGAACAAAAACATGCACATCGTCTTCTGGCGTAGTGGCTCGACAATTGTAGTTATCAAATCATCATGGTCATAGTCATCATCATCATCATCATCATCATCATCATCATCATCATCATCATCATCATCATCAAATGCCGTGCCGACTGGCGTAGGCGTTCATGACTCTCCACAGATCTCGGTCTTTGGTTTTCTGGATCAACTCTGCCGTTGATATTCCTCCATGACACCGTCGCAATCAATCCAATATCATTTCTCTTGGTCTGCCTCTGCCTCTCTTCCCCTCGATCTTTCCAGTTGTCACGATGTTCTTCAGCTCCTCTCTTCTCATCACATGACCCAAAAAAGCTGTTTGTCTCTTTCGTATTGTTGTATATAATGTTCTAGTTTCGTTAGCTTCTTTAAGGCATTCGTCGTTAGCTACTTTGGCAGTCCAAAGAATTCGCAACATTCGTCTAAGGAACCACATCTCTTGTTGCTTCCAAATCTCTTCCTAAGTTGTTCATTTATATTCCAAAATTCACAGCCATACAGCAAAACAGGTTCTATATAGCTCTTCGGCACTCTCTTTCTTACATTCAACGATAGATACTTATTGCGTAAGATATTCTTCATTTTCTGAAATCATAACCATCATCATAATGATCATCATAACCATCATCACCATCATGAACTAAACCATCATTATCATTGAGATCTTAATTATTCTCATCATCAGCATCATCATCATCACGATCATCATTATTATAACCTTTACCATCATCATCCACATCTCCACTATCATGGCCATCTATTTAATTATCGTCATAACCATCATCATCAACTGTCTCTGACTGTCTCACCAATGTGATCAAACTACATGGCATATTGTCCACGATTTACACCCACCCGTCCCACAGTATAGCCAGCCAAGAAGGGAATACAGGTCTAGTGAGACGGCACTGCATTCAATGCTGTATGGAACAGAAGAGAAGCTCCATAACACTGTTGACTTCACCACAAGGACTCGGCTGTCTCTGCAAACATGAAAGAGAGAAGCTAAGAAGAAGAAGAAGAGGAAGAAAGAAGAAGAAGAAGAAGAAGAAGAAGAAGAAGAAGAAGAAGAAGAAGAAGAAGAAGAAGAAGAAGAAGAAGAAGAAGAACAAGAACAAGAACAAGAAGAATAAAAAGAAGAAGAAGAAGCAGAAAAAGAAGATAAAGAAGAAGAAGAAGAAGACGAAGAAGAATCAACTGGGTCGGCAATGAGAAGACAGGCGCCCCTCCAGGGTCACTTGCAGCATTATTCAGAGACATTTCAACTCCTTCCGGGATTATTGGCACCAGTTTTGAGAACATAACATTTCTAAACAAACGACATACAGACAGTCAGACAGATATAAACACAAGCATTCAAACACTGTCACTGTCAACTGTCATTTACTGCCAATATAGTACCTTGCGGTGTATGGCAGAGGGGTCTTTGAGCCTAAGTAATTAAGGCCGCCTGGCTGGAACAGTTGCCGCGAACTGTGCAGGTTAGGACTTTCTTTTTGTCATCGACAGAAAAAAATCCCACACCTTACATTAGGATCGAACTCGCGTCTCCTGAAGGAGAGTCCGGCGTTGTAGCCGTTCCTGGACATTCAGACACTATGATTATGTTTTGCTTGCAGATGGGAAGCTGTTTACCGCCACAGTCTCCGACGCCGATGAGCGTGACCCGCTGATTTTGATAAAAGTCAAGGACAACAACCTGGTCCGGACACAGACTCGCGACTCCATCTTTCTGAATGGTGAGTACACATTTCAGGCGAGTCCATGGCTGATCGACAGCACACGCACCAATGACACTGATTGGCTGGAGTAACATTCTCTGCTTTGGTGCCCAATCTCTACTCTCTCTCTCTCTCTCTCTCTCTCTCTCTCTCTCTCTCTCTCTCTCTCTCTCTCTCTCTCTCTCTCTCTCTCTCTCTGTTTGTAGATGTTTATAGACTTTAAAAAAGCATTCTTCTTCTACTTCTTCGTTCATCCGGTTTTTTTTTTCCGGATGTGATTGCGTTGTGCCTGTTTACAGCAGAGCTGCGTTCTTGCGCCGTTAGGCCGACACATCCGACTTCTGCGGGCATTTGTTGACCGGGTTAACCTTCCCGGGAAAAAAGCATTCGATATGATAGATCATACTATCCTAATTTAAAAAAAAAAAACAAAAAAACTAGGAACAATGAAAGTAAGCTTTAATATAGTGACATTAATAAACTAATTCTTATTATACAGAAAACAAGTAGTATCACATTTTATCTCAAGCCATTACCATTAATACTGGAGTACCCCAGGGGTCTATACTTGGCTCTCTGTTATTTGCCATTTATATAAATGATCTTCCCTTATATCTGTC
>JACEFZ010025808.1:1117500-1180000 GCA_014155875.1 Cepaea nemoralis
CCTCTTTGAAATTCATACATCCATGCTTTTTCATTGAAGTTGTTGTCCCTCATAGACATCTGCAGAAAAAGTACAGGATGTAATATGAAGACAGTTGAAGTTAGTTGCATATCCTTTACAGGACGTCGCAGTCAATCCCAGAAATGTTTGGCTGTTTTTGATTTCTTGACAAGTTTACGTTCAGTAGTTTGCCATTGCTTAACTATACAGACAGCTGTGAATAACAACATTGTAAGGGAAAATAAGATGAGTTCCCGACGTCGCTGAAAGGATAAGAGAGCTCATCCTCAACCTTCCGGTGCTCCGATGGCGACGTAACGGGTTCAGTCACTACCCCGACATTAAGTTAGACTTAAACGTTCTACTTCAGAGAGCAATGGCAAACTACTGAAAGTTAAACTGATGAGAAAATAAACCCGAGGTTGACCGCAACTTCCTGTCAAGAACATGACATATTTATTTTTACATGAAACATATAGAGACGCCAAAGCCCATGAATGTGTGCTCCTTGAGAAGTTAGGCCCTCAAATGTTCATACATACCTATTATTATTATTATGATTATTATGATTATTATTATTATTATTATTATTATTATTTACAATGTATGGTGGCCATCGTGGCCGAATAGATAAGATCGCTCCTCTTAAACTTCCGGTGTGCTGATGCCGAGGTAGCTTGTTCAACCCACTACACCTTTCAGGTGGAGTAAATTGTTGACATCTCATCCTTGGCTTGGGTGAGTAAATTACAAGTACCTCTGAAGTCGGAGTAGGTTCGCCTGATGGCAAGGGACACTGGTAATAGGAAAAGCTAACACACGCGCAACATTCAGTCCAGTGCTACTAAAAGTATCGTGGTGGACTACACTTGAACTCAAAGCCAGTAAAACAAAAACATCCATGTTATTACTGCCCTAGTGCGAAACAAAAACATCCATGTTATTACTGCCCTAGTGCGAAACAAAAACATCCATGTTATTACTGCCCTAGTGCGAAACAAAAACATCCATGTTATTACTGCCCTAGTGCGAAACAAAAACATCCATGTTATTACTGCCCTAGTGCGAAACAAAAACATCCATGTTATTACTGCCCTAGTGCGAAACAAAAACATCCATGTTATTACTGCCCTAGTGCGAAACAAAAACATCCATGTTATTACTGCCCTAGTGCGAAACAAAAACATCCATGTTATTACTGCCCTAGTGCGAAACAAAAACATCCATGTTATTACTGCCCTAGTGCCAAACAAAAACATCCATGTTATTACTGCCCTAGTGCGAAACAAAAACATCCATGTTATTACTGCCCTAGTGCGAAACAAAAACATCCATGTTATTACTGCCCTAGTGCGAAACAAAAACATCCATGTTATTACTGCCCTAGTGCGAAACAAAAACATCTATGTTATTACTGCCCTAGTGCGAAACAAAAACATCCATGTTATTACTGCCCTAGTGCGAAACAAAAACATCCATGTTATTACTGCCCTAGTGCGAAACAAAAACATCCATGTTATTACTGCCCTAGTGCGAAACAAAAACATCCATGTTATTACTGCCCTAGTGCGAAACAAAAACATCCATGTTATTACTGCCCTAGTGCGAAACAAAAACATCCATGTTATTACTGCCCTAGTGCGAAACAAAAACATCCATGTTATTACTGCCCTAGTGCGAAACAAAAACATCCATGTTATTACTGCCCTAGAGCGAAACAAAAACATCCATGTTATTACTGCCCTAGTGCGAAACAAAAACATCCATGTTATTACTGCCCTAGTGCGAAACAAAAACATCCATGTTATTACTGCCCTAGTGCGAAACAAAAACATCCATGTTATTACTGCCCTAGTGCGAAACAAAAACATCCATGTTATTACTGCCCTAGTGCGAAACAAAAACATCCATGTTATTACTGCCCTAGTGCGAAACAAAAACATCCATGTTATTACTGCCCTAGTTATTTGCATTTATCATCCTGGTTAAGCATACTCCTTTCTGTTGCTATATCGCTGTTTTGAATTATTTTTCTTTGGTGTAACCATTATTTATGGTTTCTTGATATTCAAGAAAAGTTGTTTTGCACACTCTACTACTACAAAGTCCAAAAAATCGTAGATATTTTGCGCTTTCAGCTATCACCACCAAGCCTTGGTATAAATTGTATATGTGATATGCTGAAGATTAAAGGTTCGGCTGTTTAGATATCTACAGTGTGTATTGTCTGAGATTTGAGGCTTATGAGACTAAAAGAAACAAACAGCGTAATCAGGCCACGGGTTCGTGAGAACAGATCTAGACTGTCACATCTCTACCCTCCATGGCTAATTATGCCTGAAAAGATTAATACATCCTATATTTACCTACCTCTCCACGGCTGCCTAAAGAGATGTGCATCTGTGTACTTTATTTGTGGTATATTTCTGTGCATTTCTTTGACGTCACGGTTGTCACGTAAGCTCCCTATAGAGCGTAGAAGAGTAATTACGTCTGTTATTATTTGAAAAGGGACGTCATTGTTGTAAACACAGCGCCAACTAGACTCTGACTCTGATAGTTCAGGGGGATTTACCTGTCTAGAGTACATTTGAGAGCAAGACAGTTAAACGCCAGGGTGGTCGAACACATATCCAATTGGATTGACGTAATAATACACACAGATGATGGGAACCTGGTTTTAATTGGCCTTGGGCCGTGAGGTCAACCCAGCCTAAAGTGGTCGCCATAAGATGTCATGGGCAGAGAAGACGGCTAACGTCACACTGACCACATCACTCATTGAGTGCCGATTGTTTTATACAAAGATTGGTCCAGCACCATATAACTGACCCTTACACGTCTATCTGTTTGTTGACTGTAATAGTTGCGGTCGCATTGGTGTAATAGTTAGGAGGTTACGCTTGTGTTTTTTCATTCGCTGGATTTCAACTCGAGCGTATTATATACTTGTTTGACTTTTACGTGTGAGCCAGCTGTCCCTATTACCAGTGTCCTTGGCCACCAGGCGAACCCACTCCGACTTCTGGGGTATTTTAAGACGCGTATCCATGTCAAGGACGAGATTTCAACGTTAAAATACATTTGGCCGGTTCTGGGTGAGAACCCACTACCCCGCCATGCGCGCGCTAGAAGTTTAAGAGCGAGCGCGCTTAATTCTTCGGCCACGCAACTTCCGGCGACCTTACGCTACTGATGGTGCAAACATGGTCGGTCTAGATTCAATGATAGCTCTCACCCATCGCTACGAGAGGGAAAGACGTATTCCTGCGTGCGCTCAGGTCTCGGCACACGAGACAGTGCTCACTTCACATCCCTCCGTGCTCCCAGGCCTGGACACAAGGTGACAGTGCTAGCACTTCACATGCCCACGGCGGACTCCTGCTTCGGGACTTGTATGTGTATATGTGTGTGTACATGTTTGTGTATTTGTATATGTACATGTTTGTGTGCTTGTGTGTGTACATATTTGTGTACATGTTTGTGTGCTTGTGTGTGTACATATTTGTGTACATGTTTGTGTGTGTACATGTTTGTGTACATGTTTGTGTACATGTTTGTGTACATGTCTGTGTACATGTCTGTGTACATGTTTGTGTACATGTTTGTGTACATGTTTGTGTGTGTACATGTTTGTGTACATGTTTGTGTACATGTTTGTGTACATGTCTGTGTACATGTTTGTGTACATGTTTGTGTACATGTTTGTGTACATGTTTGTGTACATGTCTGTGTACATGTCTGTGTACATGTTTGTGTACATGTTTGTGTACATGTTTGTGTGTGTACATGTTTGTGTACATGTTTGTGTACATGTCTGTGTACATGTTTGTGTACATGTCTGTGTACATGTTTGTGTACATGTTTGTGTACATGTTTATGCACATGTTGTACAGGGATATACAAGTTTAGCACTAACAAAGGTCACACATTTGGGTAAAAGATACTAGCCAGTTACTGGCCTTCCGTATTCAACACCTACATATCGCTCCCAAGTTATCATTTGGATGTTTTTTTTTAAGTTAACGTGCGTGTTTGTTCTCTGTCACGCAGGCCATGTGTTATCTTATATGTTTGTTCTCTGTTATGCAGACTATTGATGAGATAACGCGTGTGCCAGCTTTCTGGTATACATACAATTAATGAGCTAACAGTTGTCTTTGATCTCTTGAATAAGGCTTTAGATGAGTTAACATTATCTGCCTCTCCTCTTACATGCAGGCCATCTTCTCGCGAGTGGCACGGGTGTGTAAGGACGACCGGGGACCCATCAGAGGCCAGAATGTCTTCACTTCTTTCTTCAAGGCCAGGCTGAACTGCTCCATACCCGGAGAATACCCATTCTACTTCGATGAGATTCGTAAGTACACCTGGCTTCTTTGATTGAAACAGACTATAGGACAGCTACCATTTAATGACAAAGTGGTACACCTTGTTTATATAGGGTGTATTTTTAATGACTGTGCAGTGTTTGAAAATATCGCCGGTCTAAGTTTAGTATTCACCCTCTGTAAAGTTCATGCAACATAATAGGTAAATACAAAACTTGAACCGGCAATATTTTCAAACACTGCACATCATTAAAAATACACCCTGTATAATCCAGCATGTCTGCTACCATATTAACAACGTTTAGGTCATAACTGTGACATGGACGCAGAGGTGTTTCCAAGGCACCAGGGCCGGTTTTAAATACTGGCCAAGACCTATTGACGCGTCCTCGTCGAGCGTCCTGGGCAACAAGTCCCTTCTGGGTCCTGGCTAAAGTCAGTAGGATCGCCGATTCCTCCGAAGTCGGAGAGTGTCTGCCTGTACGGCGAGGAACCACCAGTCTGCACACCAACAAGCCAAACATGGGACAACGGATACTCCCGCAAACCCCAGGTTCTGCATGACATCACACTGATGTTGGACAACAGGATGCCTTTATCCGACATACAGGACTTCGCGTTGGAGCTCAAGCCAACGAACACAAGCAAGCAAGTAAGCAAGCAATAACTGCGACACACCCCTACTTCCCATTTTCATGCCACCCATTCTTGTTTGGTCCAAGCTTACTTTCTGTTTTGCACTGAATCTGGTAATCAGTAAAAATTAATGAACTCTTCTTCGTTCAACTTGAGACTCTACGACCCCCCCAAAAAAAAAATTCTACCTGCCATGTTATCCGTGCTACAGTAATATTCAATAATATCTTTACATTGCAGAAGAGGTGCTGAAATAGCCGAAACGAAGTGTGTAAGGAGCATAACGTGAAAATTGGCATCAGTAAAACAGAGCTAATAACTATAACAAATAAACAAATACAAACAACAAAAAACTACAAAGATTCATCTAAAAGAACACCCCTTGAAACAAGTAAAGAGCTTCAAGTATTTAAGAAGTATAACATCATCAAAAGGCAAACCAGAAGACGAAATCGAAAATAGATGCAATATGGCAAACCAAATCATTGGACAAATGGCACCAATACTAAAAAACAAACACGTATGAATAGATATTAAAAAGTACTCTACAACACAATCTTATTACCAACTCTATTCTACAATTACTAAACCTGGACAATGACAGAAAAAGACAAAAGAAAAATTACAACAACCGAAACGAGTTTCCTGAGAATACTCAATGTATCGCGAAGAGATAAAATCAGAAATAAATAAATCAGAACTAAAATTGAGGATTACAGCAGTGCTAGATTTTTGTGCCGTCTCCCTGGCGAAGTAGTTAACGTCTCTCTCCGTAATCCCGTATATTCTCGTGGGTAAGGCAGCTGCGCGAGAATCGGCAGCGGTTCACGTTGCGTTGGTTACTTACGGGGGTATGTGAGCCGGTCGCTCAGAAACCAATGGTAAACTACTGAGCGTAATCTTGCCTAGCACATCAACAGCAGCTGAAAATGTTGGTGTTGACTGCAACGTCCTGTAAGGAATTTGCAAAACAAAAAATATCGTTAGAAAAGTTAAATGGTTTGGCCATATAACTAGGCTACCAACTGACAGTATCCCACAACAAGCAATGATGTACATACCAAATGGGACCAGACGAAGAGGCCGACTACGTAAACGATGGACAGTGGAAATAGCAGTATCCATGGGAATCATGATGTGTGAAGCCTATAAACGGGCACTCTCCCGCTGTTTGTTTCACCTCGACACCGCAAGGTCAATGAAGAACAAAATGAGATGATGAGACTGAAGAGGTGGTTTTACGGTTTTTGTCGTGTCATTTGTGGAATGTTGCTGATGGCTGTTGCAGGAATGGCTTGGATGTTATGCGTCAATTCGTTCTTTAATTACCTGGACCTACTTTGTTCTATAGCTAAATGAACGTTCTTTTTCACTTTGTTGTATAGCTAAATATACGTTGTTTTCACTTTACGTTATAGCTATATGAACGTTGTTTTTCTATGTTTGTTCTATAGCTTAATGAACATTGTGCTTTTCAGCAGGTTCTATAGCTAAATCTATAGGGAGTCTCTGTGGCGAAGTGGTCAAGCCGTTTGACTCGTGCTCCGAAGGTTGTGGGTTCGATTCCGGGCCTCGTCCTTCGGTTTACGAGTTATATGTTTCGGAGACTCCTGTGGGTCGTCGCTAAAAGCTACGGAGTTCGTGCTTTGTGCGACGCTTTCCGTGCTGCGGAAAGAGACCGAGCAATATGGGATAAAACCCGGTGCAATGAAGTCGACCCTGTCGACTTTAAAGCGACTTTCTGTAGCTAAATGAACCATGTGCTTTCACGTTGTTCTATTTACCAGGACATTATGCTTCTAAATTTGTTCTATATCCATCTGGATCTTGCTCTTCTCAATTTGTTCAACTGATGCATGTCATAAACCTCTTAATTTCATCGCCGGTGCTAATGATGGCATGCCATTCACAGAAACTCAACAAGCATGTCGAATCCACAAGACAGCCATAGATAATGTTAGTCAGTAGCGTGGAGAGAATGGAGCTGCAGACAGTGACTAGAGGACTCCGAGGAAAGGCCAGATGGACACATAATCATCATGCCACTGGTACCATTAATATTAGAGCTCTTCGCTGGCTGTTGCAGATGAGGGCGAAACATATATGGGAATGTCACAAGTGCTGTGGTGTCGATTCTTGACTCAACTCAAGTTAAATCAACTCAACTCAAGTCAACTCAACTCAGGTTAAGCCAACTCAACTCAAGTTAAGTCAACTCAACTCAAGTTAAGTCAACTCAACTCAACTCAACTCAAGTTAAGTCAACTCAACTCAACTCAACTCAACTCAACTCAACTCAACTCAACTCAACTCAACTCAACTCAACTCAACTCAGCTCAACTCAAGTTAAGTCAACTCAACTCTACTCAACTCAAGTTAAGTCAACTCAACTCAACTCAACTCAACTCAAGTCAACTCAACTCAACTCAACTCAACTCAACTCAGTCAGTAGAAAGACAACATGTGATACAAGTGACATAAATAGTTCCTCGTTGGCATATTATCCCTAACCGTATAATAAAGGTGTAGATACACATAAGACCAGCCTGTGACATGTGAAGTGTTTTGTTTTTTTGTTTTTATTTCAGAAGCCACAACAGAATTCGGTCAAGGTAACCACAGACCGACCTCAGACAGTGGGGACAGGGCAGACATGGTCTATGGTGTCTTTAACACACCCGAGTAAGTCTCTCGCAGGTCATGCGGGTCGGCACGTATACCTGACCATGTTTTCCATGTCATATTTTAACTCTTTGTACACGCGCTTAAAAACCATGTTTACACGCCAGTTTTAAAGGAATAGTCAATGGCATGACGAGCCTACTCTATGGAGTGCTGTCGGGTCATCATCATCATCATCATCATCATCATCATCATCATCATCATTACCACCACCACCACCAACATCATCATCATCATCATCATCATCATCATCATCATCATCATCATCATCATCATCATCATCATTACCACCACCACCACCAACATCATCATCATCATCATCATCATCATCATCATTACCACCACCACCACCAACATCGTCATCATCATCATCATCATCATCATCATCATCATCATCATCATTACCACCACCACCACCACCAACATCGTCATCATCATCATCATCATCATCATCATCATTACCACCACCACCACCATCATCATCATCATCATCATCATCATCATCATCATCATCATCATCACCAACATCATTATCATCAACATCACGAATGACCATCTCCACATTAAAAGGCGGATACCTCAGAAGTGAGAGTGGGTTCGCCTGAAGGCGAGGGACACTGGTAATAGGGAAAGGTAATCCCACGCAAAAATATGTCCAGTGCACTAACAGTAGTGGCACATGTATGGACTACGCTTGAGTTCAAAGCGATCCAACGCAAACCAAACAAATAACCATGATTCCTGTGTAGTCACGGCACATTCATCTAGGTAAGACATTTCTCCACCAACATACAACATTGTCTTCCTCGTGACTCTTCCACTCCACCAGACCTCCACATACACTAGGTAGCATTATAAGATCACTAGCTTCCCTAATCAATACGCCACTGAAGCACTCCAGATATATCTTTCTCAACATTCCTCTAGAAACATTTTTTTTTTAAAATTCCCTCATGTCCACTGCCTCAGATTTCTAAATTTTATTACATTTTCTCAACTGTCGTCTTAAAAACGGTTAAAGATGGGGAAATGAACTTGTAGAAAGAATTTGTTAGCTGACAGTACATGCCACATCGCCCCGAATAGTTCCTCAGTAATTGATGATGATGATGATTTTAATGACGATGTTAATAAGTACAATGATACTGGTAATGATGAGTGCCTCGTCTGCCATATACTTCACTCCCCAAGTTATTTTCTCGCTCTGAGACAAGTAATACTTTACATTGGCGTCAGCTAGACTATTTTATAGTTCCAAGATTTCACCAGTATTTGGTGATGATGGTTTATGATGTTGATGATAATATTTATGCTGATGATGAAGACGATTGCCGCGTTGTCTGCTGTTTTCCTCTGTACCCAGTTATTTTCTCACTCTGGGATAAATAATGCTGTAAACTATACTCACCTAGTGCATCTGATGGCCGCAGACATGTCCAGAAAATAAATGTAGTTTTGTTTGAGAAGGGTGGATGAGTTGTCAGTAATTTCCCCTTGGATGACGTATTCTCCCTTTATTTGTTCCAGAAATGGCATCAGCGGGTCGGCAGTCTGTGCCTTTAGGTACTCTGATATCGAGAAGACCTTTCGTGGCAAGTTCAAGGGTCAAGATTCATATTTACACAACTGGTTGCCGGTTAGCTCGGAAGCAACCCCACAACCTCACCCGGCCATTGTGAGTTTACCTTGTCTTAACTGCGATTCTTCTTGGTAGATATTACTCAACCTTGATGACGTGGTGAGTTCTGTTTGGTGATGAGATGGTGAGTTCTGTTTGGTGATGAGATGGTGAATTCTGTTTGGTGATGAGATGGTGAATTCTGTTTGGTGGTGAGGTGGTGAGTTTTGCTTGGTAATGAGGTAGCGAGTTCTGTTTTGTGATAAGATGGCGAGTTTTGCTTGGTAATGAGATGGCGAGTTTTTCTTGGTAATGAGATGGCGAGTTTTGCTTGGTAATGAGATGGTGAATTCTGCTTGGTGATGAGATGGTGAGCTCTGCTTGGAGATGAAGCTGTGAGTTCTGCGTCATGAAGAGATGATGATTTTTGATTGGTAATGAGATGGTGAGCTCTGCTTGGTGATGAAATGGTGAGCTTTTATTAGTAATGAGATCCGGAGTTTTTCTTTGGCGATGGGATTGTGTGTATTTATTTGTTGATGAGATTGTGTAGCCTAGTTGTGAGACCGAACCATATCACATCGGTTGTCTAAGGAAATTTAGCGCTTCTGTTACTCCTACTTCAGTCCTGATTTCAACATTTCCGATTTTCTCTCGCTTTGAAATATTGAGTATTCTTCTCATGAATCTCATTTCTGTTGTTGTAATTTTCCTTTTCTCTTGTTCTGATATTGTCCATGTTTAGCGTTGATAGCATATAGTTGGTAGAAAGATTGTGTTGTAGAATGAGTTTTGGTATCTACTGATACATGGTCTTCTTTAGTATTGGTGCCATTTGTTCACTGGGTTGGTGTGTCTTATTGCATCTATGTTACAATGTAATGAGAAAAGTTTGCAAATGATTTCAGGACATAAAACTTAGATCCCAATAGCATAGATACAGTGGAAATATGGAGATTGTCAGTTTGTATTGTTAATTTACAATATTAACTTGCAGTCTTTTAGCTTTGTTTGTTGGAGTTACTTCTTATGTGACTAGATGACTTTCAGTTTTCTTCCCCTTTGTAGAGCTGGACTGTTATTATTTCACCCAATGTGTCCTAGTCTTTCATTTAATTGTATATGTCCTTGTTATTATATTCATTATTGATGTCCTACCCTCTCCCTGGCGAAGGAGTTAAGGACGTTGTTCGTAATCCGAATACTCTCGTACGAAACACAGCTGCGCGACGTTCGGCAACGCATCGCGTCGCGCTGGTTACTTGCGGTGGTATGTGAGCTGGTCGTTCAGAAGCAATGGCAAACTACTGAACGTAAAACTTGCTAAGACATCAACAGAAGCTGAAAAATGCTGGTGTTGACTGCTATGTCCTGTAAAGGATATGAGGAAAAAAGTCTTTAGTTTAATTGTTGATGTCCTAGTATTTATCTTAATTGTTGATGTCCTAGTATTTATTTTAATTGTTGATGTCCGAGTTTTTATTTTAATTGTTGATGCCCTAGTTTTACCACTGTTTCTCTGTTCCAGTATATACACTGTTTTAACGTCTTTCATAATGTTATAGTTAATAGATTTCATGGTCTCACAATAGTTGTTACTGTCACTTCTTGTTCCTGGATATTTAACAAATTAACTTATTCCTTATGAGCTAGTTATTATTTTTAATGTTTCGTTCCTAGTTATAGTTTTGCATATTTTCCCATAGTTGCTCATTTCACCCTTTGTATCAGATTGTTTTAACTTTGACTAATACATTATGTCCTTATTATTATTTCAAATGATTCTTTCCTAGTTGTCATTTTCAATGTGTTTGTCCTAGTTGTCATTTTTACTCATTGGTCCCAGATAGTTGCAACTTTAAGTAATATCTAATGTCCTAATTATTATTGTGAATGTTTCTTTTCTAGTTATCATTTTGAATGTGTCTGTCCTAGTTGTAATAAAGGATGTTTCTATCCTAGCTGTAATTTAGGATGCTTCTATCTTAGTTATTATTTTGGATGTTTTTATCCTAGTTGTAATTTAGGACGTTTTTATCCTAGTTGTAATTTAGGATGTTTCTTTCCTAGTTGTATTTTATGATGTTTTTATCCTAAATGTTACTTGTACTCACTGGGCTCATACAGTTATTATTTTAACTCTTTGAGACCCACATATGTTACTGTAAAATAACTGCCCAGGAATGAAAGGGAAAATTTATGTACACATTATTTAGTCCTACCTGGGACCAACTACCCTGCTCAGATACTGAAATATCTGTCCTGGAATGATAGGGACATATTTAAGTACAGACTAATCCTCCCTGGGAGACAATAGCCAGCCCGGGTATTTTGGGCTGTCCGTTAGTGAAAGGGACATATTTAAGTACATATTAGTTTGTCCTGCCCCTGGGAAGACAATACCCAGCCCATGTATTTTGGGCTGCCCGGGAATGAAAGGGACATATTTAAGTACAGACTAATCCTCCCTGGGAGACAATACCCAGCCCATGTATTTTGGGCTGCCCGGGAATGAAAGGGACATATTTAAGTACACATTAGTTAGTCCTGCCTGTGGGAAGACAATACCCAGCCCAGGTACTGCATTTAGTGTATAATAAATGTTTGATGTGACTTCTTTGGCTAACCCACAGTGTGCCAGCGACAGTCAGCAGGTGCCTCACACGACGCTGACCTTTATCAAGAAGCACCCCTTGATGGACGAGGTGGTCCCTGCGGCAGGTGGCATGCCCATGCTGGTCTTCACCAGTTTCAAGTGAGTCATCATCCTTAGTTCTGTTCAGCTTTCTTGTCTGTCTGTCTAGTTCATCATCATCATCAGCATCCTCCTCCTCTCCTCCTCTTCATCATCCTTATCATCATCTTTATCATCATCATCCTTATCATCCTCATCCTTATCATCCTCATCATCATTCTCATTATAATCATTATCGTCCTCACCATCACCATCAATCCCACCATCATGCTCAAAATCATCATCATCATCCATATCATCCTCCTCTTCCTCCTCTTCCTCCTCCGCCTGCTCCTCCTCATCATCATCATCATCATCACACTCATCCTCATCCATGTCATCATCATCATCATCATCATCATCATCATCATCATCATCATCATCATCATCATCATCATTCTCATCATCATCCTTATCATCATCCCCATCATCATCAACATTCCCCTCATCATCATCCATATCATCCTCCTCCGCCTCATCAACATCCTCATTACCATCATCCTCATCAACATCATCATCCTCTTAATGATCATCCTCATCATCATCAACAAACTCATCGTAATCCTCACCATCCACATAATCATCACCCTTATCATAATCCTAATAATCCTATCATCATCATCCATATGATGATAAACAGTTCATCCATATTAGGTCACCAACTCATTTCCCCACTGCCCGACAACTACTTTGAACACAGAATCATTTCCAAATCCTAGTCTGAATTCCATTGCCTAGGTCTCATACCCACGAAGTTCCAACTCCAGCATTCATAACAAAAGTGCTTAGCCTGAACATCCTCTTTCGGTTGAGGAGGCAATTTTCACGCACTAATTAGCCCCTCCTCCCATCCCATTACATCAACGTCCACCCAAGTCTCAAGCATACATATTTATTGTCATATATAACCATGGGGGACGGACAGCATTGTGTGCGGTAGATTTGCCACAGTTCGAGTTTCCACAATGGTTCCTTTCTACAAGCTCACATCAATTGTCACAAGTGGTTCTTAAACAGTCTTCAATCGCTGGGTGTGCCTCTATGTTATTGTTTTCGACCCTGTGTGAAGTTTGTGAAAGTCGAGGAATGTTTAGTAATAGCCTGTGAAATTTGTTGTTTGTTGAATTGGTTATATAATGTTTGTGTCGTTCTGTGTGGCTTCCTTTTAAGCCAGTTGTATCAGTTGTAGCAATTCCTCACCATCCACATAATCATCCTCAATTATGGTGATCATTGCCGTCCCCCTGGCCAAGGAGTTAGCGACATTGTTCGTAATCCCGTATATCCACTGGGGAAAACAGCAGCTGCGAGAATCGACAGCGGGTCGCGCCGCTCTGGTAACTCACGGGGGTATGTGAGCCGGTCGCTCAGAAAGCAATGGCAAACTACTGAACGTAAAACATGCCTAGTACATCAACAGCAGTTGAAAAATGCTGGTGTTGACTGCAACGTCCGGTAAGGGATATGCAACATAAAAAAATCAATACAATTATGCCTTTATCAGTTTTGAAATGTGATGTGACTACTTCCACAGTCTATATATGATTACTTACTCTATGACTACTTACACTAGCTTGATGTGGCTATTTGCACTATCTTGATGTGACTACTTGCACTATCTTGATGTGACTACTTACACTATCTTGATGTGACTACTTACACTATCTTGATGTGACTACTTACACTATCTTGATGTGACTACATACACTATCTTGATGTGACTACTTACACTATCTTGATGTGACTACTTATACTATCTTGATGTGACTACTTATACTATCTTGATGTGACTACTTATACTATCTTGATGTGACTACTTATACTATCTTGATGTGACTACTTACACTATCTTGATGTGGCTACTTACACTATCTTGATGTGACTACTTACACTATCTTGATGTGACTACTTACACTATCTTGATGTGACTACTTACACTATCTTGATGTGACTACTTACACTATCTTGATGTGACTACTTACACTATCTTGATGTGACTACTTATACTATCTTGATGTGACTACTTACACTATCTTGATGTGACTACTTACACTATCTTGATGTGACTACTTACACTATCTTGATGTGACTACTTACACTATCTTGATGTGACTGACTACTTATACTATCTTGATGTGACTACTTACACTAGCTTGATGTGGCTATTTGCACTATCTTGATGTGACTACTTGCACTATCTTGATGTGACTACTTACACTATCTTGATGTAACTACTTACACTATCTTGATGTGACTACTTACACTATCTTGATGTGACTACATACACTATCTTGATGTGACTACTTACACTATCTTGATGTGACTACTTACACTATCTTGATGTGACTACTTATACTATCTTGATGTGACTACTTATACTATCTTGATGTGACTACTTATACTATCTTGATGTGACTACTTATACTATCTTGATGTGACTACTTACACTATCTTGATGTGGCTACTTACACTATCTTGATGTGACTACTTACACTATCTTGATGTGACTACTTACACTATCTTGATGTGACTACTTACACTATCTTGATGTGACTACTTACACTATCTTGATGTGACTACTTACACTATCTTGATGTGACTACTTATACTATCTTGATGTGACTACTTACACTATCTTGATGTGACTACTTACACTATCTTGATGTGACTACTTACACTATCTTGATGTGACTACTTACACTATCTTGATGTGACTACTTATACTATCTTGATGTGACTACTTATACTATCTTGATGTGACTACTTATACTATCTTGATGTGACTACTTATACTATCTTGATGTGACTACTTACACTATCTTGATGTGGCTACTTACACTATCTTGATGTGACTACTTACACTATCTTGATGTGACTACTTACACTATCTTGATGTGGCTACTTACACTATCTTGATATGATTACTTGCGCTATCATGATCCAATGCTGACTAGTCTATTAGGAGCGAACCTTTATTTTTTTATTTTATTTTGAAAGGGTTAAGAATTGGGCACGCAGGCTCGTCTAAAATCCTGCCCTTCTATCACTCTTTTTCATGTATGCTCTCTTTCATACATGATTTCATCCACACATCATTCGAGGATAACTGAGAACAACAACAATGTAAACGATGGGCATTATAAAGGCATGGGGTAAATGCAACAATCAGCACTAGATGTTACGTTGCAGTCAACCCCAGCATTTCTTGGCTGTTTGTGATTTCTTGGCAAGTTTACATTCAGTAGTTTGCCATTTGTTTCGGAACGACCGGCACTCATATCCTTTGTTGTTGTTTTTTTGTTGAAATAAAAATTAATGCAAGGCAGTCTGCTGCCAAATCGCCCGCAGCTATGATTTGAACGCGGTATGTGGGATGACGAACTGCGTCCGTAACCCCATGGTCATGGAGCTGGCATCAGTACATGACTCACAAATATGAACGAATGACGTGGCAGTTCTTATTAGCTGTGGGGAACATACTGTTCTACCAAAAGGGGACTGACTGTTATGCTAGGGTAAGCAACTAGCACCATATACTTACACGTAGGCAGGACGGAGCAGCACACCAAGTGGGCTAAGACGTCAGGCAACATCAGACGGGTACAGTTAGTCCAGGCAACATCAGACGGGTACAGTTAGTCCAGGCAACATCAGACGGGTACAGTTAGTCCAGGCAACATCAGACTGGTACAGTTAGTCCAGGCAACATCAGACGGGTACAGTTAGTCCAGGCAACATTAGACGGGTACAGCTAGTCCAGGCAACATCAGACTGGTACAGTTAGTCCAGGCAACACCAGACGGGTACAGTTAGTCCAGGCAACATCAGACGGGTACAGTTAGTCCAGGCAACATCAGACGGGTACAGTTAGTCCAGGCAACATCAGACGGGTACAGTTAGTCCAGGCAACATCAGACGGGTACAGTTAGTCCAGCCAACATCAGACGGGTACAGTTAGTCCAGGCAACATCAGACGGGTACAGTTAGTCCAGGCAACATCAGACGGGTACAGTTAGTCCAGGCAACATCAGACGGGTACAATTAGTCCAGGCAACATCAGACGGGTACAGTTAGTCCAGGCAACATCAGACGGGTACAGTTAGTCCAGGCAACATCAGACGGGTACAGTTAGTCCAGGCAACATTAGACGGGTACAGCTAGTCCAGGCAACATCAGACGGGTACAGTTAGTCCAGGCAACATCAGACAGGTACATTTAGTCGCTGGGCACTGATGGAATTACTATGGATGAGATAGGAACACCCTTAGACTTGTCCGGAGTGTAACAAAGGTAATCTGAACTGAACTGAACTGACTCTTGAACCAAACCCAGCACACCCTGATGGACAACAGAGACGTCGACTTCTGGAATCCTCTAGCTGGAGGAAGCGTGGCAGAGCCCTTAGGCTGCCCCAGACTTATAAAGGCGCCGCGTTCGATCTCGACATGAGGCTGGGTATGTTGTGCAAGAA
This sequence comes from Cepaea nemoralis, assembly GCA_014155875.1. NCBI lineage: Eukaryota > Metazoa > Mollusca > Gastropoda > Stylommatophora > Helicidae > Cepaea > Cepaea nemoralis. Next base: position 1,133,973 of record JACEFZ010025808.1, read on the forward strand.
CCACCGGAATCTAATGATGCATCGCAGACCTGATAAGGCGAACTCACCTGGGACCCAAGAAATAGTTCTACGTATCAGAGATTCTTCTTATAAGAGTTCAAGCACTGAACATAATAATATAATCGTAATGAATTTGCAACGTACAATACAATATTGTTCTTCACAACAGAAATTCGTCACATCAAAGATCGCCTTAACCGGTTTGCACTGTATCGTTCTTCACAACAGAAATTCGTCACATTAGAGATCGCCTTAACCGGTTTGCATTGTATTATATGTCCCCTCATCTCTTCGGCAGTGAGTTTGGATACCTAGTCTTATCAACTAACGGTGAGGGAAAAACACGAGTTTCTGTGTGTAAATTGTGCACGTGAAGAACCTCATGGCAGTTGGGAGTCGCCAAGTGTGGGCCATACCACCTTTGCTCCGGTAAAATGTTTAGGGGAGACAACCGTCCCACGGGTAGTTACCGCTCGTTATCTTGAATGGGATCGGTTTAGACCAGTGTTTCCCAACCTTTTTTGTACCGTGCCCCACTTAAGCCTTTCTAAAATTCATATTGCCCCCCTCGCCCGCCCCATGCCCCCCCCCCCCCCCCCCCCCCCCTCAACATATACATTATTTTTAATATTCAAAAATTGAAATGTTCACTAAAGAAACTTGAATGATAGGTTTTAGGAAGAAATCACTAGGTAATTATTGAGCAAACACAGTAAGTAAATTTTCAAAACATATAATGGAGAACTGAAATTCAAGTACAAAATAATTTTAATGAAAGATTTTTCTATATTATTTTAATTATTAGTAATTATTTATTATTTAAATTCAGTGAGATCCTTGCGCTTGATGCTTGCTGCAAAGAGATCTTATGTCAGGTTCCAATTTAGTTAACTTCAGTCTCAAGTCTCCCTGTTTTGTTATATTCAGCCGATTTCTTCCATTTTCGAATTGCCCCCCTTAACAGTCAAATTGCCCCCCTGTGGGGCGTGGGCCCCACGTTGGGAAACACTGGTTTAGACGAAGCAAACCTTGCACAAAGTCGGACACACTCTCCTCTGGTGTGCATAAGCAGTGTGGCGCATCCTCCCAGAAAGAGTAATACCATAGGCGCATAGAAAAGCATGCTGTTATTGGCACATATTTAGGAATAGAAAACAGTCTCGGTGTCCGTGTACAGTGTTCTAAGCCTGATGAAGATAAGAATTTTATACAAGCGTACGCATGCCTGTAAAGTGAATTGTTGTCGTGTGTCCACTGTTGACTTTGAGGACTATGTCGTCATCTGTCAGCTCCTGTACAGTTCGGTCGTGGCTGATCAGATTAGTCTAGGCAGGAAAATAACAGTTAATGCGGGGGGGGGGGGAGAGAATGTCTATGTCAGTGGGTGAGTTAACAAGACGCCCATTTCGATCTGTGAAGGGGGTGGGTGTCAGGGAAGAGGATGTGGATATGTGAGGGAAGAAGATGTGGATATGTAAAGGAAGAGGACGCCGATTTCGATGTGTCAGGGAAGTTGATGAAAATATATTTGAAAGAAGGGAGTGTCGAAGTCGATATTTGAAGCGGTGGATCTGACAGAATCTAGACTGAATGTTCAAACAGGAGGACGCTACATAACTTCCTACATCCCAACTGCCCTTCATGAAGTACTCTGTGCTGTACTTGATCAGTGTTTGAATGTACACAACAAATACCAATAGTTTTCACACTTGTTTATATCACTTATGTTTCCCTGTCAGGTCAAAGTTCACACAGATCGCTGTTGATTGGCAGGTACTGGCAGCAGACGGCAATTACTATGACATTATGTTTGTGGGAACAGGTCAGTGGGATATCTGTGTCACGTGATTACAGTTGAACTATTTGTGTTAAACTTCACAACATCTGCGTCATGTATTTAAAGGTATCTCTGTTTATATTTTACATAATCACATCTGTGTCGCGTGTCTCTATTTGTCTCTATTTATATTCTTCATCATCACACCCATGTCATGTGGTAATAATGGCTCTATTTATATTCTACATCACGATACCTGTGTCACGTGTTTACAGTTGTCTCTATTTATACACTGCATCACAACATCTGTGTCACGTGCCTTTTATTAATCTCTGTTTATACCCCACATCACCACATTTGTGTCACGTGTCTTTTATTAATCTCTATTTATATCCTACATCATCAGATCTGTGCCAAGTGCCTTTTATTAATATATATTTATATCCTACATCACCACATTTGTGTCACGTGCCTTTTATTAATCTCTGTTTATACCCCACATCACCACATCTGTGTCACGTGCCTTTTATTAATCTCTATTTATATCCTACATCATCAGATCTGTGCCAAGTGCCTTTTATTAATATATATTTATATCCTACATCACGACATTTGTGCCCAGTGTTTCAACTCTATATATAACTGTTCCCTTCTTTCATCTGTCAATACTAGACGACGGCCGCGTTATCAAGGCTATTAACAAAGGAACCGACAAAGTTGAGTCAGTGGTCATTGAGGACATCCAAGTCGTGGATGTGGACGATCAAGTGGTGAACCTGAAAGTGATGTCTCCTCGGACCGGACAAGACTCCCATCTGGTGGTTGTGTCCAAAGGAAAGGTGGTGTCGATCCCCCTCCACCGCTGCGAACGTGCCACCACCTGCAGGTGAGATTGTGCTACCTAATGTCTTCATCGCTGTCTGCTGGGTATTGACGGTTCTTTTTCTTATAGTCCATGCCGTGTGGTGTCGGTGATCACGTCTGTCCACAACCCGCTGTCTCTTGTGCTGCCAATCATGTTTTTATTCTAACATGTCTCCATACCATGATGTCAAACTGACCAGCATCTTCTGTCTTGGTCTTCCCCTGCTTCTCTTCCCCTCCAACTTTCACGTTGTGATGACATACTTCAGCTTTCCCTTTCTTATGTCATGTCCTAGGAATGTAGACTGATTTCTTCTGATGCGAGTAACTAGCTCTCTTTGTGAGTGAACTTCTTTCAAGATATCTTCATTGGTCTTTCTATCCGTCCAGGGGACTCTCATCATTCTTATATAAAACCACACCTCCTCATCCTCCACATAATTCTAAGGCAGATGGTATGTTAAGGCAATTAATGAACACTTCAAACAGCTTTAAAAAAAAAAAAGATTTTAAGGCCAAGAGGATCAACTTCATTGCACCGGGTTATATCCAATTTGGCTCGACCTCTTTCTGCAATACAGAATGCCGAAAGCGTCGCACAGAGCACGAACCCCGTAGCTCCAGCGGCGATCCCCAGGAGTCTCCGAGAAAACTGCGCTCGTGAACCGCAAAACGCATGTCGGAATCGAACCCACAACCGTTAAAGTGTTAGGCATAACCATTTCGCCTCAGAGACTCCCTTTAAACAGCTTAACTCATGCTGTCCCAGCAATGCTGCCTTGAATTGCTTCGTTCCACATACTTCTCTAACCTTTTACTCACTGTAATGATTGACTCATTCTGTGTAGTACGGTAGTAAATGATTGACTCTTTCTGTGTAGTACGGTAGTCAATGATAGACTCTTTCTGTGTAGGACGGTAGTCAACCTGTCTGGAGAAGGTGAGCATACTACAATAGGACTTTGAAGATCTTCCTTCCTCCCTTCCTTCCTCCCTGCCTTCCTTCCTTTCTGCCTGTCATTGAGCCCACTGTGTCATGCCATGCAAATAAGTAAAGAAAAACGTAAAGAGACCATTCGCACGTCTTAATTCATATTGAGCACATGATGCCAGGCCCATGTGTATCTAGCCCAGCTGGTCTGTATAATACTACTCTAGTGCGGTGCCATGCTGTATGGAGGAGAATATCTTGCTATCTAGTATATCTAACCATCGATTGGTCTGTACAATACCTGTTTTGCCTTAGAAAGGATAGCAGCAGAAATATTAGTTGTAGTAGGAGTACTTCTGGTAGTAGCTGAAGAAGTAGTTGTTCTTATTGTTGTAGTAATTAATATTAGTTGTTGTAGTCGAAGCAGCAGCAGCAGCAGCAGCAGCAGCAGAAGAAGAAGAAGAAGAAGAAGAAGAAGAAGATTAGTTTAGTTTAGTTAGTTTAGTTTAGTCGACGGATCAACATCACGGCACACGGGTGTAACCCATTAGTGCTCTGGTCTACTCCTAACTCAAGCCTGAGTCCTGAGAATCTCAGCTCAGTGCACGAACTCCGTAGCACCGGCGAGGATCCTGAATTACTTTTAACTCAAAATTTTGCCCGGGCAGCGCCGTTAGGCTACTCTTTTTCGATTTCCAACTGCCAAGGGATCTTTTACGTGTGCAACCATACACACGGGCGTCCGATCTCACTACCCAGAGACCAGGGGAAATTTTGTTACTAGAAGTTCACGTGAAAAAATTCCGGCTCTCATCGGGGCTTGAACCCGGGACCTCAAGAAGAAGAAGAAGAAGAAGAAGAAGAAGAAGAAGAAATTATGTTTAGCGACCACACTTTCACGCACAACTCTCCACTCCTCAGGTCTTGCGTGGCGCTTCAGGATCCCTACTGTGTGTGGAACAACCAGCTGAAATGCATCAACGCTGAGACGGGGTAAGACTGACACCTTCAATTTATTTCTGTGTCTGTGTATTCTGATTACGCCGCGTCTCACCGCAGTTTTTGTACACTTGACGGGGCATGTCTCCACCGCTACTGAATTCAATTTACACATCTCCCCTGCTAGAACTGTCATCTTTTTGTTTATGTGTAAATTATTTTCTTTACAAACAATTTTTCATTTATGTGTTGAAAATAAATTAACTTTGATATGTGACAGTTTATATAAACTGGTAGGTTTTTAAAATGTGTTTTTAATCTCGTAATGTATTTTCGTTAGCTCCTGTTTTTTATTTTTTGTAGTTCTGTGTGTGTGTGTGTGTGTGAGGGAGTGTGTGTGCGAGTGTGTGTGTGTGCGTGCTTGTGTGCGTGTGTGTGTGTGCTTTTTTTGTGGTGTTTTTTCCCCCCTTCGAAATGCCATACAGAAATATGAGAATAATAACTTTGCAGGGTTGAAAACAAGATGCAATATTAAACCTGGAGTTGGAGAAAACATCAAATGAGGTCAAGGTTAGACAATGAAGGTCGGTCGGTAATTTATTCAAACAACTGCTGGTCAAAGGTAATGTTGCAGAACATGTGCTGGGGACGCGTGTCAGAGGTAGACAACGTCTGAGGCTGGATCGAGGCTGGTGGAAGCCCATTCATTCATTCATTCATTCATTTAGTAGCATGTCATTTGCAGAATCTCTCTCCCATAACAACCATCCGGAAAACTTTTCGGTCATAAGCAAGATGCAATTCCTTAAACTTCTATGGCGTTTCAAGTGACTAAATTATTACACTTTTTCTTTGTTTTATCGTTTGTAGTAGCCAATCTTGTTCTGTAGTCAGATCTTGTTGTATGGATGCATATGTTCTTTTCTGTATCCAAGATATTCTTAGAACCCATCTATAAAATTTATACTCAAAGGCATTTATGCGCAATTCGGCCCATTACAGCCAACATCTATGTTACATGACATGAACTAGCTGAAACATTACAGCCAACATTTATGTTACATGACATGAACTAGCTAAACATTACAGCCAACATTTATGTTACATGACATGAACTAGCTGAAACATTACAGCCAACATTTATGTTACATGACATGAACCAGCTGAAACATTACAGCCAACATTTATGTTACATGACATGAACTAGCTGAAACATTACAGCCAACATTTATGTTACATAACATGAAGTAACTGAAACAAACGTTTGTCATTTAAATCGCATCATCATCATGTGTCTTGCCGAGACACGTGGGCGGTCATTGTTCTCTCTCTCTATCTCACATGATCACCAGGTGTGGATTAGCTCTGTGTTCTTATCTCCATTATTCCAAATGGCCAAGCCACACAGGTATTTATTGTTCTGTCTACATTTTGGTCTATTTCCCTATCATTCTACTCCTAATATCTCGAGTCATTTTATGGTTCTCAATTGTTTCTTGTAAGTCTTGCTCGTTGCTCATTTTTCTGTCTGACCATGGTATTCTTTGCATTTTCCTGAGAGATCACATTTTCACTGCCATTTTCTCAACTTGTTGGCTTCTTGTCCATGTTTCACACACATATAATAGTATATGTTTTATATATCACTTTGTTATTGTTTTCATTTTAACTGACACATGTTTATTGGTTAGTATGTTTTCTATCTTGCAAAAGTCTGCCTTTTCCACCGCGATTCCTTTTCTAATTTCTACTAGATCTTGTTACTGTTTCCAGATACTTGCACTGACTACCTTGTTTTCAGAATTTCCCCATTTTCTTGGATGTTACATTGTGATATTTCTTTCTTCTATAAGACGACCATAATGTCTATTTTCTTTCAATTTAATTCTAACCCAAGTTGTTTGCGGTATACAATAATGGCACGAAGTCGACCGAACGTCTGGCACGGCAGGGGAAAGACGCCCGGAGTCATGACCCGGACGAACCCCGCCTAGAGAATGTTAAAAGGATAAACGGGTCGAAACATTCAGGGAGGGAGGGGGCACTTCTGACGATCAGAAGCACCCACCGTATTTGCTCCGCGGCGGAGTTTTTATCACATCAGTTAAATCGAAACCCCTTGAATGATCTCTGGAGTTTATAAACGTTACGACGAAAACAGTTAGGCGTTTGCGACTACTGCGGAAAGGGAGATATTGCAAATACAAACATGTGGACATACCTTACCTTACAGTACAGCAAACTCAAACCGGGTTAACATAAATCACAATTGAAAAAAAAACAACAACAATAATAATAGTAAATTAAATTAGAGTAAAGTTGAAAAAAAAAAAAAAGAAATAAGATAAACCACGACACAACGAATCCTACGTTTCGATTTTAGCTATCTTCTTCAGGGATAATAGAAAGAGATCTAAACGAAATTAAATTAGATAATAAATATATAAATAAAAAAGTAAACAAACTTATCTTTTCCTCTTTAAACATTAGTTTGTATGCTCGACTGCGATATATTCACTTATAGAAGTTACTTCAGCAGAATCGAAAATACCAGACAAAAGTCAACGACAATTGGCATAGAAATGATTCTTTGAAACAAGCAATTTTCTTTGCTCTTCTTGTGTTTCTATTTTCATCCAACTCATTTTCTTACGGTTGTGTTTCTAGTCACGTGTTTGCCGCTGCCTTCTTCTCTGACAGGTTCATTAAAGTCTTTGTTCTCCTTTGATTAAGCTGCACAATTCCGAACGCCATGTACTTTTGTGTTTCTTAATTTGCCAAGATCAATTCCACGGATCTTGTTTACGACCAGCGATGAATGTGATCAGGAATGTATTGATGGGTCTTTTGTACTTTATGTAACCTAAATGTTTTAAATTGATTTTTCGCTGTTAATTCCTGTCAATGAGTTGAGTTTGTTATTTTCTTAGCTATTTTCTTCATTAGAAATGTTCTTTATATTCTTGGCGTAGTGTAAGGTGTGGGTTTAGGTGAGGGTACTTTATATTCTTGGCGTAGTGTAAGGTGTGGGTTTAGGTGAGGGTAAGCTATTGTTATATATTGCTGTACTGTGAGGGTGACTGACGGGTGTACAACGTGGGTTCTAGTGGCTGTTTTTTTTGGTGTGTGAGGGTGATTGACAGATGTACCGCATGCGCGCGCATGTATGTGTGTGAGGGTGATTGACAGATGTACCGCGTGCCCGCGCATGTGTGTGTGTGTGTGTGGGTGATTGACGGATGTACAGTGTGGGTGTGTGGGTGATTGACGGATGTACAGCGTGGGTGTGTGGGTGACTGACATGAATACAGCATGGGTATGTGGGCGACTGGCGAGTTACAGCGTGGTTGTGTGGGTGATTGACGGGTCACAGCGTGGGTGTGTGGGTGATTGTATTGTGTGGACGGCTGAAGTGTGTTGGTAATAAATAAATTCCCATGCATTGTTTGCAACTCTCAGAAACAGAAGATAGAAATAGAGACTAGAAGACATAATAGAAAACATATAAATTGAAAGCTAATGTTAACACTCCTGTGTGAATACCTGTCACCTCCAAATGATGAGAGCGCCTCGCTGCAGGGACAAGTGTACTTCCAAGCATGACCAACTAGACACCCTAGATTAATAGAAATAAATGGGTGTACTGTGTGGGTTACAGGTAGCAGCACTGATTGATTGATTGATTGATTGATTGATTGATTGATTGATTGATCGATCTTTATTTGTGTAACTGTGTGGAACTGTGGGGATAAAGCTGTTCTTGTGGATAACAGGGAGTGTACTGATGATAACACTGACTATAATATGTGGGTGTTTGACTATTACAATAAGTGGGTATTAGAAGATTGTGCTGTGTGTATTAATACAGGATGTACACATTCATCTACAATATAACACACCCAATGTGATAATACGAGACACCTCATCTGGCAATATAACACACATCATCTAACAATACAACACACATCGTCTGACAATATGACACGCAACCTTTGACAATATGACATATTCCGATCCAACAGTACTACACAACACATTTGATAAGACGACACGCAACATTTGACAATACAACACATTCCATCTTACAATAAGACACGCAGTATCTGACAACACGACACACCTCGATCTAACAATACGATACACCCTCATCTGACAATATGTCACACCTCGATCTAACGATAAGATACACGCCCATCTGACAATATGACTCACCTCGATCTAATAATACGATACCTCTCATCTGACTATGTCACACCTCGATCTAACGATACGACACACAACCATCTAACATACTATACTATACCACCATCTAACAATACCACACATCTATCTGTCAACATGACACACACCCCATCTGTCAACATGACAAACCCTCATCTAACACGACACACCCCCATCTGTCAACATGACACATCCCCATCTGTCAACATGACACATCCCCATCAAACAATACCACACCCCCATCTAACAATACAACATCCCCATCAAACAATACCACATCCCCATCTAACAATACCACATCCCCATCTAACAATACCACATCCCCATCTAACAATACAACATCCCCATCTGTCAACATGACACATCCCCATCAAACAATACCACATCCCCATCTAACAATACAACATCCCCATCTGTCAACATGACACATCCCCATCAAACAATACCACATCCCCATCTAACAATACAACATCCCCATCAAACAATACCACATCCCCATCTAACAATACCACATCCCCATCAAACAATACCACATCCCCATCAAACAATACCACATCCCCATCTAACAATACCACATCCCCATCAAACAATACCACATCCCCATCTAACAATACCACATCCCCATCAAACAATACCACATCCCCATCTAACAATACGACCCAACCCCATCTGTCAACACGACACATCCCCATCTAACAATACCACATCCCCATCTAACAATACGACCCAACCCCATCTGTCAACACCACACATCCCCATCAAACAATATCACATCCCCATCTAACAATACGACCCAACCCCATCTAAAAATACCACACCCCCATCTAAAAATACCCGCCCCCATCTAACAATACCACACCTCCATCTAACAATACCACACCTCCATCTAATAATACGACCCAATCCCATATGTCAATACGACACAATCCCATATGTCAACACGACACTCCCCCATCTGTCAACACGACACACCCCCATCGAACAATACCACACCTCCATCTAACAATACCACACCCCCCTCTGTCAACACGACACACATCCCCATCTAACAATACGGTATCAACACAACACTCCCCGATGCAACAATACGACACACACCCATCTGGCACCCATCCACCTGACATTAGTACCGACCAATTATTTCTCTTATTTAAATGTTTTTTCATGTATACTCGACACATAATTATGGGCCGATGTGTTTGTTATTTGATATGTTCTGGTTCAATATAAATTATGAGACCTATGGTGCTATCTCAAAGTTTTGATACGAATTCTGTCCGTATTCCATAGTTGTAGGTTCATGTGTATGATAAACATGACTAATGAAGACACTTTATTTGGAGTGTCTAGTTGGCATGTGTCGAAGTACACTTGTTCCTGCAGCGATTAATTGTCGTCGTTTGGAGGTGACAGATTCGAATCCCGGTCGGTAAATATAGCTTTAAAATGTTATGTTATCTAGTGCGTCCTCTAGTCTCTACTTCCTTCTTCTCACTTCTGTGAAGGCCAAACAATACTCTGTGTGTTTATTTATGTAACTGTCTCAGTGGCCTCAACGAGTTCCCCAATTTATTTCCATCTGACTATCAAACCTACAGTTGTGTATGTATCTCTATATTCCTCAGATTGCAAAGTATATCAACAGGAAAACACGCAAGCTGTCCGGATGACACCATAGGTAGGTGTCTTATGTCTCTGCTTTATTTGTAGTCAGTTATTTTCGCCACCAATATTGTCTTGTACTGATGTATTAATGTTGTGTTATCTTAATAATTGTTTAATTTCTTGTTGTAGTTTTAGGTATGTTAGTTTGCTATCAATGAGCGCTAATTAACTGCGTTAAGCATGTGAAAGTTTGTAGTATGTGATAAAGTTAAGAAAAGTTTGTGCAGTATGTCATAAAAGATCAGAAAAGTTTGTGTAGTGAGTCATAAAAGATCAGAAAAGTTTGTGAAGTAGGTGAAAAAGTTGAAACACTTTAGGCGATATAAAAAGTGTTCAGTAGGTGGTAAAGTTAAGTATAGCATCTAGAGTATGTAGTTAATTTACGAAACCTATGTGTAGTATGTCACTATGTGGTTAAATTGAGAAACCTAAATATAGTATGTGATAACGTTACGAAAAGTGTGTGGAGTGTGTAGTTAATTTATGAAACCTCTGTGTAGTATATGTTAAAGTTAAGAAATCTATCTGTAGTATGTGGTAAAGTTAAGAAAAGTGTGTGAAGTAAGTCATTAAAGATAAGAAACATGTGTAGTAAGTGAAAAGGTTAAGGAAGCTTTAGGCTGTTTGAAAAGTGTATAGTAGGTGGCAAAGTTAAGAAATGTGTGTAGTCTGTGGTAAAGTGAAGAATAGTATTTAGAGTGTGTAGTCTGTGGTAAAGTGAAGAATAGTATTTAGAGTGTGTAGTCTGTGGTAAAGTGAAGAATAGTATTTAGAGTGTGTAGTCTGTGGTAAAGTGAAGAATAGTATTTAGAGTGTGTAGTCTGTGGTAAGTGAAGAATAGTATTTAGAGTGTGTAGTCTGTGGTAAAGTGAAGAATAGTATTTAGAGTGTGTAGTCTGTGGTAAAGTGAAGAATAGTATTTAGAGTGTGTAGTCTGTGGTAAAGTGAAGAATAGTATTTAGAGTGTGTAGTCTGTGGTAAAGTGAAGAATAGTATTTAGAGTGTGTAGTTAATTTGCGAAACCTATTATGTGGTAAAGTTGAGAAACCTAAGTTAAGAAACAGTTGTGTAGTATATGGTAAAGTTAAGAAACCTATGTGTATTATGTGGTAAAGTTAAGAAGTCTTTGTGTAGTATGTGGTAAAGTTAAGAAGCCTATGTGTAGTTTGTGGTAAAGTTAAGAAGTCTTTGTGTATTATGTGGTAAAGTTAAGAAGTATATGTGTAGTTTGTGGTAAAGTTAAGAAGTCTATGTGTAGTATGTGGTAAAGTTAAGAAACCTATGTGTAGTATGTGGTAAAGTTAAGAAGTCTATGTGTAGTTTGTGGTAAAGTTAAGAAGTCTATGTGTAGTATATGGTAAAGTTAAGAAGTCTTTGTGTAATATGTGGTAAAGTTAAGAAACCTATGTTTAGTTTGTGGTAAAGTTAAGAAACCTATGTGTAGTATGTGGTAAAGTTAAGAAACCTCTGTTTAGTTTGTGGTAAAGTTAAGAAACCTCTGTTTAGTTTGTGGTAAAGTTAAGACACCTATTTGGAGAATGTTGTACTCTATTTTACCACACTACGCACCACTTCAAGCCGCAGGCATTTCAAACCAAAATACTAAAAGCCTAAGCGACTCACAGAAAGAACGTTAAATAAAATAATCATGGATTTCACTGCGTTCTATTCAACCAACATATGTAGTATCTTTTTATGTATCACGTTTGCTTGTATCAGCTTGTTTGATGTTTTACTTTTGACTGTTTGCATATTTGTTTTTAATGTTGTTGCTGTTGTAAATTGTTGTTGTAAATGTTAGATTTAAAGAAAAAAAAAAAGAATTGCTGATCTGGCATGAGAGTCATGAAGGTGATATTTCTAAAATGTTCGCATAGAACGAGGGTGAATCGTCTATACTGAGAATGACAGTATCACATTAGTTTCTGATCACTTTGCATGTTTTGGTGTGTAGCAGTTGGTGTGTGTGTCTATGGTATCTGTATTTATTTATTTGCACAGCCCAGTCAACACTGACCCCACAACCAGTAATGGAAGTGTCCCAGGAGTGTCTGTGTCCCAATGGATCAGCCAAAGAGGAGTCTTATGGTCAGTGTTAATCGTTGTACATAAGTTGTGGGTAGTGTTCGTGTATCTCCCATAGTTGATTGAATTGATTGGTTAATTTAATACCTTGGTCACACCAGGTGACCCGATTATATTGAGTTGTCTGTACCTGGAAGGTATATATATATATATATATATATATATATATATATATATATATATATATATATATATATATATATATATATATATATCAATCATTGGCACCTTGCCGTCTTGACAGACGATAGTTTGTGCTTTAAAAAGGCATAATAACTTTTACGTATGGCGGTAGCGAGTGTGACTGATAAGGCCAATTTGCGCTGTAAATGTCCGTTCACAGTGGGTGCATGTGAACACGTGGTCATTTCCACCATCATGCACCATCTTACGTCTCAAACGCTTGGTGTGTGACTTATCTGCAATAATTTTCTCCTTTGTCTTTATTCCATTTCTGATGTTTGCCCTCCATGCAACACGTTCAGCGGCGACTTCCTCCCATTGTGCATTATCAATGCCTGTATCAATCATGTCCCGCTTACACACATCTTTGTATCGTAGTAGAGGCCGACCCTGTGATCTCTTACCCATCTGTAATTCACCAAAAAAGATGTCCTTTGGTATTCTACCATCATCCATCCTCCTAAGATGTCCTATCCATCTAAGTCTACGAAGACTGAGCATGGAATAAACTGTCACACAACCTGATCTTTCCAATACTTCAGTATTTGTGATTTTGTCTTGCCACTTAATACCAAGAATTCTTCGCAGACACCGCATATGAAAGCTGTTTAAATTTTTCTCTTGGTGTGAGTAAGTTGTCCAGGTTGTTCACTGCCATAAGAGAAGAGTACTAAGGACACAGGCTTGATAGACAAGGACTTTTGTTTTGGCAGTAAGCTTCCTGTTCTCCCAGACTCTTTTTCTTAACCTGTTCATTGTTGTTGCTGCCTTACCAATCCGGATGTTGATTTCCTGATCTAGGGATAGTTTGCTATTTACCACTGATCCTAGATATGTAAAATGGTCTACTATCTCTAGTTCGGCGTCGTCAATAAAGATTGATGGTACCCCATGTGCACCTTGTGACATAATCTGTGTCTTCTTTTTGCTAATTGTTAAACCAAACTCAGAACAAGCATTGGAGAATGCAGATAGTAGACATTGCAATTCTTCCTCAGAGTGGGTCGTAACTGCAGCATCATCTGCAAAAAGCAACTCTCTGATCAGTACCCTCCTAATTTTGGTCTTAGCCTTCAATCTCTGAGCATTGTAAAGGCCGCCATCTGAGCGTGAGTGAATGTATATACCACCATCCTGATCACGAAAGGCATATTTCAGTAGAAGTGAAAAGTATATTCCAAAGAGGGTGGGAGCTAGTACACAACCTTGCTTAACTCCACTCTTGATTTCAAATTCTTCAGAAGTTGCACCATCAAACTTGATTAAACCCTTCATGCCTGTGTGGAACGATTCCACAATGGACAGAAGAGTTGGTGGGCAGCCAATCTTCTTTAGTGCCTTGAACAGACCCTCACGACTGACCAAATCAAATGCCTTTGTGAGGTCGATGAAGGCAATAAACAGTGGGTGATGCTCTTCACAGCATTTTTCTTGAATTTGTCGCAATGAGAATATCATATCAGTGGTGGACCGGTTCTGTCGAAAGCCACACTGTGATTCGGGGTAGACTTGATCTCCTAGGACTTGAAGTCTGCGCAGAACAATTCTGGCAAATACTTTTCCAACAATACACAGAAGTGAGATACCCCTATAGTTGTTGCAGTCGCTCCGATCGCCCTTGTTCTTGTACAGTGTTATGATGCTTGAATCTTTGAAATCCTGTGGGACTTGTCCTTCTCGCCAGCATAGCTCTATTAGCTGGTGGATCTGTATAGTGAGTGTGTCTTGCCCACTCCTGATAACCTCTATTGGAATCCCATCCTTACCTGGAGCCTTGCCAGATGCAAGTTCATTTATAGCACACTTAACTTCTGTTATGGTGGGAAGTGTGTCCAGGTGGTCAAGAGTTGGTAGAGCCTCTATGGCGTTGAGGGCATCATCCGCTAGTTTGGTCTCACTTGAGTAAAGCTCCAAATAGTGCTCTACCCATCTGTCCATCTGCTGTTTCTTATCAGTGATGATTTCTCCAGTCAAAGTTTTCAATGGTGCACTTCTTTTGATCACTGGACCACAGGCTTTCTTTATTCCTTCATACATGCTTCTTATGTCTCCCTTATCACTTGCGATTTGAATGGACTCACATAACTTGATCCAATAATCATTTGCACACTGCCTGGCAGCCTTTTGCACATCCTTCCTAGCTTGCCTTAGCTCACTCAGAGTGTTACGCGTTGGTCTTTCCTTGTTTCTTAAGAGAGCTTTCTTCTTCTTATCAATCAAGGGCTGCAGAGTCTCGCTGTTTGCCGCAAACCAGTCCTGCCTCTTATGATCCACAGTGCCGTAAACCCCTACGGCAGTTTTATAAAGAGATTTCCTTAATTTGACCCCACTTTCATTTACTGTACAATTTTCTGGTGTATCAGTGAAAGCGTCTTCAAGTTGCTGTTGAAACTGAAAGCACTTTTCAGGATCGTGAGTGTTAATAATATTAATCCTGGGGCTAGATTTGTGTTTAGCTGTGTAGATTCTCTTTGGTCTCAGTCTAACCCTTGCAACAACCAAAGAATGATCCGTATCACAGTCAGCACTGTGGTAACTTCGAGTCAATGATATATGGTTCAGATGTTGTCTCCGTGTGATGATGAAGTCCAGCTGATGCCAGTGGCCGGATCTTGGATGTTTCCATGTGACCTTATGCATCTCTTTTGTTTTAAAAAAGGAATTTGTAATACATAGGTCATTACTGGTGCAATGCTCCAGCAGCCTTTGCCCATTTTCATTCATGCGACCGATGTTGTATTTTCCAAGGCACACTGGCCATGAACTCGAGTCCTTGCCCACACGAGCATTGAAATCACCGAGCATATAAATGTAGTCAGATTTTGGAACTGCCTTGATCACGGAGTCTAACTCCTCATAGAACGAATCCTTCACATCATCAGAGGAATCGAGTGTCGGTGCATATGCAGTAATAATGGTGGCAAACCCACAAGAGGTTGCCAAGCGCAGGGATAATAGTCTTTCATTTCCTCCTGCTGGAATTTCAATCATTCTCAGTAGCGAATTCTTCACTGCAAAGCCCACACCGTGTTGCCTTTTTTCTGCCTGCCCTCTACCCTTCCAGAAAAAGGTGTAATTGTTTTCCCTGAGTGACCCTTCCTCAGCGAGGCGAATATATATATATATATATATATATATATATATATATATATATATATATATATATATATATATATATATATATATAGTTAGGATAAATCTGTGGCCTGGTGTTATCTCTTGTGAGAACTTTTGAATTTCAATATGGGAGAAATACAATGAACCTAAAACAACAGATAATAATATTAAAAATAGGCAGTTCTGAAAGTTACAAGGCTGAATCGAGCAATACATTACAGATAAAAAGTTTCAATATAAGGATATCTCATACTTTAGAAGTGGAGAATTTCAATATAGCGATCTGTCATACAAGTTGACAGTTTACAATATATAAAAGCGATCTGTCATACATTACAAGTGGAGAGTTGTCAATATAGCAATCTGTCATAATTACAAGTGGAGAGTTGTCAATACAGCGATCTGTTATATATTACAAGTGGAGAGTTGTTAATATAGCGATCTGTCATACATTACAAGTGGAGACTTGTCTATATTGCGATCTGTCATACATTACAAGTGGAGAGTTGACTATATAGCGATCTGTCATACATTACAAGTGGAGAGTTGTCTATATAGCGATTTGTCATACATTACAAGTGGAGAGTTGTCTATATTGCGATCTGTCATACATTACAAGTGAAGAGTTGTCTATATAGCGATCTGTCTTACATTACAAGTGGAGAGTTGTCTATATAGCGATCTGTCATACATTACAAGTGGAGAGTTGTCAATATAGCGATCTGTCATACATTACAAGTGGAGAGTGTTCAATATAGCGATCTGTCATACATTACAAGTGGAGAGTTGTCTATATTGCGATCTGTCATACATTACAAGTGGAGAGTTGTCTGTATAGCGATCTGTCATACATTACAAGTGGAGAATTGTCAATATAGCGATCTGTCATACATTACAAGTGGAGAGTTGTCAATATAGCGATCTGTCATACATTACAAGTGGAGAGTGTTCAATATAGCGATCTGTCATACATTACAAGTGGAGAGTTGTCAATATAGCGATCTGTCATACATTACAAGTGGAGAGTGTTCAAAATAGCGATCTGCCATACATTACAAGTGGAGAGTTGTCAATATAGCGATCTGTCATACATTACAAGTGTAGAGATGTCTATATAGCGATCTGTCATACATTACAAGTGTAGAGTTGTCAATATAGCGATCTGTCATACATTACAAGTGTAGAGTTGTCTATATAGCGATCTGTCATACATTACAAGTGTAGAGTTGTCTATATAGCGATCTGTCATACATTACAAGTGTAGAGTGTTCAATATAGCGATCTGTCATACATTACAAGTGTAGAGTTGTCAATATAGCGATCTGTCATACATTACAAGTGTAGAGTGTTCAATATAGCGATCTGTCATACATTACAAGTGTAGAGTTGTCTATATAGCGATCTGTCATACATTACAAGTGTAGAGTGTTCAATATAGCGATCTGTCATACATTACAAGTGGAGAGTGTTCAATATAGCGATCTGCCATACATTACAAGTGTAGAGTTGTCTATATAGCGATCTGTCATACATTACAAGTGTAGAGTTGTCTATATAGCGATCTGTCATACATTACAAGTGTAGAGTTGTCTATATAGCGATCTGTCATACATTACAAGTGTAGAGTTGTCAATATAGCGATCTGTCATACATTACAAGTGGAGAGTTGTCTATATAGCGATCTGCCATACATTACAAGTGGAGAGTGTTCAATATAGCGATCTGTCATACATTACAAGTGGAGAGATGTCAATATAGCGATCTGTCATACATTACAAGTGGAGAGTGTTCAATATAGTGATCTGCCATACATTACAAGTGGAGAGTTGTCTATATAGCGATCTGCCATACATTACAAGTGGAGAGTGTTCAATATAGCGATCTGTCATACATTACAAGTGGAGAGTTGTCTATATAGCGATCTGCCATACATTACAAGTGGAGAGTGTTCAATATAGCGATCTGTCATACATTACAAGTGGAGAGTTGTCAACTTAGCGATCTGTCGCACATTACAATGGAGAGTTGTCAATATAGCGATCTGTTATTCATTACAAATGGAGAGTGTTCAATATTGGAATCTCTTATACATTTCAAGTGGAGAGATTTTGTGTCATAATAATCCAAGGTTACTCTCGTTAAAATGGAACTTGCTATTCATCTTATAATGCATATACAATTCGTAAACTTCAATAACTGGCTATATTTCAAGTGAAACATGTCATGGTTTGAGGGATCACTGGAACTAGTTTAAGACACAGATCAGTGGAAGAACCCTCACCCCAAACGCCAGCTGCTGCGCTACCGGGGTACCCATATTGTGGTATATACATCCAGAGGTCTACCTGGTCACGTGCTTACATCGTCTCCATCTGAAGGTCACGGGTTCCTTTCCTTACTCAATCATTCCGTTCACGAGTGCAATTTTCTTGGAGACTCCTGGGGGTCGTCGCTGCAGCTATAGAGTTGTTGCTTTCTATGACGCTTTCGGCAGTCCGCCCTGCGGAAAGAGACCGAGCCATATGAGTTCAACCTGGTGCAATGAAGTCGATCCTCTCGTCCTTACACCTCCTTTGGTGTCATCTAATCTCATCTTGTTCCTCATGTACCTTGCGGTGTCGAGGTGAAGCATAAACAACGGGAGAGTGCCTGTTAATGGGCTTCATAAATCGAGATTCCCATGGATTTTGTTATTCCCTCTGTCCATCATTTGCATGGTCGGCCTCTTCTTCTGCTTCCGTTTGGTCTGTACATCATTGCTTGTTGTGGTATATTGTCAGTTGTAGCCTAGTTGTATGGCCACACCTTTTATGTGTGCATTCTATATTATTTGACATTCACACGACTTCTCAAACATTCTACAGTTCTTCTCAGCAATACAGGTTAATGTATTTATGTCTTAGTGGCCTCAACGAGGTGCCCAAATCGATATTTCTGTGTAATAGATTTCCTTTCAAACATTGTAATAGCTCCTCATCCACCACTGACCTTTGCCGCCCTGTCTACATTGATTTTATTTGAATCCTAACTGACATGGTTCTTGTTCTCAACCTTTCATCTGACCTCTAACCGTGGGCCCCGAGTTACGGCTCTGGCCAATTTGCCCAGACAAACTCCCGCGCCTGGTGTCGCAATCTAGTCATCGCAGTTGTCAAACACGACCAAGTGAAAAGGTCAAAGGCCTTGGGGGTCTCGTGTTATGAAATGTCAAACTCAGGGTCAAGACATGCGCACATTTATTGAACTATCCCGGCTGACTCTTGGAGGAAATAGAGCCTGGTTCTTGAACATTTCGTTCTTGTGTTAATACTCATCGTCGTCGTCATCATCATCATCATCATCATCATCATCATCATCATCATCATCATCATCATCATCATCATCGGGTACTTTGTCATATGGCGTTAGTGTTCATGTCTCTACGTAGATCTTGGTCGTTGGTTGTCATCATCATCTTCTACTTTTGCGTGGGGAGGGATGGGTGGCACTCGATAGTGCCAGTCCGTAAGATTGTACAGTGTCTTTGATGTTGTCAATCCGTTTTTTTTTCGGGCCTCCTCTTGCTCTCTTAGGAAGACTTCTTTGATGTAGGGCAAATGCTGGTAGTTCTATCGAAATAGCCACACCATTTGATCTTCTGTCGTTCAATATATGCGGCACAAGGTATTGATCCCACTATCTGTCTAATAACATCATTTCTTTTCGGTCTCGGATAGTTAAGTTGGCAGCTCTCAAGCGTGACATCTCACAGGTGTTGATGTTTGGTCGTTAGTGTTCTGGATTAATTTTGTTGATGCTATTCTTTCACGCCACTGTCTTATAGCATGCGGTATCATTTCTGTCTGGCTGACCCTACCTCCACTACCGCGATATTTTCAGTGCTCACAACGATCTCCAATACCATTCTACTCACGACGTGACCACACATCTGTGTTTGTCTTCTCCCGATTGTTGTCTACATTATTCTACTATCTTTGGCCACTGATATAGATTAACTATTTGAGGGGTAGAGAAAATAATATGGAAGTTTGATTATTTGGTTTTGGGGAAAATACATGATAGTTTAACTAATTGTAGTTAAGGAAAAACAATACCATATGATAGTTTAACTAATTGTGGTTTAGTAAAAATATTAAATGATTGTTTAACTAACTGGTTTATTTTAAAAAATTATATGATAATTTAACTAATTGTGGTTTAGTAAAACCAACATATAATAGTTTAACTAATTGTGGTTTAGTAAACTAAACATATAATAGTTTAACTAATTGTGGTTTAGTAAACAAAACATATAATAGTGTAACTAATTGTGATTTAGTTAAAAAAACATGATGGTTTCACTAATTGTGGTTTAGTTAATAAAAAAACAAAAACAAATAGACATACGATAGTTTAACTAACTGGTGTTTAGAGGGGAAATTATCTCGTGGTTTACCTAACTAGAGTTTAGAGAAAAACATATGGCAGTTTGTGGTTTCGGGACAAGCTTATGGCAATTTAACCGACTGTTGTTTCCAGATACAAATAATTGGACGTTAAAGGGGAAGAAAAAAAAAAACACGCTGATGCTGTTTAAATGAACCTCGTAGATAAATCTGATGGATTAACTTATGTTTGCCGCACCAACTAGCACTGAATGTCCATAATGTTTAATATCGGGCACGACACCTGACATGTCCTCTACCCTTCTGATGAATCTGCGTCATCCTCGGGGACACATGATCCCCATAAACAGCATTAAAGCGACGGTGATTACACGCCGAACCACCTGACCGCAGGCATGTACGCTAGCTTCTATGCCATTACGCTCAAAGTACATGCTACTAAGACTCTCAGTACACCCTTACAGGTATATTGCAGTAGTGAATACAATTTCATCAGCGAAGTTAGAGCAGCTCAATAGTTCAGTTTATTTCTGTTCAGATTACTATCATTGCTCTCCGGATAGATGCTCTAATTCCGCTCCTAAGACATCCATTAGCGTACAGCCTCTAGCTGTGCCAGGCTGATGTTCCTGGTCGAGTCTCCACGTGCACTTAGTGCGCTGCTCCTTTCAGGACCTTCCGTCTTCATTCCGTCTATTGATGTCGATTATTTTGGAGTTGGAATAAACAAGCAAACAAGTTGCCATATGTTAGATGGTTCTTCACACTCTATGCAGGAACACAGCTGCTCGCTCTCTTCTCTTTCTGGGATGTCAAATCCTGAATTTCTTCTTCTTCTTCTTCTTCTTCTTCTTCTTCTTCTTCTTCTTCTTCTTCTTCTTCTTCTTCTTCTTCTTCTTCTTCTTCTCTTCTTCTTCTTCTTCTTCTTCTTCTTTTTCTTTCTTCTTTCTTCTTTCTTCTTCTTCTTCTTCTTCTTCTTCTTCTTCTTCTTCTTCTTCTTCTTCTTCTTCTTCTTCTTCTTCTTCTTCTTCTTCTTCTTCTTCTTCTTCTTCTTCTTCTTCTTCTTCTTCTTCTTCTTCTTCTTCTTCTTCTTCTCCTTCTTCTTCTTCTTCTTCTTCTTCTTCTTCTTCTTCTTCTTCTTCTTCTTCTTCTTCTTCTTCTTCTTCTTCTTCTTCTTCTTCTTCTTCTTCTTCTTCTTCTTTTTCTTTCTTCTTTCTTCTTTCTTTCTTCTTCTTCTTCTTCTTCTTCTTCTTCTTCTTCTTCTTCTTCTTCTTCTTCTTCTTCTTCTTCTTCTTCTTCTTCTTCTTCTTCTTCTTCTTCTCTTCTTCTTCTTCTTCTTCTTCTTCTTCTTCTTCTTCTTCTTCTTCTTCTTCTTCTTCTTCTTCTTCTTCTTCTTCTTCTTCTTCTGCTTCTTCTTCTTCTTCTTCTTCTTCTTCTTCGTCTTCTTCTTCTTCTTCTTCTTCTTCTTCTTCTTCTTCTTCTTCTTCTTCTTCTTCTTCTTCTTCTTCTTCTTCTTCTTCTTCTTCTTTTTTTTTTCTTCTTCTTTTTCTTCTGCTACTGCATCATCATCATCATCATCATCTTCGTCGTCATCATCATCATCATCATCATCATTATCATCACACGTGTCAAGCTTTAGGCTGGTTCTGAAGTGTGCTCATCACAGTTTTACTAGCTTGAGCCGCACTCTATACTTCCATGTATGTCTGCATCGATACATCTCTGTCCTCTTTATATCTTGTCTTTGGCCAACCACTTGCCCTTTTGTTGGGAGTGTGTTGCCTTCTAGTACCCTTTCTTTGGTGCTTCCTTGTGCCCCAGGGAGTAGTCAAACAATGAGCGCCTTATACCAGTTATTATTGCTTTAAGAAGTCTTCTTCGTCCTATTATATTTCCAAAACATGTTATTTAGTAAATGTTCGTGTCCCACCAGTTCTAGTCATGTTCCGGTAATACCATATCTAAAGGAGTCAGCGTGGCTGACAGGTTTAAATGATAGCGCTTAAACTTTATATGCGCTGAAGGCGAGGTAATGGGTTCATTCCATACACCGGTAATAATATTGACTTCTCCTTCAGAAAGCAATGGCAAACTACTGAAGGTAAAATTACCCAGAAAATGACTTGGGGTTAATCGCAGTGTCGTGTAAAGAACATGCAGCTTTGCAACCATTTCTGACATGTCTCAGTTCGTTCCTCTGAAGATAGAAATCCTGCATTGTTATCAACCCATTTAAACAGTGTTACCATCTGTTTGTTGTGATTAAAATATTTCCCTTGCATGTTTGAATGTTGCCATGTTTGATTCTTAGTTGCTTTTGCTGGATATATGTATTATTGTCTAGCTTATGTGAATGTATTACATATCTACAACAACCAGGTCGCAGGGATGATGAGAGTGCAAACATGAGGGCTTCTCGCGGTAAAGGAAACGAGATCGACGACACACGCGACGGTGAGGCATTTTACACTAACGTCACTTTACGTGTAAATTACGGCAGATAAGATTAACATTATTTTACGTGTAAAACACGCTGACAAGATTAATGTTGATTTACATGTACAACACGGCTGACAAGATTAACATCAAAAAGACAGAATTTATGACAATTCGACGAATAGCAAGGCAATATAACGTAAATATATGTAGAATACAATTAAAACAAGTTAGTGAATACAAGTATTTGAGCAGTGTGATGGAAGACTATATAGAGAAATAAAAATTAGAATACAGAAAGCAAACAACATCAACTATCAAATAGCACCTAACCTAAAACATTCAAATGTCAACATGCACACAAAAATGTTAAAGCAGCGCATAGGCTTGAGTGTATGGGTGTGTGCGTGCGTCTGACTGCGAAAGTCTGTATGTGTGTCTTAGTGTGTTGGTGTGTAAGTGTGCGTAGGTATGTGCGAATGTGAATATTTTCGAGTGAAGGCGTGTATGTGAGAGAATGTGTGAGTTTGAGTGTTTATGGCAAATTGTTATTGTATAGTAAGATTATTTTCATATGATAAAGCTATTATTTTAAAGCAGATTGTTACTTTATAGTAATATTATTATTTTGTAGCAAACTGTTACTTTATAGTAAGATTGTTACTTTGTGGCAAGATTGTTTCCTTATGGTAAGCTTGCTCCCTTATAGTAAAATTATTATTTTATAACAGACTGCTGTTGTATAGTATAATTATTAAGTAAGTTAGTTGCATCTAATTTACTGGACGTTGCAGTCAACACCAGCATTTTTCGCTGTTGTGATGTCTTGGCAAGTTTACATTCAATAGTTTGCTATTGCTTTCTGAACGACTGGCACCCATACAATTTCGTTACAAAAAAACATTGCAACGCGGTCTGCTGCCAAATCGCGCGCAGCGGGGATGTGGGACCACGAACTGCATCCCTAACCACTTTCCCGCGGAATCGGCGGTATGCTTTATTGCCTTGTAAAAATAATCTTATTTTATAGGAGATTGCTACTTTATAGCAGATTGTTACTTTATAGCAGATTGTTACTTTATAGTAAGATTGTTACTTTATACCAATATTTTTACTTTGCAGCAGATTGCTACTTTGTAGTAAGATTGTTACTTTATAGTAAGGTTGTTTCCTTAAAGTGATATATTTTTTCCTTTATAGTAACACTGTTATTTAAAGAAAGTAGCCCTTAAGCTTGTCTGTCTGTCTTACAAATGCAAAAATGTTATCATTGTTTATATTTAGTACACAAAGTTTGTTTCCAGCGTGTTGTGCATATTTTTATATTACTAGATGAAGCAATGCTTTTTGCGTTATCTGTAATTCGTATTTTATGTGTTCATGTATATTTAAATTAATATTTATTTTTTTGAAAATACTGCATAGTTATGCTTTTACATTTTATTTGATTATTGTAAGTCTGTGCGTACATGTATGCATTCGGGCGTTTATTTTGTTCAAAATAGAAGCATCAAGAAGGAAGATATAAGTGAATCAGTTTAGAAATAATGTAGAATGAACTAATGAATTAGAAGGTAAACAGTGCAAAAATATGAACGAACTTTATTATCAGAAGGTTAAGAATCGTTTGGGTCTAACGTACAGCTATTTTGGATGATCCATCATTAACACAAGTATTTAGGTATATAAGGGGCTTCTCATAAGTCTTTAGTCTGAAGGAGTAGGCGGAGAAAATTGCAATTTGGCACATGTATAACTCATTCAATTTGTAATGGACATATGAATTATGAATTTCCCCCCTCAACTGGTTTTCCCGATATGGTGCATAGCACAGCATACCCTATTGACCAGATCTGCACATCCAACGGTTTGTCAGATCAATGGAGAAATCAGACGCCAGGACTGTGATAAAATCCTTGATGTTACAGGGTAAAACACCTACAAAACTACACCGGGAGATGGAGCTAGTGTTTGAGGAAGTCTGTCCTTTGTATGCATCTGTAAAATATTGATGTTTGCAGTTAAAGTGTGGCCGTTCCCAAGTTGCTGATCTACCAAGATCAGGACAACCGTCCTCAGAGTGCAATGATGCAATTGCTGCAAAAGTGAAGACAATCACTGACCAGGATAGGAAAATGACAATTGCAGAGATATCGGGTTCAGCAAAACTTAGTAAGAGAACAATTTTTAGAATTTTACACAACAAACCGAACATGAGAAGGGTGTGTGCCCGCTGGATCCCGCGCCTGCTGACATGTGAACAGAAACAAACACGGGCTGATTGCTGTGGCCAGTTGCTTAACATGTGGCGGTCGAAAAACATGTAAAAGACCATGGTGACGGTAGATGACACTTGGATTCATCATTATGACCCAGAATCCAAAATTGCCAGCATGCAGTGAAAAACCTCGGGCTCGCCAACACATGTCAAGAGAAGAGCAAAAAAATCTGCAAGAAAATTGATGCTGAGGATTTTGGGACGTCAAAGGTGTCATATTTAAAGATTACATGCTTCATGGCAACACGGTTAATGGGCAGTACTATGCAGATTTCCTTATCAAACTAAGAAAGGCTGTGACCAGTAAACGAAGGATAGCGCGTACGTAAATTCTGCCTATGCTTCAAGACAACGCACCCTCCCATAAAGCACGGCTTGTGCTGCAAACTGCCATCAATTTGAATATTCAAATTCTTCCACACCCACCATATTCTCCAGATTTGGCTCCATCAGACTTTTTTCTTTTCCCAAATCTTAAAAAAATACACCTGAAAGGAAATCATTTTGACAGTGACGAAGATGGCATACTGGCTTGTGATAACTGGTTTAGTTCGAAAAATAGGTTGTTTTATTCTGAAGGTCTTTTCAAGGTCACACAGAGATGGCAGAAATACATAAATTCAGGTGGTGGCTACATTGAGAAGGAATAAACACTGCCAAATGTCAATTTTCTCCGTCTACTCCTTCATGGCCAAGCTAAAGACTTATGAGAAGCCCCTTGTATATCAATATGTTAAGCTCACTCTTCTTATGATAGTCCATGCTCCCCCTACTAAAACGTTTTCATTAACTTCTACTCACCCAAGTTAATTAACTCTCCCTATTAACTACTAACGCAAATTAATTAACTCCTCCTATTAACTACTAACCCAAGTTAATTAACTCCCTTTATTAACTACTAATCTAAGTTAATCAACTCCCTCTATTAACTACTAACCCAAGTTAATTAACTCTCCTTATTAACTACTAACCCAAGTTAATTAACTCTCCTTATTAACTACTAACCCAAGTTAATCAACTTCCTCTATTAACTACTAACCCAAATTAATTAACTACCTCTGTTAACTACTAAACCAAGCTAATTAACTCCCTCTGTTAACTACTAACCCAAGTTAATTAACTCTCTCTATTAACTACTTACCCAAGTTAATCAGCTCCCTCTATTAACTACTAACCCAAGTTAATTAACTCCCGATATTAACTACTAACCCCTGTTAATTAACTCCCTCTATTAACTACTAATCCAAAACGCTCGGTGTGATATTGCCACATCACCATTGTGTGCCCATTAGTACATACAAATATTGGTCTAGGACCACATACTCCAAAACGTCATGAGACGTGGTAAAGTGTCTTTTGCCGTACTCAATATCCTAGTTTATGTACCCGCTTGCTTCCGTGTAAACTGTTTATGATTAACTGGTTTGACTACGAGTTTATATCGAAACTGTTTATCGTTGATTATTTTGACTTATGTGATTGTCTTCCTCAGGGGGACTTGTCTCGGCCAGCACGACACCTCAAACGGCTGGTTTAGCTATTGAGATCGTCATTGTTGCAGTCATCGTGTCCATCATCGGCTCCCTGATCCTGGGCTTTTTCATCGGCTTTACTTTCCAGGCATGCAGGTATGCCCGCGAGAGGGACAACGTCTTCTCGGACAAGAACTACTCCTCCCTCCAACGGGGCCGCAACAGATTGTCGTCTGGAGACAATCCTTACTTCCACACTGACCACTCGAACTTGACACCCAAACAGATGAACTATCTGGTTAATCCTGGTAAGATGAATTCCACGGAAACCAAACCGATGACTAAACCAAATAAAGTTTACCTATAGAAGAGATACGCCTTGAGTGTGTTTGACCAAACTGGAACAGGGATCTCCTGCATCAGCTAGTGCAGAAGAAGATGGACAGTCTTGTCATCTGACGTGTGTCACGTCTCTATTGAACACATAGGAAACAAGTGGAGATGTTTTTCTTTGATTTCAGCGTGGGATAGGGGTTTTGCTCAAATTTGTGGTTTCTTCAAATGCTTCCTGGTGACTAGCGTTTTCAGTGAATTCATGAACAAATGGCGTGCTTCACACATCGTGCATAACTTCACAGCCAAAAATAGCCAACAGTTTAATTACAATGTTGTGTGTGTGTTGTTTCAACACGATACAGCAGAAATATCCCGCTGTTAACCCACGTGACAACACGATTTGTGAGTGCTTGCGTGTTTGTGAGACAACTTTCAGACAAAGTATCACATTCAGGAGACATTCGCTGTTGGAATTTCCGAACGCAGGCTGTGAAACTCTGCTAGCTGAATGCGATCCATTTTTTTCATGCGGTCATCTGTGAGGATGTTTCCAGGTTTATGAAGAATTCTGTATAAACTACGCAGAAAAGATGTGTATTTTCTCATTATCTGTGTTTACTGTTTGTTAATTTCTTTACATTGTAATGTGCCGGGAACATGTAAAAATCCAGAAATCATTCAAAGATGGATACTTAAAATTGGTCGTATAAAATCGTGAACACGTGATGTTTCTGTAAAGAAGTGGAATCCGACCCTAATCCCAGAGACTGGATAGCAAATCCAGAAATCCTACAAACCGTGGATGCTTAGACTGGACCGTATAAGATCGTTTACAAGTGATGGTTCTGTAATAACGTGGAATCTGACCCCACAGAACTACCCTACAAGTGTTTGACTTCCTTCTTGCGACAATATACAATGTGTTGTTATCTGTGTACCCCGTGTGACAATATACAATATGTTGTTATCTGTGTACCCCGTGTGACAATATACAATATGTTGCCACCTGTTAACCCGTTGTGACATGTACAATGTGTTTCTATCTGACGACGTGTTGTGATAATGTACAACTTGCCGCCACCTGACCACCCGCTGTGTCAATAAACAACTGGTGGCCACCTGTGGGACAGCTGACCTCAGGGATGCCAACACCAAAGGTCCAGCACTGTTGTATGCCATGCTTGAGTGCTTCTCAACCCAGACTTTAATTATTAGTGTCACGGCTGTGGCCGTGATTTCGTGTATGCTATACGGATTGTGTGACTGTGTTTTGTGGCTGGGGAATAGATTTATGCAAATGCTTTAGTAGATACCAAATTTACCACAAACAATTCTATTACATAAGATGTAATAAATCAGGCCTGAGATTTTTTGTTGGTTTCCAATATTTGCATTAGATTGTGTT
This sequence comes from Cepaea nemoralis, assembly GCA_014155875.1. NCBI lineage: Eukaryota > Metazoa > Mollusca > Gastropoda > Stylommatophora > Helicidae > Cepaea > Cepaea nemoralis. The sequence continues at coordinate 1,162,067 of JACEFZ010025808.1, forward strand.
AGTTGTAGCTCTCTACTCTAAGAGACTAAGGATGCTCTGCTCTTTGAATGGAAACCACTTGGCGTCCTTTAGCCTGTAATGATATACTAACCTCAAGGCTGAGTAGATATGTATTTAAAACAAAGCACAAGCAACTGTCACGAATGTATAATCTCAACCTAGAATTATATCAACTATTCATGAATGCTCTGATCTATACAGTCAGATTACTCCAAGAGAACCTGAGCTCAGAGCACAAATCCCGTACGACAGGTTAGGATGCTAGTGTGTGTACACGAGGATTCACAATACTATAAACATTCTGTTTTGATTAGGTTTTATAATTGAAACGTGTTGCCATGATGTCAGCATTGCTGTTATGGTAGTTTTGCCATGATGGTAACCATTATGGTAGCTTTGTCATGATGGTAGCTTTGCCATGTTGGTAGCCTTGCAATGCTAGTATCCTTGTAATGATAGCAGCTTTACAACTCTCAACTGCCAAATGTGGGAGGGGGGACGGGGGGGGGGGGGGGGACGTTAGGCATGTGCCTTATTAACAATGGATCTTTTAACTTTTTCACCTAAAACCAAAACAATCTAGACATCAGAGTCACCTCCCAAGAAGACGACACATCTCGTTCACTCCCACCTCCCACAATGACTAGATTTCGCATTTACCTCTCATAAATACTGGACATTGCAGTCAATCCCAGAATGAAGCTAGACATCGTATTCACTCCCACCTCCCATAACGACTTGATTTCGCATTTACCTCTCATAAATACTGGACATTCCAGTCACCCCCAGAATGAAGCTAGACTTCGCATTCACCTTTCATTGATCAGGAATTAGCAGGGCATCAGCAAACAGAACGATTTTACTAAACATTAAGTCCCTTAACTAGGTTTGAACAGACACTGGCTGGGTTAGATGAAGACGCCAAACTCTACATCGACTCCGCCTCTGCCCCACAGCCTACTCTCACCTCCACTCCAACAATTTAAATTCAAAAATCTTGGAAATAGATGTAAATACCTTCAGACTTGGACAGAAATCTGCGAGAATTGAAAACGTTAATGGCAGAAGAAGAAGAGGAAGTAGGAGGAGAAGAAGATGAACAAGAACAAGAAGGAAAACAACAAGAAGAAAGCAGATAATGAACAAGCCGAATCTTGTGGACTAGAGCCAGATCACAAACTATTATAGCAGCCAAGAACACTGTTGACATTCGATGTCAAATCGTCCCCGCAGCCACGAATTCTGCCGACACTTGAACTTCAGACAAAGACGAAAGTTGCTTTTTTTTTTTAACGAAAGAAAATTACACAGACCTCATTTGATGACATTACAAGCAAGGACTCAATGAGGAACACTGCTGGTGAAACACATCATCAAGCAAGACACTTTCCTTGGAACAATCGTTTGTGTGACAATTGTATTTTATTTACCAAACATATATTCTTATCAACTAGATCAAGAATAGCTATGGCGACGTTAGCCTTTTGCAAAGTGAAAAACATACTGACCAATAAAATGATGTCGATTGCAACGAGAAATAGAGTGTTGAAGTGCTACATGGAACCTATACTTTTGTATAGATGTGAATCGTGGACAATGAGCAGACAAGTTGAAAAGCGTCTAATGGCTGTGGAAATGTGGTTTTTGGGGAAAATGCAAAGAATACCAAGGACAGACAGAGAAACCAAATGAGCAAGTTCTAAAAGAAGCAAATGAAAACTGCAATTTTTTTAAATAGAAAAATTAGACATGGACAATCAACATTTTTGGACACGTTATTAGAAGAAATACATTAGAGGACTTGGTGACAACTGGCAAGATTAAAGTTAAAGAACAAGGGGAAGGCAGAGAAGTAAATACCTAGATGGCTTGACCACATGGGAAGGTCGAGACAGGAACACAAAGCTGATCCACGACTTCGGTGATAGTATGAGACAATACCGCCCACGATTATCGGCATGGCACATTATGATGATGATTCTTATCAACATTTAGACCGCGCCCTGAGAGAGCAGCTTGTTGCTGTGTACTATGTTTAATGTTTACTTACAAATTGCCAGTTTTGCTAGGAAACTTATTTCAGTTGTTTATTTTGTGTAAATATGCTTTACAAACAATGCTTAGATATGGGCAGCAATGGTCTTATAATTTGCAGGTTGCATGCCAGATATGTGAGTATGTGTGTGTTTGAGTGAGTGTAATTTTGCATGCGCGAGTGCATGTACGCATGGTTGTGGTCAGGTAGACATGTGAGAGGCCAGACGTGAAAATAATGTAACTACAACTGCTTATATTCATCTCGTAAAGTCACGTGAGTAATATCACTGACCCCCCGCACATTCCATATATTCATATTTGGAACAAAATCCAACCAGGACAAATTTGTAAATACATTTGTTATGCCAGGAAAGGATGACACAGTGCCATAATTTACTCTGTACATGCGGGTGCAAGAAACTCTGGCTAATGCCAGTGCATACCCCTGCTGGCAATACAGTAACACTACTGGAATATATTTAGGTTGAAAACTTCTTCTACGAGCTCCTCGTATGTGTAACATATACAATTACTATATTTTTATTGCGTTCATACTACTAATATACATTATTTGATTGTTTTGATCAAAGAGTAAGTGTGTCTGCGTTTTGTAACTGTAGATTTTGTCAATAATTCTTAAAGAATGCGAAAGTCTTCAATATTTGACGTAGAATGCTTTAGTGTCTGTTTAATTGTTCATTGACAGTTGTGGTTTATAATGATTTCAAACAACATATTCTCTTAGTGAATTTAACAGGTTCTGTGCCAAACAAACTGTAAGTTTGGACCAATTAAAAATGGATGACGGAAAATGGGAAGTGTTATGACTTAAAAGTTGTTTATATTGTAGCAGACGTTTTAATATTAGGCAATGACAACATTTCGGCAATATATAAGCCTATGTCAGATACGGGAAGTCGCGTAAGATGATTAATCATCCCATGGCACTTGATCAGTTAAACATATAAGCTAAAAAAAAAAAATATGTGGCACAATATTTTTTGTCTGGCATATTTCGCAGCATCTCATCAAGTACATACGGTGTTAAATCATCTGAAGTCAATAAATGAATATTTTGCCTAAATAGCTACAGCTCACAGTTTCAGTTAAGGTATTGTTCGGATGTCTAGCATTTATTATTCCCTTGGTAATATCACATTTAAAACGACGTCTTCCTGTTTGCACAAACCAGGCTGGAAGCGCCTCATTTCTAAGGCCTCATATTTCAGCAGGCGGTTATTTTTCGTCAAATGCAGTATATGAATGCTTACGTTTACAATTAATCATTTCCACGGGGATTCCTTTTTTCCATATCTACATGCATGTAAGCACAGCTATAAAGAAAACATTTAAAAGTATAACCTGTTAACAAACGAAATAAGCAGTCTACGAAATTCAACATCCACGACTAATGACATAACTGGTCCCTTGCCGTCTGGACAGAGGCGATAGTTTGTTACATTGTACTTCAGGACAGACGATAGTTTGTTACATTGTACTTCAAAACAGAAGACATAATAATCTCGCCATAGCACATGGCTGAATTCTAGAGACCACGTCCTGTCCGTGCAGCAGGATGCATATCTCGGCCTGTCTAGTTTACTCCAGAGGAAAGATAACACCAATACATCCGGAATAAAACAAGCTCCAGAAGCTGCCAGATCGACATAGCAATGTTCTAATTATCCGTCTATCGAGATGTAACATTCTTCTTCTTATAACTCATGCTGTTGTGCGTTGGTGATCATGTCTGTCCACAGCCTTCTGTCTCGCGTACTTCCAATCTTGTTATAGTCCATGCCGCGTGGCGTTGGTCATCACTTCTGTGTGGTGTACTGCCAATAATTTCTAATACGCACATTCTGCCATGCCAGATGTCAAACTGTTCAGCATCTTACCTCTCGGTCTCCCCCTGATTGTCCTCATCTTTAACTTTCCCGTTGTCACGATGTACTCCAGCGTTCCTCTTCCCATGACATGCCCTTAGAATGTGGTGTGTTCTCGTCTGACAGGAGTAACCAGTTCTCTTTGTGAGTTAACTTCTTTAAAGATATATTCATCACCTCAAATGTGGTTATACAGACGAATAGAAAATATATCCTGACCGGAAGAAAAAAAAAAACAACAACCATAGTATTATAAACACCAGAATTGACGGAAACATTTCCGAATTAGATCAAGGACAGACAATTGTGAGATAATGGACAGACAATTGTGAGACAATGGTGAGATCAAGAGCAGACAATTGTGAGATCATGGGCAGACAATTAAGGTGCTTTAGCCGTTAGAAAGAACGCAACTGCTTGCTAAAGGCTTCACTATAGGGAAGACTGGATGGGAAGCGCACAAGAGAAAGGCAACTTATATGTGGGTGGACAACATCAAGAAACGGGCTGGAAGAACCCCATGAAGACGCAGGGCAGAGGGCTATTTATATACTTCAGTGAACAGAAAGGGCCCTGGCATTCGCTCAGCTTGGTCTCAAAGGCGATTGCAGTGGCTGGGATTAGGACTCGGTCGATTGTTTCCACCAGAGGTTTCGTGTATTTTGCTGTTAACAGACTCTAACCTGACATCCAAGGGAAAGGCCAGGAATCAGGCTCTGATATCGAGGGTTGAACAGGCTGCAGAGAGCCCGAGGCACTGAGTCTTGATAGTGTTTGTTCTGTGTGTGGAATTGGGGGGGGGGGGGGGGGGGGGGGAAGAGAGAGAGAGAGAGAGAGAGAGAGAGAGAGAGAGAGAGAGAGAGAGAGAGGGGTGTGAGTTGTTTAGTGATTGTTTAGTTGATTAGTGTTGTTTGTACTGTGAGAATTGGACCCGCTGTTTGAGTAGACTTGATTGTCCGGGTATCGTCATTTGCACTTGTGCTGTGAGGATTTGATCCACGGTGGAGGTAAGGTTGTATGGGTATCATCATTTGTACTGTGATAATTTGAAAATCTCAGAGTATGGGACATGTACATTTTGCAAAAGATGTAATTGTGTTGGTGATGGCAAAGTTGTTTAGTGAGCTAGATTTCAAAGACAAGAGATCTAGGTTCAAGTACCTTGGAGTGGCAGGACTGTGCTCCACCCACAGTGATATAGGGATCTACCCGGTCTCTTAAAATAGGCATCGGGTAAACTTAATGTATTTCTGAAGATTATGTTGAAATAATAATAAGGCAGATGGTCAACACAGGTCATCATACTCTGACCCAGAAACTGTGACAGCCTCAAGATTCACACTTCTTCCACTTTTACGTTTAAATTTGGTCACTTGTGGAGATAACAGTATATTTGTAGATAGAGTGAGTATTAGATATGGATTTTGTGTATATGTGTTATGAGTTTTTGTATATGAGATGTGTGTCTTTGTATACAAGATATGGATTGTTTGTGTAATGAAAAATTGATTCTTGCATATGAAATACGTGTTTTGTATATGAGAAATGTATTTTTGTATATGAGATAGCTTTTGTATATGAGATGTGTATTTTTCATTATGACTTATGAATTTTTGTATATGAGATATTTTTTGTACTTGATATTTATGCTTTTGTATATGAGATACATGTTTTTTATATGATGTATGTGTTTGTCTGTGCGACATAGGTTTTTTAAAAGCGTTATATTGTATATGGCATTAGTGATTTGTAAGTGGCATTTGTGTGTAACTTTATATCGTTGATAGACAAGTACTGTAAGTTGCAGTTATGTACATTTTGTTGCAATCAGCTGCAAGATTGTTGCAATTATCAGCAGACTGTTGCAGTCAAATTGTTTGAATCTTGTGTCAGATCTGAAAGTTTTATGCTCTCATTGCTTGCGTTTCTGAAGACAGACTTCATAATTGATTTGTACAGAAATATCTACTTAGATATACCCTTTCATTGTACAGACCAAAAATACCGTGACATATCTTTGAACAAATGTTTATCCTGCAGCAATTGCCCACTACTTAATTATTCAATATAATCTATACAAAACTTGCTTGAGACAAAATTGAAATTTTTAATAAAATAGATGTTATATTTAGTTGGTAGTTGTTTAGTAATCCTGGCATTTAGTATTCAGTTATAATTAAAGAAATGAGTGTGGAGAATGATTTTGTATGGACAAGCTGCTTGCCAAATTGGATTGGATTCTGTAATTTTGAAATTGAAGCTTACAGGTAATTACGAAAGGTCTTCGAATGTTTCATTATTTATGTATAGAACAAATTATAGCCTACTCAATTACAAAGTAATAACATTTTCTGCCCTTTTCCATAGGCAAACATATAATATTTCAAACTTAATGGTTATTCAACAGAAACTCCGCCATATTGTTTCTATATAAACAAATGGATATGTATGAACAGTGAAATGGTATTCCTTTGTGCTTGTGTACCTCAGGAAAAGTATTGGAATTTCTGTGAAACATAGTTAGTTAGTTAGTTAGTTAGTCGAGGTTCCAACTTCACGGCAACGGGTCGTCCCCATTATGCTCCATTCCCGTGCCAGCGAATATCACACAAAATGCTCCCCACTGTCCAATATGAAAAGTGGAATAGACAGGAGTCTCGGCAATCCAACAGGTTCACTGTGCATAATGCCGCCGTCAGAATGTCAACACAAAATACATCCACGAATACAACAGTTCATCGTCGATAGACTCGGCAGTCACCAGAAAGACCTCATTGACCCGGGTTTTCTCACATGGCTCGGTCTCCTACCGCAGGGCGACCCTCCGAAAGCGTCGCACAAAGCACGAACTCCGCATCTTCAGCGCCGACTCCCAGGAGTCTCCCGAAACATAGCTAACATTAAGCTTAGTTTTATTCTGATTGAGTAGCGCATAATTGTCCTTCACATAAACAAAAGTATATTTTCATATTTGAAGTTTATGCGTAAGTTGCTATTTTAAAAACTAATATTACTTGTTTCACGAGGAACTGTTTTGATACCATGGTTTTATGTCTTCCAATGTAATGTCGATAAGAGACATTGGTCAGGCTTTTGGTGATTATTTGATGGTTAGCCATATCATAGTTGTGCTGCGTGTCTTCTTTATTGCTACATTAATGAAATAAGTGTGTGTGTGTGTGTGCGCGTGTGTGTGTGTGTCTATGTGTGCGTGTGTGTGTGATGAGGAAAGGAAGAAAATGCAAAGAATATCATGGACAGAGAAAAACTAATGAGCAAGTCCTACAGTGGGCAAATGAAAAAGTTATGAGAAGAAATAAACTAGAGAACTTGGTGTCATCCAAGATTGAAGGGAAAAGAACAAGGGGAAGGCATAGAAGAAAATATCTGGATAGCTTGACCACGTGGCATGGTCGGGACAAGAACACAGAGCTGATCCACGACTCTGGTGATCGCGAGGTCTAATTAATTTCTATACTTTTGGGTCAAAGTACAAGGCCGCGAGGTCTGATTATTTATATACTCTTGGGTCAAAGTATAAGACACAGAATTCTTATATTGCTCTGCACTCTAAGGTCAAATTTTTAGACCGCGAGGTCTAATTATTTTCAGTGCTTCAAATACAATGTAAGCTCTAAAGCTGTACTGCTAAATGTCCTGGTATCTTGCACATTAAGTGTACTGTGTAGATCAAAATTCTTCTTAAGCGCACACAGGGCACTAGGTGCAAGAGTAAATAACATAAATGTGTAGGGTAAGAAGTGTAATACAGAAGTCTGGTTGGTTGGTTGGTTGGTTCATTGTCTGGTTGATTGTGAAACGTCTTGAAGATTGAGTGTTAACTCTTTAAGTCCGATGCATTGGCGATCGGGTCGTTTGAGCCCTCTATATGAGTGTGATGTGTCTCAGTCATTACCTGTAATTACTGCCTATAGAACCTTGAGGTGTAGGACATGGGGGGGGGGGGGGGGGGTCTTGAAAAACGCGGAATTAAGGCCGCCTGGCTTGGACAACTGTCGCCAACTGTGCTGGCTAGAGTTTTCTTTTTGCCCCCGACAGAAAAAAAAAAATCCACCACCTTACCGTGGATTCGAACCTGGGTCTCTTAAATTAGAGAGTGACGTTCTAGCTACTCAGCCAGACGTTCCTCAGTGCGGTTTGTGTACAGGAATTTGTTATCAAAGTAACACCTCCACTGGGGTTGTATTGCAACGCATCCACTTCCCTATAAAATGGTAGAAATTAGCGGGGTTTCTCAGATGGGTACTGTAACTTCACATGCACGGATAGGCATATTAGTATATACCAGGTCATGATTCTGTAGAGGAAGTACAGACTGGCGGGGATTCGGCCTGGGGTGGTCGTGTCTCCCCCAGAGGTTGCAGGCCTCTAGTGGTCGTGTCTCCCCCAGAGGTTGCAGGCTTCTAGTGGTCGTGTCTCCCCCAGAGGTTACAGGCCTGTAGTGGTCGTATCTCCTGCACTGGTTGTAGGTAGTTTATTCGCAACAGATCCCAAGTCCGTGCCCAATGACGGCAGAAGCAAGAACACAATGTTGCTGTGAAATATGCTACAAAACATGACATGTAAAATGTTGGGCCAATGTTGATCAATATACTTGTGTTGAGTTTGTTTATACACGATAAACTATAGCATGTGGTCCATTTATATTCGTGTGTGCAAGTGTTTAGTTGATTGTTGAATAGATGCTGAAATATTTCCTGACAACAGTGTGAGATAGACCTGGATGTCTGATTATTAATATTGTACGAGTACAAAAAAGGTCACGTGTCTGTGTGCCCCAGGAATCCCCACATCACAGAAAACAAAGAAACAGCCCCACACATAAGCACAGAAAGAATGGAGAATGTAGAAGAATGAAAGTGTTAAAATAAAACAAATATTAACCATTGCAAATGTATGGGAATGTAATTCAAAATAACGATTGCAGTACAAATATACGAACCTGTAGATTTAATAAATTGTTAATAAACAATCAAAATACGATTTTGTATGTGTTAGTGTGTTGTTGTTGTTTTTTGTTTGTTTGTTTGTTTGTTTGTTTCTTTGGAGCGGGCGTAGCGCGAGGGGTGGTACGTCTTCCTGCCATGGAAACCTTGCCGAGGTGAGGGTGAGGTTTTCTTAACATCTACCTGTTTCCCAGATCTACCCAGCCTAAGTCTGGATACCATGACATCTGTCGAGAAGTCAAGGCAGCATATGTGATACTGATGACATCACACATCAAGTGACCTTGGGTCTAGACAAATATGGCACTGACACCATATACCCAGGCCTGGCAAGGAGTTGTTTACTTGTTTTTACTGTGCTTTTTGTTTCGTCTGACAGTTTCAGACCATGTATGTTGTTATCTTTGTGTATTATGTACAAGAAAGTAAGCTGTTGTTATCTTTGTTTATTATGTACAGAAAAGTAATAAATATGTTAAATATATGGACATCTTCCTGTGTTATAAAAAATAAATAATTGCTTGCTTGCTTGCTTGTGTTCGCTGGCTATGAACTCCAGCGTGAAGTCCTATATGTCGGATGAAGGCATCCTGTTGTCCAACATCAATGTGATGTCATACAGGACCTGAGGTTTGCGTGAGTATCCGTTGTCCCATGTCTGGCTTATTGGTGTGCAGACTGGTGGTTCCTCGCCGTGCAGGCAGACACTCTCCGACTTCGGAGGAATCAACGATCCTACTGACTTTAGCCAGGATCCCAAAGGGACCTATTGCCCAGGACGCTCGGCGAGGACGCATCAATAGGTCTTGGCCAGTATAGAACCCAGCCCTGGTGCCTTGGAAACAGCTCTGCGTCCCAAACAAACAATAATCAATAAAAATAGTAAAAGACTTTTTTTGGTAAGCAGGGTAGCATTTTATACTAGCTGAAGAATATTCCCGACCCAAACGTCTGTCATTGTAATTTGCTTATGATGGCACTAATTATCATATCTGTGTTACGATTACCATTTATGTCATCTTTCATGCTGCCCCAACTACCCGCACCTCCCAGACCTTCACCCCTCTTAATGACACTTAAACTGATGGCCTCGCGTGTTTCCTTGCTGTTGACATGACAGCCGAGTTATTTCGTGCCCGTTAGAAAAGCCTGAACATGTTTTAGAGGTCACCCCGCGTCATCAGACATTCATCACTTCACGCTGTATCCATCACTGCCAACGACTTCAAGCTGTTATCCAGCCTTTTCCTTGTTTTTGAGTCGTTAGTGAAAAAGTTACAGTCCGTAACTTAATCACTTTTCGTACTCTGTCAACTTTGACCTTTTTTTTTTCTCTTTCTTTCACATCTGTTACGTTTTTAGCAAGTCCGTTGTGTACAGGGCCGGATTTAGACTTGATAAGGCCCTAAGCTATTTGAAATATGGGGCCCTTTATAAGTCCAGATATTCTATATCATATATACATATATGACAATTGCTCACTCGGACAATATTTTTGGGGCCCCCCACTTTCTTGGGGGCCCCAAGCTATAGCTTGTGTAGCTTATACGTAACTCCTGCACTGGTTGTGTAGCTGTTGACTAGTAAAGTTAACATTTTAGCAAGTAGACTGTTCCATGGGGTAGCTATTATAGTATTATCTCGTAAAGTTAATATTTCGATTAATATGTTGTAAATCTTAATTCATAAAGTTAACAGTTCAATAAGTAGGCGGCTGTTCCATTTATAGCTCTTATCTCGTAAAGTTAACATTGATGTAATTAGGTCGTTCCGTGTGTTAACGTATGTCGTAAACTTGACATGTTAGGATTTAGGATGCCCCATGTCTAATTCTCATTTCGCAAACGTAACAGTTTAGAAAATAGAGTGCCGTATGTTAAAATATTATCTCGCAAAGTGAATACCTGAGTAAATAGGATGACTTATTTGTAATCCCCACCTCGTAAAGTTAACATTGTGCAATTAGTGTGTCCTATGTTAAATTTTATCTCGCAAAGTAAATTTTGATAAAAGCTCTCCATCAGGTGCAAATGTTATCTCGTAAAGCTAACACTGTAGTAAGTAGGTTGCCCCATGTGCACTTTGTATACATGTAGTAACGTTAACATTCTAGTAAAGTATGTTACTCCATGCGCACTTCGTATGTAGCAAAGTTAACATTCTAATTAGTTGTTTACTCCATGCGCACCTCGTATGTAGCAAAGTTAATATTCTTGTTAGTTGTTTACTCCATGCGCACCTCGTATGTAGCAAAGTTAACATTCTAGTTAGTTGGTTACCCCATGCGCACCTTTTATGTAGCAAAGTTAACATTCTAGTTAGTTGGTTACCCCATGCGCACCTACTATGTGGCAAAGTTAAAATTCTAGTTAGTTGGTTACCCCATGCGCACCTCGTATGTAGCAAAGTTAAAATTCTAGTTAGTTGGTTACCCCAAGCGCACCTACTATGTGGCAACGTTAAAATTCTAGTTAGTTGTTTACTCCATGCGCACCTCGTATGTAGCAAAGTTAACATTCTAATTAGTTGTTTACTCCATGCGCACCTCGTATGTAGCAAAGTTAACATTATAATTAGTTGTTTACTCCATGCGCACCTCGTATGTAGCAAAGTTAACATTCTAGTTAGTTGGTTACCCCATGCGCACCTTTTATGTAGCAAAGTTAACATTCTAGTTAGTTTGTTACCCCATGCGCACCTTTTGTGTGGCAAAGTTAAAATTCTAGTTAGTTGGTTACTCCATGCGCACTTCGTATGTAGCAAAGTTAACATTCTAATTAGTTGTTTACTCCATGCGCACCTCGTATGTAGCAAAGTTAACATTCTAGTTAGTTGGTTACCCCATGCGCACCTACTATGTGGCAAAGTTAAAATTCTAGTTTGTTGGTTACTCCATGCGCACCTTTTATGTAGCAAAGTTAACATTCTAGTTAGTTGGTTACTCCATGCGCACCTACTATGTGGCAAAGTTAAAATTCTAGTTAGTTGTTTACTCCATGCACACCTCGTATGTAGCAAAGTTAACATTATAATTAGTTGTTTACTCCATGCGCACCTCGTATGTAGCAAAGTTAACATTCTAGTTAGTTGATTACCCCATGCGCACCTTTTATGTAGCAAAGTTATCATTCTAGTTAGTTGTTTACTCCATGCGCACCTTTTATGTAGCAAAGTTAACATTCTAGTTAGTTGTTTACTCCATGCGCACTTCGTATGTAGCAAAGTTAACATTCTAATTAGTTGTTTACTCCATGCGCACCTCGTATGTAGCAAAGTTAACATTATAGTTAGTTGGTTACCCCATGCGCACATACTATGTGGCAAAGTTAAAATTCTAGTTAGTTGGTTACTCCATGTGCACCTTTTATGTAGCAAAGTTAACATTCTAGTTAGTTGGTTACTCCATGCGCACCTCGTATGTAGCAAAGTTAACATTCTAGTTAGTTGGTTACTCCATGCGCACCTTTTATGTAGCAAAGTTAACATTCTAGTTAGTTGGTTACCCCATGCGCACCTCGTATGTAGCAAAGTTAACATTCTTGTTGGTTGTTTACTTCATGCGCACCTCGTATGTAGCAAAGTTAACATTCTTGTTAGTTGTTTACTCCATGCGCACCTCATATGTAGCAAACTTAACATTCTAGTTAGTTGGTTACCCCATGCGCACCTATTATGTAGCAAAGTTAACATTCTTGTTAGTTATTGCCCAATGTGTAACATATGTCTTGCAAAATTAACTTTCTAGCAGGCAGACAATCCGGTGTATAACTGTTATCTCCTAACGGCCGGAGTGCCAGTATTTGTGGGTTGTACTTGGAAACCAGCAACCGTGGGAAGTAACTTGCATATACCCTGTTTCCATTTACCTTTGGTTATACTTTTTCAATGTGCACTTTATAAGTTTAAATATAAATGTTACAGGCGGCTTCTAAGAATATCTTGGATACAGAAAATAACAAATGCATCCATACGATAAGATCTGAATATTAAAGAATGTTGGCTACTGAAGACCATAAACAAAAAGATTGAAATATAAGACTAATAGTATGGTCACTTGTAACGTCATGAATGTTTGGAGAGAACATTCATGGAAGGGTATATGCCCGGGAAGAGAGGAAGAGGAAGGCCAAACAGAAAGTGGATGCAGGATGTGGCACATGGTTTCCAGATGGGTGTTTTGGATGCGGGACATCTTGCTAATGATCGAAACGTTTTCTGAAAGGATGGTATGGAAGCGAGGTTCTGCAAAGGACATGCTACTGAATGAGTCAATGAACTTTATAACGATCTTGTGTGGCGCTGGTACAGTTTTGAAAACAAAAGGGCGGAAATAAATAGATAGCTGAATACTAAAGGTTGAACTGAAGAATCGATATCACTGCACTAGGGATGTTCCCACGCATGCCCCGTCCCTCGGTTTAAAAGCCACCGAAGAAGTCTCCTGTTGATTATTCCAGTAGTAATTTGATTAAAAGTTCGCCGTCTTTTCCTCTACTCTAAGTAATTTTAAATTTCAGCTGCGCGTGATAACTCTGTTAGACAGAAAAGCTTGGTGCAAGCATGGGGGGAAATCTCCGTAATCCCGAATATTCTCGTGAGTAATGTAACCTGCGCGAGAATCGGTAGCAGTTCTCGCCGTGTTATTAACTTACGGGGTATATGAGCCGGCCGCTCAGAAAGCAATGACATACTACTGAGCGTAATCTTGCCTAGTACATCAACAGCAGCTGAAAAATGCTGATGTTGCTGACTGCAACGTCCTGTAAGGGCTATGAGGGGGGAAAAAAGGTCAGTGTCAAACCAAAATAAAATGTTTGGACCAAACAAAACTGTATGGCTAAAACACTTGGGAAGTAGGGGTGTGTCACAGTTATGACTTTAAAGTTGTTACTCTGGTTGCGACCGTCTCCCTGGCCAAGGTGTTAGAGACATTGTTCGTAATCCCGTATATCCACGTGGGGGAAAACAGCAGCTAAGAGAATCGACAGCTGTTCGCGCCGCTCTGATAACTTACTGGGGTATGTAAGCCGGTCGTCAGAAAGCAATGGCAAACTACTGAACGTAAAAACTTGCCTAGTACATCAACAGCAGCTGAAAAATGCTGGTGTTGGCTGCAACGTTATGTAAGGGATATACAACATTAAAAAAAGACAAACAAACAAACTATGGTTGCAGACATGTTGTATTATATATCAAATTAAAGGTGACTGTAAAGGAAAAACTACTGCATTGATATGTTACCTACAGTTTGATTATAAGCCCATGGTAGTTACAGAAATAAAATTGAATAATACGATATATCATCCCATGGCATTTAATTTTTAAGAGTTCAGTTGGTAAGAATTTATAAACAAGTTGTAAGGATGCTACCTGGTCAGATGCAGACTTCATATATAGGGATTTAAAGCGTGGGATGACTACAGTAACACAAGCACTAAAGTGAATGGTATCTACTTCATGGCACCCGGTTTTACCCTGTCTGTCTCGGTCTCTTTTCGCAGAAACCCAAGCCGTTTGCCAAGAGCATCGCGAGGGCTCCAACAACCCCCCCCCCCCCCCCCCCCATCCCCCCAGGAGGCTCCGAAAATAATAAACGATGTAGTCCGTGGTCTGAACGATATAATCCGTGGTCTGAACGATATAATCCGTTGTCTGAACGATATAATCCGTGGTCTGAACGATATAATCCGTGGTCTGAACGATATAATCCGTGGTCTGAACGATATAATCCGTTGTCTGAACGATATAATCCGTGGTCTGAACGACATTATCCGTTGTCTGAACGATATAATCCGTGGTCTGAACGATATTATCCGTGGTCTGAACGATATAATCCGTTGTCTGAACGATATAATCCGTGGTCTGAACGATATAATCCGTTGTCTGAACGATATAATCCGTGGTCTGAACGATATAATCCGTGGTCTGAACGATATAATCCGTGGTCTGAACGATATAATCCGTGGTCTGAACGACATTATCCGTGGTCTGAACGATATAATCCGTGGTCTGAACGACATTATCCGTGGTCTGAACGATATAATCCGTTGTCTGAACGATAAAATCCGTGGTCTGAACGATATAATCCGTTGTCTGAACGATATAATCCGTGGTCTGAACGATATAATCCGTGGTCTGAACGATATAATCCGTTGTCTGAACGATATAATCCGTGGTCTGAACGATATAATCCGTGGTCTGAACGACATTATCCGTGGTCTGAACGATATAATCCGTGGTCTGAACGACATTATCCGTGGTCTGAACGATATAATCCGTGGTCTGAACGATATAATCCGTGGTCTGAACGATATAATCCGTGGTCTGAACGATATAATCCGTGGTCTGAACGATATAATCCGTTGTCTGAACGATATAATCCGTGGTCTGAACGACATTATCCGTGGTCTGAACGACATTATCCGTGGTCTGAACGACATTATCTGTGGTCTGAACGACATTATCCGTGGTCTGAACGACATTATCCGTGGTCTGAACGATATAATCCGTGGTCTGAACGACATTATCCGTGGTCTGAACGATATAATTCGTGGTCTGAACGACATTATCCGTGGTCTGAACGATATAATCCGTGGTCTGAACGACGTAGTTGGGAGAACGAACCAACGACCTTCAGAGCGTGAGGCAGGGGCTTAACCATTTCGCCACAGGGACCGTCGTTCTTGAGGAATTTACGAGTTGCGGCATTGATTAGGTGCGGGATTTATGTACCTATGAAGTGCAGAATCAATAGGGTGCGGGATCTATGAGGTACGGGATTTATATAGTGTAGGATTTGTGATGTGTGGGATTTTTGAGGTGCTGGATTTTTGAGGTGAGGGGTTTTTGAGGTGCGAGATTTTGAGGTTTAGGATTGAGGTGCGGAAATTTTTTATTAGCGGGATTTATGAGGTGCGTGATGTATAAGGTGCGGGATATACGAGGTGTAGGGTCTATGAGGTGTGGGATTTATGAGGTGCGGGATTTATGAGGTGCGGGATTTATGAGGTGCGGGATTTATGAGGTGCAGGATCTATGAGTTGCGAGATTTTTCAAGTACAGGATTTATGAGGTGTGGGATTTTAGAGAAGTGGGATTATAAGGTGCGGGATTTTTTTTAGGTGCGGGATTTATAAGGTGCGGGATTCATGCGATGCGGGATTGCAGTGTGGGATATATGAGGTGCGGGATTTATGAAGAGCGGACTGAAGTGTGGGGTTTATGAGGTTCGGGAATAAAGTGTGGAATATATGAGGAGCGGGATTTATGAGATGCGGGATTGAAGTGTGGAATTTATGAGGTGCGAAATTCAGGTGCGGGATTGATTCCGTCTCTGAAACTTCACACAGAGTTCAAACTGACTGTTATTAACATGTTTGAAAATAGAATAGTTAACTGATGAATACGCCCACGTGAAACAAGCGCTGTCGGTACTACTTACTGGCCGGCTTTCGGTCATGAACGCCTGGAAATATCGGCCCCAGACAGTAAGTAGCCTGTCGTCATTTTAGAGTATCGATTTGATTGCACTATCTGGGGGTATACTAGGTTTATATTGATATGTCCGGAGTGCAATGATGATAGTTCACGATGAACGTAACTAATGGTAGATGCGTAACTGGGACACTACCCTGCCCTCACATCATCCAGTTCAGGCTCTGTAGGATCGTGTAAATAGCCTGGAATACGAGATATATCATCATTCCACGGAGAGAGTGGTGCGAGAAGAGGAGATTAGAGAAGCTTCTAGACCAGTGGTTCTCAATCTTGTTTGGTCCATGCACCCCTTTACCTTATGTTTAGAACGTCATTCCCTCCCTATAAATTCCCCCACCCCTACACAGTATACATAAAAATGGAAACTAAATTTAATAAGACATACTAGAACAAGTCTAAACGTCTACATAAAACGTGATTTGCGGGTCTACTTACGTTATAAAACGAATTTCAGAAGGGCGAGAAGGACAAAACCGTAAAGTTTGGAGGAAAAAACATCAAGTAATCAGTTCTTGTATTAACACAATCTTGAAATAATTGTAATTCCCCCCTTCCCCGGAACCCTAAAATTCCTCCCTGGTGTTGGGTGTTGGGGGGGGGGGATTCCCCACCGGTTGAGAACCACTGTTCTAGACACTCCGAGGACAGGCCAGATGGACACATAATAAGTCTGCAACTGGTACCATTAGTATTTGGGCTCATAGCTGGTTGCAGAAGATGAGGACGGAGCACGCACGGGAGTGTCAGGGGTTCTATGATATTGATTCCTGACTCAACTCAAACACCAAATAAAGATATTATGTCCATACTTGACTCAACTCAACACCGAAATAAAAAGTGTCTGTTCCCTTACAACACGAAGCTAAAGGGGTTTCAGAATACACAACTATGATTGAAGGTTATGAGATAAGGCGGGGAGATGATCACCTCAACTCAAAGTTCCTTGACCTAGTGTATGTGAAATGTCATCAAGGGACAGCCATGCAGCAGTGTCAGCATTGGGATTGCCGTTTCTGCAGTAGTTCCTGTTGAGCATGCTGGACAAGCTGGTGGTCAATTTCAACAAACATCTAACAGCCACGGCATCATAGCAACATGATTTGGGTCAAGAACCGATATCACATCACTCGGGACATTCCCATACGAGGTCCTTCCCCACCTTCAACAACCTGATGACAGTCCCAATACTAATCGTACCAGTTGCAGTCCGATTATGTGTAGACTCGCCTTTCCTGGGAGTCCCGAGTGTCGGCCAGATTCTCTGGCCACTCCCTGCAGCACCAATCTCTCCAGATTATGGTGATGTATCTGTTCTGCTACACGATTCCTATCGTCCCCGACCACATCTGCCTTATCAAGCACAAATACCCCTCCGAGCGGTGCAGACTCAGCCAATCTGCCCGCCTGCTCGCTTCCCACCACACCAGCGTGTCCTGGGGAAAAAGATCTCACATATACTCGCTATCTTTGACTTATGAATTGAAGCCTGCCACTCTGCACGAGGTATGCCTATCTTCACATTTCTCAACAAGCATAACAACCTGTAT
>JACEFZ010025808.1:1185000-1205000 GCA_014155875.1 Cepaea nemoralis
CCAGCTGGAGGTAATGAAAGATTATTATCACTGCGCTTGGCAACCTCTTGTGGATTTGCCACCATTCTCACTGCATATGCACCGACACTCGCTTCCTCTGATGATGTGAAGGATACGTTCTATGAGCAGCTAGACTCTGCGATCAAGGCAGTTCCAAAATCCGACTACATTTATATGCTCGGTGATTTCAATGCTCGTGTGAGCAAGGACTCGAGTTCATGGCCAGTGTGCCTTGGAAAATACAACATCGGTCGCATGAATGATAATGGGCAAAGGCTGCTGGAGCATTGCACTAGAAATGACCTATGTATTACAAACTCCTTTTTTAAAACAAAAGAGATGCATAAGGTCACATGGAAACATCCAAGATCCAGCCATTGGCATCAGCTGGACTTCATTATCACACGGAGACAACATCTGAACCATACATCATTAACTCGAAGTTACCACAGTGCTGACTGTGATACAGATCATTCTTTGGTTGTTGCAAGGGTTAGACTGAGACCAAAGAGAATCTACACAGCTAAACACAAGTCTAGCCCCAGGATTAATATTACTAACACTCACGATCCTGGAAAGTGCTTTGAATTTCAACAGCAACTTGAAGACGCTTTCAATGATACATCAGAAAATTGTATAGTAAATGATAAATGGAGTAAACTTAAGGAAACTATTTATAAAACAGCGGTAGGGGTTTACGGCACTGTGGATCATAAGAGGCAGGACTGGTTTGCGGCAAACAGCCAGATACTGCAGCCCTTGATTGATAAAAAGAAGATAGCTCTCTTAAGAAACAAGGAAAGACCAACGCGTAACACTCTGAGTGAGCTGAAGCAAGCGAGGAAGGATGTACAAAAGGCTGCCAGGCAGTGTGCGAATGACTATTGGATCAAGTTATGTGAGTCCATTCAAATCGCAAGTGATAAGGGAAACATCAGAAGCATGTATGAAGGGATAAAGAAAGCCTGTGGTCCAATGATCAAAAGAAGTGCACCGCTGAAAACCTTGACTGGAGAAATCATCACTGATAAGAAACAGCAGATGGATAGATGGGTCGAGCACTATTTAGAGCTTTACTCAAGTGAGACCAAGCTAGCGGATGATGCCCTCAACGCCATAGAGGCCCTGCCAACTCTTGACCACCTGGACACACTTCCCACTATAACAGAAGTTAAGTGTGCTATAAATGAGCTTGCATCTGGCAAGGCTCCAGGTAAGGATGGGATTCCAATAGAGGTAATCAGGAGTGGGCAAGACACACTCGCTCTACAGATCCACCAGCTAATAGAGCTATGCTGGCGAGAAGGACAAGTCCCACAGGATTTCAAAGATTCAAACATCATAACGCTGTACAAGAACAAGGGAGATCGGAGCGACTGTAACAACTATAGGGGTATCTCACTTCTGTGTATTGTTGGGAAAGTATTTGCCAGAATTGTCCTGCAGCAGACTTCAAGTCCTGGGAGATCAAGTCTACCCCGAATCACAGTGCGGCTTCCGTCAGAACCGGTCTACCATTGATATGATATTCTCATTGCGACAGATGCAAGAAAATGCCGGGAACAAATCAGCCACTGTTTATTGCCTTCATCGACCTCACAAAGGCATTCGATTTGGTCAGTCGTGAGGGTCTGTTCAAAGCACTAAAGAAGATTGGCTGCCCACCAACTCTTCTGTCCATTGTGGAATCGTTCCACACAGGCATGAAGGGTATAATCAAGTTTGATGGCTCAACTTCAGAAGAGTTTGAAATCAAGAGTGGAGTTAAGCAAGGTTGTGTACTAGCCCCCACCCTCTTTGGGATATACTTTTCACTTCTACTGAAATATGCCTTTCGTGATCAGGATGACGGTATATACATTCACTCACGCTCAGATGGTGGCCTCTATAATGCTCAGAGATTGAAGGCCAAGACCAAAATTAGCAGGGTACTAATCAGAGAGTTGCTTTTTGCGGATGATGCTGCGATTACGACCCACTCTGAGGAAGAATTACAACATCTACTATCTGCATTCTCCAATGCTTGTTCTGAATTTGGTTTAACAATTAACAAAAAGAAGACACAGATTATGTCACAAGGTGCACATGGTGTACCATCAATCTTTATTGACGACGCCGAACTGGAGATAGTAGACCATTTTACATATCTAGGATCAGAGGTAAATAGCAAATTATCCCTCGATCAGGAAATCAACATCAGGATTGGCAAGGCAGCAACAACAATGAACATGTTAGCAAAAAGAGTCTGGGAGAACAGGAAGCTTACTGCCAAAACAAAAGTCCTCGTCTACCAAGCCTGTGTCCTTAGTACTCTTCTTTATGGCAGTGAAACCTGGACAACTTACTCACGCCAAGAGAAACGTTTAAACAGCTTTCATATGCGGTGTCTGCGAAGAATACTTGGTATTAAGTGGCAAGACAAAATCACAAATACTGAAGTATTGGAAAGATCAGGTTGTGTGACGGTGTATTCTATGCTCAGTCTTCGTAGACTTAGATGGATAGGACACGTTAGGAGGATGGATGCTGGTAGAATACCAAAGGACATCTTTTTTGGTGAATTACAGACGGGTAGGAGATCTCAGGGTCGGCCTCTACTACGATACAAAGATGTGTGTAAGCGGGACATGATTGATACAGGCATTGATAATGCACATTGGGAGCACGTCGCCGCTGAACGTGTTGCATGGAGGGCAACTATCAGAAATGGAATAAAGACAAAGGAGAAAATGATTGCAGATAAAGCACACACAGAGCGTGAGAGACGTAACATGGTGCAAAATGGTGGAAATGATCATGTTTTCACATGCACCTACTGTGGGCAAACATTTGCAGCAAGAATTGGCCTTACCAGCAACACTCGCCACCGCCATGGATCGTAGTTATTAAGCCTTTTTGAAGCACAATGTACCAAACTATCGTCTGTCAAGACGGAAAGGTGCCAATGAATGAATGAATTTATTTAAGAATGTGACACTATGCTAGAATCTTTTTATGTATGTGTATTTAAGAATGTGACACTATGCTAGAATCTATTTGTGTATGTGTATGTAAGAATGTTACACTATGCTAGAATCTATTTGTGTATGTGTATGTAATAATGTGACACTATGCTAGAATCTATTTTTGTATGTGTATGTAAGAATGTGACACTATGCTAGAATCTATTTGTGTATGTGTATGTAAGAATGTGACACTATGCTAGAATCTATTTGTGTATGTGTATGTAAGAATGTGACACTATGCTAGAATCTATTTGTGTATGTGTATGTAAGAATGTGACACTATGCTAGAATCTATTTGTGTATGCGTATTTAAGAATGTGAGACTATGCTAGAATCTATTTGTGTATGTGTATTTAAGAATGTGACACTATGCTAGAATCACTTTGTGTATGTGTATGTAAGAATGTGACACCATGCTAGAATCTATTTGTGTATGTGTATGTAAGAATGTGACACTATGCTAGAATCTATTTGTGCATGTGTATGTAAGAATGTGACACTATGCTAGAATCTATTTGAGTATGTGTATGTAAGAATGTGACACTATGCTAGAATCTATTTGTGTATGTGTATGTAAGAATGTGACACTATGCTGGAATCTATTTGTGCATGTGTATTTAAGAATGTGACACTATGCTAGAATCTATTTGTGTATGTGTATGTAAGAATGTGACACTATGCTGGAATTTATTTGTGCATGTGTATTTAAGAATGTGACACTATGCTAGAATCACTTTGTGTATGTGTATGTAAGAATGTGACACTATGCTAGAATCACTTTGTTGGAAGTGATCAAGCCGTCTGCCTCGTCCTCCGAAGGTCGTGGGTTCGATTCCAGGCTACATCGTTCGGTTCACGGGTACATTTTTCTATGAGACTCCTGGGGGTCGTCGAAGGAGCTACGGAGTTCGTGCTTTGTGCAATGCTTTCGGCAGGCCATCCTGCCGAAAGAGACCGAGTCACATGGGATAAAACCCGGGGCAATGAAGTCGATCCTCTCGACTTTTAAGACTTTTAAGACCAAAATGTAAGCCGAGTACACACGTTCAACGAGATGGAATTTTTTGTGTTCTTGCATCGGTTCGAATCGGATAAGAAAACATGCGAACATAAAGTTAGCTGCGTGTCCTGTACAAACCGTTGCATCCACCCCAGCACGAATATGCCGTTGAGATTTACTAGGCATGATTAATTCAGTAGTTTGCCATTGCTTTCTGAACTGCTGACTCCTCATAACATCGAAATCAACGTAAATTGACCCGCTGCCAAATCGCCGGCCGCTGATTTCAAACCATGGACTTGGTGTGTCGGGGGATTATGGAACTGCAGTTTCTCACTATCTCCCTAAGCCACAGCAGCTGTTGCATGCGAACATATGACGTATTTAGTATGGTCCTTCAGGAGTCGCTTTCTGGCAATGACCCTGTTGAGAGAGAGAGAGAGAGAGAGAGAGAGAGAGAGAGAGAGAGAGAGAGAGAGAGAGAGAGAGACCGTTATATATATATATATATATATATACACTAGCTGACCCGGCCCGGCTTCGCCCAGTCCCTGGTGGGGAGCATCTCATTTAATTCATATAAGTAGTCATATAAGTTCTCGTTCCCGTTACCGACTATCTGTCTGTCTGTCTGTCTGTCTGTCTGTCTGTCTGTCTGTCTGTCTGTCTGTCTGTCTGTCTGTCTGTCTGTCTGTCTGTCTGTCTGTCTGTCTGTCTGTCTGTCTGTCTGACCAGGCCCGGCATCGCCCAGCTCCTGGTGTGGAGCATATCATTTAATTCATATAAGTAGTCATATAAGTTCCCGTTCCCGACTGTCTATCTGTCTATCTGTCTGTCTATCTGTCTGTCTGACCCTGCCCGGCTTCGCCCAGCTCCTGATGGGGAGCATCTCATTTAATTCATATAAGTAGTCATATAAGTTCCCGTTCCTGTCTGTCTGTCTGTCTGTCTGTCTGTCTGTCTGTCTGTCTGTCTGTCTGTCTAATCATTTATTGGTTGCAGTTAGAACAACCTAGATAAACGAAGACCAACTTACAAAAAGCATTAGAAAGAGCACTTGAAAGGTCCTTACATCTTCCCCAACAATTAACTTGGGTAAATGGAGCGGCGGCAGCAGCAGCAGCAGAAGAAGAAAAAGGAGGAGTAGGAGCTGGGAGGAGGTAGAGGGAGGTGGAGTAGGGAGGAGGAGGGAGGAGGAGGAGGGAGGAAGAGATAGGCGGAGAGAGGAGGAGGAGGGAAGAGGAGGGAGGAATAGGAGTAGGGAGGAATAGGAGGGAGGAGGAAGGATTAAGAGGAGGAGGAGGAGGGAGGAGGAGGAGGGAGGAGGAGGAAGGAGGAGGAAGGAGGAGGGAGGAGGTAGAGGGAGGAGGAGGAGGAGGAGAGAGGAGGAAGAGAGAAGAGGAGGAGGGAGGAGGAAGAGGGAGGAGGGGGATAAGGGAGGAGGAGGGAGGAGTAGGAGGGGGAGAAGGGAGAAGGAGGAGGGAGAAGGAGGAGGGAGGAAGAGGGAGGATCAGGGGTGAAGGATGGAGGAGGGAGGAGGAAGAAGAGAGGAGGAGAAGGGAGGAGGAGTGATTAGGAGGAGGAGGAGGGAGGAGGAGAGCAAGGAGGAGGGGGAGGAGGAGGAGGAAGAGGGAGGAGGAGGAAGGAGGGAGGAAGAAGGAGGAGGAGGGGAGGAGGAGTAGGGAGGAGGAGTAGGGAGGAGAAGGAAGAGGGAGGAGGAGGGAGGAGGAAGAGGGAGGAAGGAGAAGGAGGAGGGAGGATGAGGGAGGAGAAGAACGCAGGAGGAGGAGGGGGATTAGGAAGGAGGAGGAGAGGGAGGAGGAGGGAGGAGGAAGAGAGGAGGAGGAGGGAGGAGGAGGAGGAGGGAGGAGGAGGGAGGAGGAGGAGGGAGGATTTAGAGGGAGGAGGAGGAGGGAGGAGAAGGAGGGGAAGGAGGAGGAGGGAGGAGGGATGTGGAGGGAGGAGGAGGAGGGAGGAGGAGGGAGGAGGTAGAGGGAGGAGGAGGAGAGAGGATGAGGAGGAAGGAGGAGAAGGGAGGAGGGAGGAGGAGGGAGGAGGAGAGGGAGGAGGAGGGAGGAGGAGGGAGAGGAGGAGGTAGGAGGAGGAGGAGGAGAAGGAGGAAGAGGAGGAGGAAGGGAGGAGGAGGAGGAGGAGGGAGGAGGTAGAGGGAGGAGGAGGAGGAGGAGGAGGAAGGAGGAGGAGGAAGGAGGAGGAAGAGGGAGGAGGAGGAGGAGGAGGAGAAGAGGGAGGAGGAGGAGAGAGGAAGAGGGTAGGAGGAGGAGGAGGAGGAGGAGGAGGAGGATTATAACGCATATGCCTGTAGATAACTGCAGCGAAAAGGTGGGTCTGTCTATCTATCTGACCCGGCGTGGCTTCGCCCAGCTCCTGGCGGGTAGCGTCTCATTAAATTCATACAACAAAAAAAAGTAACTTAAAAGAATGTCCTTCCACACACCATCCATTATTTCTAATGAAAACCGTTTCTAATCACCTGCATGACTGTAGATAACTTCGTAAGCATAAAAAGATGAGTTACAATGTTATGCATTATGCATTATTTTTATGAAAACTTTGAAAATGCCCTAAAGATTGTATCATGATTTATTATAACTCATATGCCGGTACATAACTACAGACAAAGAGTTTATAAATCTTTGAAAACGATGCAACAATATGACTATAAGGTATACAGCAATGTTATTAAAAGTTATGCCCCTTGAAATAACTTTTCTAGAGTTAAGTCCCCTCGCTGTATATAAATTACAATGTAAAATGAAAAATTAAATAATATTAAGTAAGCAGCCGATTTCACACTAAAAAAATACCACAGTTGGCTGCGCTGGAATGAAAGGAAGACGTGTAGAAAATTTCATCTCAATCGGATGGGCCGTTCGCGAAGCGCATAAAGGACACACCCACATACAGTCTCTTTTATATATAAGATATATATATATATATATATATATATATATATATATATATATATATATATATATATATATATATATATATATATATATAGAGAGAGAGAGAGAGAGAGAGAGAGAGAGAGAGAGAGAGAGATAAAGATATATACATAGAGAGAGATAGAAATCTATAGATATGTATACAGAGTGAGACAGAGATATATAGATATGTAGATAGAAAAAAGATAGAGCTATGTAGATATGTATGTAGAGTGAGGTAGATTTATACAGATATGTATTTAAAGAAAGAGGTTGAGATATATAGACATGTATATATACATATATGGATATATAGGTATGTATTTAGGATGAGATAGACATATATACAGGCCTGTCCATGGGGCTATTTTTCTGTCCCATCCCATCCCATCTCATGGTAATTTATGCCTGTCCCATCCCATCCCATCCCAGACAGACAGATAGACAGACAGACAGACAGACAGAAAGACAGACAGACAGACAGGCAGGCAGGCAGGCAGGCAGGCAGGCAGGCAGGCAGGCAGGCAGGCAGGCAGCACACGAAAGAGTTGCTTGGTTGCATATCCTTTACAGCACATCACAGCCAACTCCAGCATGTTTGGGCTGTTTGTGATCTCTTGGCAAGCTTACGTTCAGTAATTTACCATTGTTTTCTGAACTACCAGCACCCATTTCATTTTACAAAAACCCAACGCAAGACTGTCTGCTGCCAAATAGCCCTCAGCTGTGTTTCCAACGCGGTATGCGGGATTACCAACTGCGTCCGGAACGTCTTCGCCATGGAACTGGAAAGAGAGCGAGTGAAATAAAGATATATAGATATATATATATATATATATATATATATATATATATATATATATATATATATATATATATATATATATATATATATATATATATAAGGACGCAGAGATGTTTCCAAGGCACCAGGGCCGGGTTATATACTGGCCAAGACCTATTGACGCGTCCTCGCCGAGCGTCCTGGGCAACAGGTCCCTTCGGGGTCCTGGCTGAAGTCAATAGGATCGCCGATTCCTCCGAAGTCGGAGAGTGTCTGCCTGTATGGCGAGGAACCACCAGTCTGCACACCAATAAGCCAGACATGGGACAACGGATACTCACGCAAACCTCAGGTCCTGTATACATCACACTGATGTTGGACAACAGGATGCCTTCATCCGACATACAGGACTTTGCGTTGGAGCTCAAGCCAACGAACACAAGCAAGCAAGCATATATATATATATATATATATATATATATATATATATATATATATATATATATATATATATATATATATATATATATATGGAGACAGACAGACAGACAGACAGACAGACAGACAGAGTGGTGTCAACGTGTTATGCACACGTTATTTCAGCTGGTATGTTCACAGAATCCGCCATCTTCTCGCCCTTGTTATTCGCCACCTGAAGGAGACACTTTATAAACAGAGGTGGCCCTACATTTATTACCTCCCCAGCTCACCTTATGAATAAACAAGTAGCCATCCTCCTGTCGTATCATGTGACTTTTATCTTCTGCAAGACAACCTGACACTTTTCACAAGTGAAAACGAAGTCTGTCACAACGTGTGTTTGTCACAACGTGTGTTTATCACAACGTGTGTTAGCAGAAATGGCTGTATCACCTTCTGTGTGCCACATTACTGCCAATGATTTCTGTAAACTGAAACAAACATCTTTACTCGCATTGAATAATGTAAGGTGTTCGATTGCGATGTTGTGATTATCTCTCCTTACTTCAAATGCAACAATCCGACTTGTAATCCCATGGGATCTACATGAAATACCAAACTCTGCAATCCCCCACACACGCCCCACCCCTGCAACCCCACCCCCACCCCCAAGTCCCCCCCTCTGCACATATCGGTCGGGATTTGTTGCCCTAGCCTTTGTTCGTGCAAGACCTTCCACAAGGCAGTGGTGGTTTGTCATCATCATCATCATCATCATCATCATCATCATCATCATCATCATCATCATCATCATCATCATCATCTTCATCATCATCATCATCATCATCATCAAGTTTCATGCCGGCTGGCGTAGGCGTGCATGGCTTTCAACAAATCTCGGTCTTTGGTTTTCTGGATCAACTCCGCTGTGGATAATCCTCCATGCCACCGCTTCAATCCATCCAACATCATTTCTCTTGGTCTGCCTCTCCCTCTCTTCCCCTCGATCTTTCCAGTTGTCACGATGTTCTCCAATGCCTTTCTTCTCATCACATGACCAATAAAAGATGGCTGCCTCTTTCTTATTGTTGAACATAAAGGTCTAGTTTCATTAGCCTGTTTCAGACAGTCGTTAGTTACTCTGGAAGTCCAAGGAATTCGCAACATTCGTCCCAGGAACCACATCTCTGTTGCTTCCAAGTTCTTCCTAATTTGTTAATTTACATTCCAAGATTCGCTGCCATACAGCAAAACAGGTTCTATATAGCACGTTAGCAATCTCTTCCATTCAATGTTAGTGACATATTGCATAGGATACTCTTCATTTTCTGAAATGCAGCCTTTGCTTGCCATACTCTGCTCTTAATCTCTATTGTGCATCTTCCATCTGATGTTATAAATTCCCCTAGGTATTTAAAACTATCCACTTGGTTAAGAATGTCCCCTTCTATTTCTGTTTCACAGTTTGGTGTCACCTTTTTCTTGGATATTACCATTGCTACTATTTTCTTGATATTAAAGGAGAATCCCTTCTTTGCACTCTCTGTTACTACAATATCCAACGATTGTTGTAGATCTGTTGCATTATCTGCAACCAATACATAATATTATGAAACAAAAGTGTAGTTTCGGATCCTGAGGACACACAACAAAATAGATTCGTCATTCACATTCCTGTTTGTAAATGTTCCTATAGTGTTATTATGTACGCTTAATGTGTTTTTAAATTTGTAACCCTATCAGATTTTAATGTACATTTATTGTGTTTTAATTTCATATCAGTTTGTTTATGGTTATATTTGTTTTATTCTAGACCAAGGTATTGAGTACCGAAACACCGGACAGATGTGTTATGCTTTATTCACACTTACTTTGATGACACTTGTCTTATTTTATATTTTATTATATTATTATATTATTTTTTGTTATTATTAATTTATTTTGTTGTATTATTATACTATTTTGTAACATTATTGTATTATTTTGTCATATTATTAAACTATGTTGTTACATTATTAAATTATATTTTGATATTAATGTTTTGTTTTGTTATTTTATTATAATATATTTTTATATTATTTCGTTATATTATCATACTATTTTATTACATTGTTATATTATTTTGTTATATTATTATATCATTTTGTTATATTATTTTATTATATTATTATATTTATTTTTTATATATTATTATATTATTTTGTTATTTTATTATAATATTTTGTTATATTATTTTATTATTATGTATTATTATTATATTATTTTGTTATATTATTTATTATTATGTTATATTATTATTATTTTTATTGTGTTAAATTATTATATTATTGCGGTTTCAAATTTTCAAACACGTGACATAGGATCCCCCGTCGACTCTGCCTAAAATATGAACCATCAAACAGCGTGGGAAGTAAAGTCAACCGGCGTGGTATCGAGTACATCACCCTCTTTGTGCAGTTTATAAACAATATGGGTCAAACACCATATCCCAGGAATGCTACCTGGTCAAAAAAGCACGCTGTAGCCGGATGTGTTGGCCTACGGGTTTCGGCCCAAGGGCGCATAACTGACACACCGCAATCACATCTGAAAAAAACACTCCGGATGAACGAAAAGAAGAAGAAGAAACACCATATGTCCAACGCGTATTAGGTGTGTAAAAGTGACTTTTACTTGTTTTATTATATTATTTTCAACCCCTTCCCAAATTTGATTATTCTGTTTATGCTTGGTTGTGTTCGCTGGCTGTGATCTCCAGCGTGAAGTCCTGTATGTCGGGTGAAGGCATCCTGTTGTACAACATCAGTGTGATGTCATACAGGACTAAGGTTTGCGTGAGTATCCGTTGTCCCATGTCTGGCTTATTGGTGTGCAGACTGATGGTTCCTCGCCGTGCAGAGATACTCTCAGACTTCGGAATAATCAGCGATCCTACTACGTTAGCCAGGACCCCGAAGGGACCTGTTGCCCAGGACACACGACTAGGACGTGTTAGTAGGTCTTGGCCAGTATAGAACCTGGCCCTTGTGCCTTGGAAACACCTCTGCGTCCCATGTGAACTAGGCTCTAATCAGATATCTAGATCTGTTTGTTGTTATTGTATCTTTAGGATGTAAAAATACCTTTATGTTTCATTATACGCCGGTTCGTTCGTTCGTGCCTTCGTTCATTCCTTTCTTCCCTCTGCACATTCCCTTTAGACAACCTGCTAGCTGTCAGCCTTACCTGGGCGCGCACCTGTTGCTACTCTGTATCAGCCATCCTGTAATTCCGCGAACCATCCAGATGTTAAAAGAGTTCTTTCATCTCAGAATGAATCTGCTGATGCATGTGTTCGCAAACTGCGTCTTCTAGTGCGCACTTTTACAATGAACATGTTCTTTATCTACATGGAATATTTACTGGCGGGACTTATTTTTAAAATATGCAATAAGGTTTACTCAACATATACAGAGTAAATAAGTAAAAACGGAATTGGTCAGCTATACAACATCATCAGTAGTGACAGAATGAACGATGTGGTTAGAAAGCATGCTTCAGCGTACACATAACAAAAACACGCTGATACAACTATCAATCAATCAATCATGTGCCATGCCGGAAAGCGTGGGCGGTCATGACTCGCCATTTCACTCGATTACCAGAGTCGTGGATCAGCTCAGTGTTCCTGTCTCGTAAATGCCATGTGGCCAAGCCATCCAGATATTTTCGTCTCGGTCTTACCTCTTGGTCTGTTCCCTTCGATCTTGCCAGTTGTCACTAGGTTCTCCAATCCATTTCTTCTCATAACATGTTCAAAAAATTTTGACTGTCTACGTCTAATTTCTCTAATCAATTTACCATTTTCATTTGTCTCCTGTAGTACTTGGTCATTGGTTTTTCTATCTGTCTATGGTATTCTTTGCATTTTCCTCAGAAACCACATTTCTGCAGCCATCAGATGTTTTTCAGCTTGACTGCACATTGTCAAAGCTTCACATCCATACAAAAGAACAGGCTCTGTGTATCCCCTCAACACTCTTTTCCTCGTTTCAATTGACATCTTTTTATTGGTCAGATGTTTTTCATCTTGCTAAAGGCTACTTTCGCCATGGCGATTCTTGTTCTAATCTCTTCAAGGCATCTCCCATCAGATGTTATGACTGCTCCGAGATAATTGTACCGATTCACTTGTTGAAGAATATTCCCATTTACTTGTATATTACATTGTGGTACTTCGTTCTTCCTAGTGACGACCATAACATGTGTCTTCTTACAATTTAATACAACTATAGGTTATATATAATATGAGTATGTGTGTGTATGCGCGCGCGCGCGCGCGTGTGTGTGTGTGTGTGTGTGTAAGTCACCTAGCTCAGACCATGGAGACGTCAGGAAAACATACTCTATTTTTTAGAACAACATCTCAATTTATAACAAAGAAATGTATACACAGGTATTAATAAGCAAAGTAAAGATCAGAGAACACCCTAGGCAATATAACAATAATGACATTAATAGATACACTGTGAAATGGAACTTTCGTTTTCAAATAACTACCTTATAAAAGAACACGAAGTAAAGCAGATTTACAGAACACAATTACGGAAAACAAAGGACGCTGCGGCAATAATGTACAGATCAAATTTGAGGAAATAGCTTGAACATCTTCTATATGACGCTCATAACCGGGCACTCTTCTGCTGTCTATGCTTCACCTCGACACAACAAGGTACAAGGAGGAACGAGATGGGATAAGATGAGATAACATGAAATGAGATGACATGACATGCAATTATATAAAATTACATGAGATGAGATGGTATCAATTGAGATGACGTGAGATTAGATGAGATTACATGACATTACATGAAATGAGATGAAATGAGATGAGACAAAATAACATGAGATGACATAAGATAATATGACATAAGATGGTACGATATGAGATGAGATGAGGGTAAATAACATGAGATGAGATGACATGAGACGATATGATTCCCACGTGAGACAGGTGAAATTTAACCCAACATAACAAAATCCTTTCCCCAAGGTGAGTTCCAGCACATGACCTCAAGGTCGGAGGGCAAGTACACTAGCAAATGTTTCTACAGCAGCTCCCACCCACAGCTGCAGAGTCATCACAGTATAATCACGGTATAATCACGATATAATCACAGTATAATCACAGTATAATCACAGTATAATCACAGTATAATCACAGCATAATCACGGTATAATCACATTATAATCACGGTATAATCACAGTATAATCACAGTATAATCACAGTATAATCACAGTATAATCACAGTATAATCACAGCATAATCACGGTATAATCACAGTATAATCACAGTATAATCACGGTATAATCACAGTATAATCACAGTATAATCACAGTATAATCACAGTATAATCACAGTATAATCACGGTATAATCACAGTATAATCGCAGTATAATCACAGTATAATCACAGTATAATCACAGTATAATCACAGTATAATCACAGTATAATCACAGTATAATCACGGTATAATCACGGTATAATCACAGTATAATCACAGTATAATCACAGTATAATCACAGTATAATCACGGTATAATCACAGTATAATCACAGTATAATCACGGTATAATCACAGTATAATCACAGTATAATCAAAGTATAGATTTTGGAGTGGGGTTTGACAAACCTCAACGTTAACAAATCTGTCATCCTATCCTGGAATAATTAAAATACATAGTCGAGCACTACCTGTGACTGCGTGTTTTAATTGTTCCAGCTAAAATGTTATTCATTTATTCATTATTCACTTCATATTATATTTAACTCTACATTATGTACCTGACGAGCGAAATATGCCAGGCAATAAATCGTGCAACTTATTGTTTGTGGCTTGTGTGTTTACATTCACTAAGAGAATACATTGTTTTGAATACATATATATCAGCCATATGAATCGCTAACAAAGTACGGAGAATACGCTAACAAAGAACAGAGAAACCGTTAACAAAAAAAGTATCAATCGTCTTCTAACAAGACTGTGGAGTGAAAGAAGAAAGTACTGAGGACCTGTGGAGAATAATGGCATGACATTGTTTGGAGTTTAATCAGCGTCCCGTGGAAATAAAGTGAGATAAAATGAGAACTACGGGAATGAAGATATTCCCATTGGATGAGGGCACTTAATGAGGTCTGGCTGGAGATGTTCCCAGCTCAGGGTCAATCTAGAGCTGATTACACTGACCCCCCTGGCCGTGTCTTGTCCCCAGTTACTGACCTGGTCGAGATTGGAAGTCTGCGTCCGTTGACAAGCTCTGGGGATCAATGTGAATTAGGGCGAGATCATCGTATTTGGGTTACATGGACAAATTCTTAGTGCGTGTCGATGGTCGTTTGATGACTGGAGAAATGAAACAAGGAGGAGGGCGAATGACACGTAGGATGACGATTAATTAGATGATGGAGAAGAGTTATCGGTGAGGTGAAGTACAACTGTGGAAGAATAATTCCTCTTCCTATTTGTCCAATGAGTTTCCATCATTTGAGGAACTTACTGATCGCAAAACACCAGCCACAGTGTAGTTTTTATAGTCAGTTAGTTTACTTCATTGTGCCTAAATCTTGTAAATATTTCCTTCGACTGACCGTAAAACTGGCACTGTCCTCAGATTTATGTTGAGCAGCGGATAATGTATTGTCAGCTGTCCTGCCAACTGTCATGGACGATCATACATCTGCACGACCCTCGCTGTCTAGAGCTGTTTTTGCAACATTTAAACACATTGTTAACGTGAAGTGTGTATATACTTGCAGGCTTGGTCATGGGAATCCCATGGGAAAAAAGGGGGATTTTCTGAATAGTGTAAGGATGGTATGGGACGGGATGAGACAGGCATACATTATCATTGGATAGGACAGATAAATGTTATCCTCATGGGAAAGTCCCATGGGACAGCATGGGATGGGACATGCATAAATTACCACGCAGTGTATATCCTGTAGATCTGTGGTGAAGAAGTTAC
The DNA here is from genome assembly GCA_014155875.1 of Cepaea nemoralis. Lineage (NCBI taxonomy): Eukaryota > Metazoa > Mollusca > Gastropoda > Stylommatophora > Helicidae > Cepaea > Cepaea nemoralis. Next base: position 1,200,160 of record JACEFZ010025808.1, read on the forward strand.
AGACGCGATTCCTAATCTAACATGCCACGTTCAAAACAAAGCTGCTGGTGATGTGAACGCAGACAGCCTTGTGTTGGCTTTCATAAGTTATGATAAACTACTGAAAGTAAACTTGTCAAGAAATCACAAACAGTCAAACATGCTGGGGTTAACTGCCTCGTCCTGTAACGGACATGGAACTAACTTTGTAAATTTCCATAGAGACTCCTCCCATTTTCTTCGAACCCAGCCCATCTCGATCTTCCTGAACATACCCACTGAGCCATTGGGAAAGTCTGCCTGGGTGGCAAGTGTCGTCAGCCAGGCTACAGCTTGAGTTACTGCCATAATTCCGGCGTTGTGGCTTCGAGGCAGTGACCGCGTCTCACAACTCCCTGAGTTACCGGGTTGAGGTGTGAACTCAGCTGTGGGAGATTTGGTAGCCGGCCGTTTTGCGTTGATTTCAATGGTATGAGGTGGCATCATTCTGAACGCAACGACATACTTCTGAACATTAAAATTGCATATTAAATCACAAACGGCCAAACACAAACAAATGCAGTGGGAAATGCTAAGGGACTCCCTTCATCACACAAGCAAAACTGAGATTGTTAGTACCAAACACTATATTTAAAAAGTTAATTGCATATCCTTTACAGGACGTCGTAGTCAACCCCGACAATTTTGGACTGTTTGTTATTTCTTGGCAAGGTTCTACTCAGGTGCTTGCCATTGCTTTCTGAACAACCGACACTCATACCATTGTATGGTTTTCATACAAATCGCCCGTAGCTGTGTTTTGAATGCGGTATATGGAATTACTTGTGACAAACTGTTGCATTTCCTGTACAGGATATACAACTAACTTACCTGCCTTGATCTCCTTAGTAAGGCTTGTTCGTTCAGGTTCCATAATTTACTGCCATACAGCAGAACAGGTTGTACATACCATTATCATAACATCTAGCCGTACCCAATAAATGGAGAGAAAAACATAAAAGAGATTGGTTATCCAGACTGTCAGTCAATCGCACGATAAAGTGCAACGGGGTACACAAGCATTCGAAAGTTTGGCCGAGAAACATGAAGTTTGAGAATCACTGACCTAACTTCCAGTGCCAACTTGTCATCAAGATGTGGAGAACTTTGTAACCCGGATACTCTGAGAATGATTTAACTGTCGTATTATATTTTGATTGTGACGAACGGGCGCAGATTGTGACAGTGCTTGCATTGCTAATCTGCAACGAAATGGTGGTGAATATCCCGCCATGTGGAATACTAATGTGGTGCTTTAGTTAACTGGCAATATCCTACAGCACCTGACAATGGTGTTGTGCTATTACTGTAGGAAACTTCTTCTTCTTCTTCTTCTTCTTCTTCTTCTTCTTCTTCTTCTTCTTCTTCTTCTTCTTCTTCTTCTTCTTCTTCTTCTTCTTCTTCCTCTTCTTCTTCAGCTCCCCTCTTCATACTTCCCCGCGTCTTCCCTCTACAACTCTTTCTTCGTCTTATAATACTGATACTGCTACTACTACCACCATCACTACTACTACTACTACTACTACTACTACTACTACTACTACTACTACTACTACTACTACTACTACTACTACTACTACTACTACTGCTGCTGCTGCTGCTGCTGCTGCTGCTGCTGCTACTACTACTACTACTACTACTACTACTACTACTACTACTACTACTGCTGCTGCTGCAACTACTACTACTACTATTATCACTACTACTACTACTACTACTACTACTACTACTACTACTGCTGCTGGTGCTACTACTACTACTACTACTACTACTACTACTACTACTACTACTACTACTACTACTACTACTACTACTACTACTCTACTACTACTGCTGCTGCTGTTGCTGCTGCAACTACTACTACTACTACTACTACTACTACTACTACTACTACTACTACTACTACTACTACTACTACTACTACTACTACTACTACTACTACTACTACTACTACTACTACTACTACTACTACTACTACTACTACTACTACTACTACTACTACTACTACTACTACTACTACTACTACTACTACTACTACTACTACTACTACTACTACTACTACTACTACTACTACTACTACTACTACTACTACTACTACTACTACTACTACTACTACTACTACTACTACTACTACTACTACTACTACTACTACTACTACTACTACTACTACTACTACTACTACTACTACTACTACTACTACTACTACTACTACTACTACTACTACTACTACTACTACTACTACTACTACTACTACTACTACTACTACTACTACTACTACTACTACTACTACTACTACTACTACTACTACTACTACTACTACTACTACTACTACTACTACTACTACTACTACTACTACTACTACTACTACTACTACTACTACTACTACTACTACTACTACTACTACTACTACTACTACTACTACTACTACTACTACTACTACTACTACTACTACTACTACTACTACTACTACTACTACTACTACTACTACTACTACTACTACTACTACTACTACTACTACTACTACTACTACTACTACTACTACTACTACTACTACTACTACTACTACTACTACTACTACTACTACTACTACTACTACTACTACTACTACTACTACTACTACTACTACTACTACTACTACTACTACTACTACTACTACTACTACTACTACTACTACTACTACTACTACTACTACTACTACTACTACTACTACTACTACTACTACTACTACTACTACTACTACTACTACTACTACTACTACTACTACTACTACTACTACTACTACTACTACTACTACTACTACTACTACTACTACTACTACTACTACTACTACTACTACTACTACTACTACTACTACTACTACTACTACTACTACTACTACTACTACTACTACTACTACTACTACTACTACTACTACTACTACTACTACTACTACTACTACTACTACTACTACTACTACTACTACTACTACTACTACTACTACTACTACTACTACTACTACTACTACTACTACTACTACTACTACTACTACTACTACTACTACTACTACTACTACTACTACTACTACTACTACTACTACTACTACTACTACTACTACTACTACTACTACTACTACTACTACTACTACTACTACTACTACTACTACTACTACTACTACTACTACTACTACTACTACTACTACTACTACTACTACTACTACTACTACTACTACTACTACTACTACTACTACTACTACTACTACTACTACTACTACTACTACTACTACTACTACTACTACTACTACTACTACTACTACTACTACTACTACTACTACTACTACTACTACTACTACTACTACTACTACTACTACTACTACTACTACTACTACTACTACTACTACTACTACTACTACTACTACTACTACTACTACTACTACTACTACTACTACTACTACTACTACTACTACTACTACTACTACTACTACTACTACTACTACTACTACTACTACTACTACTACTACTACTACTACTACTACTACTACTACTACTACTACTACTACTACTACTACTACTACTACTACTACTACTACTACTACTACTACTACTACTACTACTACTACTACTACTACTACTACTACTACTACTACTACTACTACTACTACTACTACTACTACTACTACTACTACTACTACTACTACTACTACTACTACTACTACTACTACTACTACTACTACTACTACTACTACTACTACTACTACTACTACTACTACTACTACTACTACTACTACTACTACTACTACTACTACTACTACTACTACTACTACTACTACTACTACTACTACTACTACTACTACTACTACTACTACTACTACTACTACTACTACTACTACTACTACTACTACTACTACTACTACTACTACTACTACTACTACTACTACTACTACTACTACTACTACTACTACTACTACTACTACTACTACTACTACTACTACTACTACTACTACTACTACTACTACTACTACTACTACTACTACTACTACTACTACTACTACTACTACTACTACTACTACTACTACTACTACTACTACTACTACTACTACTACTACTACTACTACTACTACTACTACTACTACTACTACTACTACTACTACTACTACTACTACTACTACTACTACTACTACTACTACTACTACTACTACTACTACTACTACTACTACTACTACTACTACTACTACTACTACTACTACTACTACTACTACTACTACTACTACTACTACTACTACTACTACTACTACTACTACTACTACTACTACTACTACTACTACTACTACTACTACTACTACTACTACTACTACTACTACTACTACTACTACTACTACTACTACTACTACTACTACTACTACTACTACTACTACTACTACTACTACTACTACTACTACTACTACTACTACTACTACTACTACTACTACTACTACTACTACTACTACTACTACTACTACTACTACTACTACTACTACTACTACTACTACTACTACTACTACTACTACTACTACTACTACTACTACTACTACTACTACTACTACTACTACTACTACTACTACTACTACTACTACTACTACTACTACTACTACTACTACTACTACTACTACTACTACTACTACTACTACTACTACTACTACTACTACTACTACTACTACTACTACTACTACTACTACTACTACTACTACTACTACTACTACTACTACTACTACTACTACTACTACTACTACTACTACTACTACTACTACTACTACTACTACTACTACTACTACTACTACTACTACTACTACTACTACTACTACTACTACT
>JACEFZ010025808.1:1207500-1210000 GCA_014155875.1 Cepaea nemoralis
TTCCTCAAATCCTCTGGTCGCTCCCTGCCTCCCCATTCTCTTTAGGCCGTGATGATTTATCTGTTCTTCCGCAGTATACACATGATCCCATAGGGCTCTGACCACTTCTGTCTTATAGTGCACAAATACACCAACCAGCGGTGCAGACCCAGCCAATCTGTCCGCCTGCTGGTTTCCCAACACACCAGCATGTCGTGGGAAACATATCCAGCAGATTATCATAATCTTAGAATTTTGAGTTGAAGCATGCCAGTCTGCACGAGCATGCCTGTCTTCACATTTCCCAGCATGCATTGTGAGTCCGTTACAGTAACATCTAGCTATGCACCTCACAGGTCCTAGCTGTGCACCTCACATGTTCTAGCTATGCACCTCACAGGTCCTAGCTATGCACCTCACAGGTCAATTTGTGCGACTGGGCATGAATTTGCACCTCACAGGTCCTAGCTACGCATCTCACAGGTCCTAGCTACGCACCTCACAGGTCCTAGCTATGCACCTCACAGGTCCTAGCTATGCACCTCACAGGTCAATTTGTGCGACTGGGCATGAATTTGCACCTCACAGGTCCTAGCTATGCACCTCACAGGTCCTAGCTATGCAGCTCACAGGTCCTAGCTACGCACCTCACAGGTCCTAGCTATGCACCTCACAGGTCAATTTGTGCGACTGGGCATGAATTTGCACCTCACAGGTCCTAGCTATGCACCTCACAGGTCCTAGCTATGCACCTCACAGGTCAATTTGTGCGACTGGGCATGAATTTGCACCTCACAGGTCCTAGCTATGCACCTCACAGGTCAATTTGTGCGACTGGGCATGAATTTGCACCTCACAGGTCCTAGCTATGCACCTCACAGGTCCTAGCTATGCACCTCACAGGTCAATTTGTGCGACTGGGCATGAATTTGCACCTCACAGGTCCTAGCTATGCACCTCACAGGTCCTAGCTATGCACCTCACAGGTCAATTTGTGCGACTGGGCATGAATTTGCACCTCACAGGTCCTAGCTATGCACCTCACAGGTCAATTTGTGCGACTGGGCATGAATTTGCACCTCACAGGTCCTAGCTATGCACCTCACAGGTCAATTTGTGCGACTGGGCATGAATTTGTGCCAGGTTGATTTTCTCAAAATAGCTTCCATCCAAGATAAGAGATTCTCTCTACACCTGGGGTAGGTTTTCTTTCCGAACAAGTGTGCCATGGAAGCGGGTTTACAACCTGCTATGTGTGATGTCTAAGTGTCGTGGGATGTACAACCTGCTATGTGTGATGTCTAAGTGTCGTGGGATGTACAACCTGCTATGTGTGATGTCTAAGTGTCGTGGGATGTACAACCTGCTATGTGTGATGTCTAAGTGTCGTGGGATGTACAACCTGCTATGTGTGATGTCTAAGTGTCGTGGGATGTACAACCTGCTATGTGTGATGTCTAAGTGTCGTGGGATGTACAACCTGCTATGTGTGATGTCTACGTGGTGTCGTGGGATGTACAACCTGCTATGTGTGATGTCTACGTGGTGTCGTGGGATGTACAACCTGCTATGTGTGATGTCTAAGTGTCGTGGGATGTACAACCTGCTATGTGTGATGTCTAAGTGTCGTGGGATGTACAACCTGCTATGTGTGATGTCTACGTGGTGTCGTGGGATGTACAACCTGCTATGTGTGATGTCTACGTGGTGTCGTGGGATGTACAACCTGCTATGTGTGATGTCTACGTGGTGTCGTGGGATGTACAACCTGCTATGTGTGATGTCTAAGTGTCGTGGGATGTACAACCTGCTATGTGTGATGTCTAAGTGTCGTGGGATGTACAACCTGCTATGTGTGATGTCTAAGTGTCGTGGGATTTACAACCTGCTATGTGTGATGTCTAAGTGTCGTGGGATGTACAACCTGCTATGTGTGATGTCTAAGTGTCGTGGGATGTACAACCTGCTATGTGTGATGTCTAAGTGTCGTGGGATGTACAACCTGCTATGTGTGATGTCTAAGTGTCGTGGGATTTACAACCTGCTATGTGTGATGTCTAAGTGTCGTGGGATGTACAACCTGCTATGTGTGATGTCTAAGTGTCGTGGGATGTACAACGCTCATAGCTTGCTCAAAGGACATCATGTGTTTGTCGCCGGTGTCCGAGAGAGTTAGGTATCCGATCTCACTGCCAAAGAGATCACGGGGCCATGTGATCTTTGTAATGTACCAAAGATTCTGGGGGAAATTTCCAGCCTGATGCTGGGATTCTGAGCCTAAAGCGAACACCTATAGTATGTCCCGATTTGAATGCCTTCATTCACGATCAATTATTTTGAAAACTGTCTGTTGCATCGTTATGAAATTTTTCCAGCCGTCTTATATTTACCCTCACCCAAGGAATATGTCTTTGATAGGTCCAAAAACAACTTAAATCATCGAAATTGGCGACATTCCTTTGATGTTTTGCTGAACAACTAGTGATTTCTCGCTAACAAAGTTATGTTTACAGTAATGGGA
>JACEFZ010025808.1:1212500-1405669 GCA_014155875.1 Cepaea nemoralis
CATATCTTTTATGCGATCTTTCTAATGCTCTGTGTAAGTTGGCATTCATTTTTCTAAAGTTCTTCTTGATAACATCACTCTATAATTTACGTGGTCTTCCCCTTGCTATGTATCCATTATATTTCTTCAGTGTGGCTCTTTGTGGGAGATGGTACCGGCAGCACATCTAAGGCATCCCATCTCTGTTGTTATGATTCTGCGCTGATTAGTTGCAATAAGCGTCCATGTATGAAACACTGGTGGCATAATGTCGGCCCAAACAAAGGTTCTCATGAGATTTATTTTAGTACTTACAGGTAACTTTCTATGCGACAGAAGTGGTCCTAGTTGTTCCATTACCTGATTTCCCTTTGCACAAGATGTGTTCATTTCTCGATCCACTCCGCCAACTGAAGTAATACCCAAGATATTTATGTTCGCTTGTTTTATTTCCGCGTTCTTTATTTGTATTCACGGGGTGTTTGACTGACTGCCTATCACCATTGTTTCTGTCTTTTCATTGTTTATTTTCATGTTATTTTTCCAACAATTTTAACAGATGGTTCTAAAAGTTCTCTTGATCTTCTGCTTTTAACATTTGGTCATTTGCAAATGATAATTCTGAAATATTAACTTCTTCTTCGTCCTCTGCTTCCTGGCATATATTGTCAAGGTATGTTATAATTAATAGCGGGGAGAACACAAATCCTTGTCGTACAACGGAGTTTACTTCCAAATGTTTTCATATAGGTGCCTGTGTACTTACTCAACTTTTGCTTGACTTACATATATTTTACAAATATTAATTAGATGATTGTTAATTAAGTTTTTTTTTTTTTAAATTAGATAATCCTACGGCATATTCCTGTCAACTCTGTCAAAAGCTGTTTCCTGGTCTATAAACAGGTCTTATCGTGTTCAACTGCTGTTTCTGTCAGTTGTCTACGTGTGAATATTCCGTCTACGCAGCTTCTATATAGTCTAAAACCTTCTACGCGTCTTTATAACTGTTCTTCCAGTAATGGTCTTCATCTTCTTTCTACGATATTGGCATACATTTTCACAATGTGACTAAGCAGCGAAGTTCCTATATAATTAGTATAATCTTTCTGATTGCCTTTATTTGTCCACATTGGTACAATTATTGCCTACACCCCACATTGCGCCAGCGGCTTCGGGTGTGGGAGCGCGGTTGGAAGGGTACAAGCCTTATCCGGTGCGAGGAAATGCATCTTAAAGACTAAATCTCATGACAGGAGAGACCTACTCTAAGCATTGGTAGGCAACTGATCTAGAATCGAAGCTCCAACAGGTGGACAGCTAGAGCATTGCTTTGCTGATCTGACAGTTTCTGCAGCTTGCCTTGTTCCAGATGTATTGGTGTGACCTTTCCTCTGGAGTAAACTAGACAGGCCGAGAGAGGGATCGTGCTGCATGGGCAACACATGGTCTCTACAATTCAGCCCAGGCTTTGTGCTATGGAGATGTCATTAAGGCTTATTTGTAGCACATATGTCAGTGTGCTTTATCTACATTCAATGCTGCAGTTAGTTCCGTTAGAAACAATTCTATTGGTGTACGCTCTACTAGTTACCACTTAACCAGACTTGTTCAACATCTTTGCTGAGAATTTGAAAAATGTGAAATATTACTAAGAGAACACACAGACTGACCATGTTAACACAGTATCATCGCAGGCCACCAGCTTCTTTGAGCGGGCATGCTGATGACACAGCCACCTTATCGAAAAGCCCAGTGGGACAAGAAACATTGATTCTGTCCAGGGAAAAACGCAACGAAGACGGGGAATAATTCTTAAATGCCCGAAAGATCAAGATAAGAGCATCAGATAAAGGAAACTATTTTTAAAAATCACATTAGATAACCCAGAACGGGGAAAGTAAATGAATGTCTTGGATCAGCTGACAACAGCTCGGGCGATCCATCGGTAAAATTTAAAATAATAATTGTGATTTTTAACCAAACACATTTCATTCTTTAGGTCAGGCTGTCCACAACGTCTTATGGTCATCTGATCACCCCCCCCCCCCCCCACAACTGTCTCCTGAATTAGGTCAGTGTGTCCACAGCGTCTTGTGGTCATCAGATCATGTCTCTCCACTGACCACTGAATCCTGAGGTCAGTCTGTCCACAACTTATTGTTGTCATCTGATCATGCCCTCCCCCCTCCCCCACACTGTCTTCTGTATTATGTCAGTCTGTCCACAATGAAGTGTGGTCATCTGATCGTGTCCATCGAATATCTCCTGAATTAGTTCAGTCTGTCACAACGTGCTGTGGTCATCTGATTTCCCTCCACTGTCTCCTGTTCTCAGCAACTCTCTTCAACTCAACTATTCTTCAAAGTCCGTGCGTGCTTGTGTGATGCGCGAGTAGATGTTCCTTGCATGCCCCTGTGTTCTTACATCCTGTATCATAGTAAGTAAACATCACTTTCACACGGTCTAACGGGCATTGGCTATATGGTGCTAGACATCTTGCTGTTACAACAGGACCGATACTATGTGCAATGATCTGTCCCAGACACGATGTTTGCTATAACTGAAGCAATAATGTATACGACTGTCTGTCCCATATATGTTGTTGTTATACCAGGGTAGACATTGTATGCGACTGTCTGTCCCATATATGTTGTTGTTATACCAGGGTAGACAATGTGTACAATGATCTGTCCCATATATGTTGTTGTTATACCAGGGTAGACATTGTATGCGACTGTCTGTCCCATATATGTTGTTGTTATACCAGGGTAGACATTGTATGCGACTGTCTGTCCCATATATGTTGTTGTTAGACCAGGGTAGACAATGTGTACAATGATCTGTCCCATATATGTTGTTGTTATACCAGGGTAGACATTGTATGCGACTGTCTGTCCCATATATGTTGTTGTTATACCAGGGTAGACAATGTGTACAATGGTCTGTCCCATATATGTTGTTGTTATACCAGGGTAGACAATGTGTACAATGATCTGTCCCATATATGTTGTTGTTATACCAGGGTAGACAATGTGTACAATGATCTGTCCCATATATGTTGTTGTTATACCAGGGTAGACAATGTGTACAATGATCTGTCCCATATATGTTGTTGTTATACCAGGGTAGACAATGTATGCGATGGTCTGTCCCATATATGTTGTTGTTATACCAGGGTAGACAATGTATGCGATGGTCTGTCCCATATATGTTGTTGTTATACCAGGGTAGACAATGTGCACAATGTTCTGTCCCATATATGTTGTTGTTATACCAGGGTAGACAATGTGTACAATGATCTGTCCCATATATGTTGTTGTTATACCAAGGTAGACAATGTATGCAATGTTCTGTCCCATATATGTTGTTGTTATACCAGGGTAGACAATGTGTACAATGTTCTGTCCCATATATGTTGTTGTTATACCAGGGTAGACAATGTATGCGATGGTCTGTCCCATATATGGTGTTGTTATACCAGGGTAGACAATGTGTACAATGATCTGTCCCATAAATGTTGTTGTTATACCAGGGTAGACAATGTGTACAATGGTATGTCCCATATATGTTGTTGTTATACCAGGGTAGACAATGTGTACAATGATCTGTCCCATATATGTTGTTGTTATACCAGGGTAGACAATGTGTACAATGATCTGTCCCATATATGTTGTTGTTATACCAGGGTAGACAATGTGTACAATGGTATGTCCCATATATGTTGTTGTTATACCAGGGTAGACAATGTGTACAATGATCTGTCCCATATATGTTGTTGTTATACCAGGGTAGACAATGTGTACAATGGTATGTCCCATATATGTTGTTGTTATACCAGGGTAGACAATGTGTACAATGGTATGTCCCATATATGTTGTTGTTATACCAGGGTAGACAATGTGTACAATGGTATGTCCCATATATGTTGTTGTTATACCAGGGTAGACAATGTGTACAATGATCTGTCCCATATATGTTGTTATTATACCAGGGTAGACAATGTGTACAATGATCTGTCCCATATATGTTGTTGTTATACCAGGGTAGACAATGTGTACAATGATCTGTCCCATATATGTTGTTGTTATACCAGGGTAGACAATGTGTACAATGATCTGTCCCATATATGTTGTTGTTATACCAGGGTAGACAATGTGTACAATGTTCTGTCCCATATATGTTGTTGTTATAACAGGGTAGACAATGTGTACAATGATCTGTAACATATATGTTGTTGTTATACCAGGGTAGACAATGTATGCGATGGTCTGTCCCATATATGTTGTTGTTATACCAGGGTAGACAATGTATACAATGTTCTGTCCCATTTATGTTGTTGTTGTACCAGGGTAGACAATGTGTACAATGTTCTGTCCCATATATGTTGTTGTTATACCAGGGTAGACAATGTGTACAATGATCTGTCCCATATATGTTGTGTTATACCAGGGTAGACAATGTATGCGATGGTCTGTCCCATATATGTTGTTGTTATACCAGGGTAGACAATGTGTACAATGATCTGTCCCATATATGTTGTTGTTATACCAGGGTAGACAATGTATGCGATGGTCTGTCCCATATATGTTGTTGTTATACCAGGGTAGACAATGTGTACAATGATCTGTCCCATATATGTTGTTGTTATACCAGGGTAGACAATGTGTACAATGTTCTGACCCATATATGTTGTTGTTATACCAGGGTAGACAATGTGTACAATGGTATGTCCCATATATGTTGTTGTTATACCAGGGTAGACAATGTGTACAATGGTATGTCCCATATATGTTGTTGTTATACCAGGGTAGACAATGTGTACAATGGTATGTCCCATATATGTTGTTGTTATACCAGGGTAGACAATGTGTACAATGATCTGTCCCATATATGTTGTTATTATACCAGGGTAGACAATGTGTACAATGATCTGTCCCATATATGTTGTTGTTATACCAGGGTAGACAATGTGTACAATGATCTGTCCCATATATGTTGTTGTTATACCAGGGTAGACAATGTGTACAATGATCTGTCCCATATATGTTGTTGTTATACCAGGGTAGACAATGTGTACAATGTTCTGTCCCATATATGTTGTTGTTATACCAGGGTAGACAATGTGTACAATGATCTGTCCCATATATGTTGTTGTTATACCAGGGTAGACAATGTATGCGATGGTCTGTCCCATATATGTTGTTGTTATACCAGGGTAGACAATGTGTACAATGTTCTGTCCCATTTATGTTGTTGTTGTACCAGGGTAGACAATGTGTACAATGTTCTGTCCCATATATGTTGTTGTTATACCAGGGTAGACAATGTGTACAATGATCTGTCCCATATATGTTGTTGTTATACCAGGGTAGACAATGTATGCGATGGTCTGTCCCATATATGTTGTTGTTATACCAGGGTAGACAATGTGTACAATGTTCTGACCCATATATGTTGTTGTTATACCAGGGTAGACAATGTGTACAATGGTCTGTCCCATATATGTTGTTGTTATACCAGGGTAGACAATGTGTACAATGGTCTGTCCCATATATGTTGTTGTTGTTATACCAGGGTAGACAATGTGTACAATGTTCTGTCCCATATATGTTGTTGTTATACCAGGGTAGACAATGTGTACAATGGTCTGTCCCATATATGTTGTTGTTATACCAGGGTAGACAATGTGTACAATGGTATGTCCCATATATGTTGTTGTTATACCAGGGTAGACAATGTATGCAATGGTATGTCCCATATTTGTTGTTGTTATACCAGGGTAGACAATGTGTACAATGGTCTGTCCCATATATGTTGTTGTTATACAAGGGTAGACAATGTGTACAATGGTATGTCCCATATATGTTGTTGTTATACCAGGGTAGACAATGTATGCAATGGTCTGTCCCATATATGTTGTTGTTATACCAGGGTAGACAATGTATGCAATGGTATGTCCCATATATGTTGTTGTTATACCAGTGTAGACAATGTGTACAATGATCTGTCCCATATATGTTGTTGTTATACCAGGGTAGACATTGTATGCAATGCTATGTCCCATATATGTTGTTGTTATACCAGGGTAGACATTGTATGCGATGGTCTGTCCCATATTTGTTGTTGTTATACCAGGGTAGACAATGTGTACAATGGTCTGTCCCATATATGTTGTTGTTATACCAGGGTTGACAATGTATGCAATGGTATGTCCCATATATGTTGTTGTTATACCAGGGTAGACAATGTATGCAATGGTATGTCCCATATATGTTGTTGTTATACCAGGGTAGACAATGTGTACAATGATCTGTCCCATATATGTTGTTGTTATACCAGGGTAGACATTGTATGCAATGGTATGTCCCATATATGCTGTTGTTATACCAGGGTAGACATTGTATGCAATGGTATGTCCCATATATGTTGTTGTTATACCAGGGTAGACATTGTATGCGATGGTCTGTCCCATATTTGTTGTTGTTATACCAGGGTAGACATTGTATTCAATAGTATGTCCCATATATGTTTTTGTTATACCAGGGTAGACAATGTATGCAATGTTCTGTCCCATATATGTTGTTGTTATACCAGGGTAGACATTGTATGCAATGGTATGTCCCATATATGTTGTTGTTATACCAGGGTAGACAATGTATGCAATGGTCTGTCCCATATATGTTGTTGTTATACCAGGGTAGACATTGTATGCAATGGTATGTCCCATATATGTTGTTGTTATACCAGGGTAGACAATGTATGCGATGGTATGTCCCATATATGTTGTTGTTATACCAGGGTAGACAATGTGTACAATGTTCTGTCCCATATATGTTGTTATACCATGGTAGACAATGTGTACAATGATCTGTCCCATATATGTTGTTGTTATACCATGGTAGACAATGTATGCAATGGTCTGTCCCATATATGTTGTTGTTATACCAGGGTAGACAATGTGTACAATGATCTGTCCCATATATGTTGTTGTTATACCAGGGTAGACAATGTGTACAATGATCTGTCCCATATATGTTGTTGTTATACCAGCGTAGACAATGTGTACAATGATCTGTCCCATATATGTTGTTGTTATACCATGGTAGACAATGTATGCAATGGTCTGTCCCATATATGTTGTTGTTATACCAGGGTAGACAAAGTATGCGATGGTCTGTCCCATATATGTTGTTGTTATACCAGGGTAGACAATGTGTACAATGATCTGTCACATATATGTCGTTGTTATACCAGGGTAGACAATGTATGCGATGGTCTGTCCCATATATGTTGTTGTTATACCAGGGTAGACAATGTATACAATGTTCTGTCCCATATATGTTGTTGTTATACCAGTTTAGACAATGTGTACAATGTTCTGTCCCATATATGTTGTTGTTATACCAGGGTAGACAATGTGTACAATGTTCTGTCCCATATATGTTGTTGTTATACCAGGGTAGACAATGTATACGATTGTCTGTCCCATATATGTTGTTGTTATACCAGGGTAGACAATGTATGCAATGGTCTGTCCCATATATGTTGTTGTTATACCAGGGTAGACAATGTATGCAATGGTATGTCCCATATATGTTGTTGTTATACCAGTGTAGACAATGTGTACAATGATCTGTCCCATATATGTTGTTGTTATACCAGGGTAGACATTGTATGCAATGCTATGTCCCATATATGTTGTTGTTATACCAGGGTAGACATTGTATGCGATGGTCTGTCCCATATTTGTTGTTGTTATACCAGGGTAGACAATGTGTACAATGGTCTGTCCCATATATGTTGTTGTTATACCAGGGTTGACAATGTATGCAATGGTATGTCCCATATATGTTGTTGTTATACCAGGGTAGACAATGTATGCAATGGTGTGTCCCATATATGTTGTTGTTATACCAGGGTAGACAATGTATGCAATGGTATGTCCCATATATGTTGTTGATATACCAGGGTAGACAATGTGTACAATGATCTGTCCCATATATGTTGTTGTTATACCAGGGTAGACATTGTATGCAATGGTGTGTCCCATATATGTTGTTGTTATACCAGGGTAGACAATGTATGCAATGGTATGTCCCATATATGTTGTTGTTATACCAGGGTAGACAATGTGTACAATGATCTGTCCCATATATGTTGTTGTTATACCAGTGTAGACATTGTATGCAATGGTATGTCCCATATATGTTGTTGTTATACCAGGGTAGACATTGTATGCAATGGTATGTCCCATATATGTTGTTGTTATACCAGGGTAGACATTGTATGCGATGGTCTGTCCCATATTTGTTGTTGTTATACCAGGGTAGACATTGTATGCAATGGTATGTCCCATATATGTTGTTGTTATACCAGGGTAGACATTGTATGCAATAGTATGTCCCATATATGTTGTTGTTATACCAGGGTAGACAATGTATGCAATGTTCTGTCCCATATATGTTGTTGTTATACCAGGGTAGACATTGTATGCAATGGTATGTCCCATATATGTTGTTGTTATACCAGGGTAGACAATGTATGCAATGGTCTGTCCCATATATGTTGTTGTTATACCAGGGTAGACATTGTATGCAATGGTATGTCCCATATATGTTGTTGTTATACCAGGGTAGACAATGTATGCGATGGTATGTCCCATATATGTTGTTGTTATACCAGGGTAGACAATGTGTACAATGTTCTGTCCCATATATGTTGTTATACCATGGTAGACAATGTGTACAATGATCTGTCCCATATATGTTGTTGTTATACCATGGTAGACAATGTATGCAATGGTCTGTCCCATATATGTTGTTGTTATACCAGGGTAGACAATGTGTGTGATGTTCTGTCCCATATATGTTGTTGTTATACCATGGTAGACAATGTATGCAATGGTCTGTCCCATATATGTTGTTGTTATACCAGGGTAGACAATGTGTACAATGATCTGTCCCATATATGTTGTTGTTATACCAGGGTAGACAATGTGTACAATGATCTGTCCCATATATGTTGTTGTTATACCAGCGTAGACAATGTGTACAATGATCTGTCCCATATATGTTGTTGTTATACCATGGTAGACAATGTATGCAATGGTCTGTCCCATATATGTTGTTGTTATACCAGGGTAGACAAAGTATGCGATGGTCTGTCCCATATATGTTGTTGTTATACCAGGGTAGACAATGTGTACAATGATCTGTCCCATATATGTTGTTGTTATACCAGGGTAGACAATGTATGCGATGGTCTGTCCCATATATGTTGTTGTTATACCAGGGTAGACAATGTGTACAATGTTCTGTCCCATATATGTTGTTGTTATACCAGTTTAGACAATGTGTACAATGTTCTGTCCCATATATGTTGTTGTTATACCAGGGTAGACAATGTGTACAATGTTCTGTCCCATATATGTTGTTGTTATACCAGGGTAGACAATGTATGCGATTGTCTGTCCCATATATGTTGTTGTTATACCAGGGTAGACAATGTGTACAATGATCTGTCCCATATATGTTGTTGTTATACCAGGGTAGACAATGTGTACAATGATCTGTCCCATATATGTTGTTGTTATACCAGGGTAGACAATGAATGTAATGTTCTGTCCCATATATGTTGTTGTTATACCAGGGTAGACATTGTATGCGATGGTATGTCCCATATATGTTGTTGTTGTTGTTGTTGTTATACCATGGTAGACAATGTGTACAATGATCTGTCCCATATATGTTGTTGTTATACCAGGGTAGACAATGTGTACAATGATCTGTCCCATATATGTTGTTGTTATACAATGGTAGACAATGTGTACAATGATCTGTCCCATATATGTTGTTGTTATACCAGGGTAGACAATGTGTACAATGATCTGTCCCATATATGTTGTTGTTATACTAGGGTAGACAATGTGTACAATGATCTGTCCCATATATGTTGTTGTTATACCAGGGTAGACAATGTATGTAATGTTCTGTCCCATATATGTTGTAGTTATACCATGAACAAAAATTATATGCGATGGTATGTCACATCTACGTTGTTGGTTTAACAGGAACAAGAAAATGTGGGGAGATCTGTCCCAGACATGTTGTTATAAGAAAAACTAAAATATGTGGGGAGATCTGTCCAGACATGTTGTTGTAAGAAAAACAAAACATGCTAGTGCTATAAGAGGAAAGAGAAAATGTCGGGAGATCTGTCCCAGACATGTTGTTATAAGAAAAACAAGCCCCTCTGCCGTGCGTCCACCTTGACGAGGTAGAGGGGCTTGAGCGTTCCAATGACCCCAAGAGCTATGCCGACGGTAGCACAGCTACTGGTAGGGTCACCCATGTCGGACAGGTCAAGGGAGAGGGACCAGACGAAGTGACGCACAAACCTGCTGCCTTGTAGGTAGACTGGGGACAGTCAAAGGCTAGGGAAAGCATCCCGAACAAATGCTTGTCGAAATCGGATGTACTGAGCCACAGGCTTGACAAAGAAGTGCAACGTAACTTTATCATTTCATGATGCCACAGATGAAAATTAATCGTTATGGTGCTAATCCCGTGAAGTCCCATCAGGCGGTGATAGTGCCGGGCCCCCTGCCTCGAGGGGGTCCACCCATGACTACTGGTGGTCACCTTCCCCTGTGCTGTGGAGTCAAGGCACAGAGGAGTAGGTTAAGAGCTATTGACCAAACACCCCGGACACTCAACATACTACAATGGAATGCAGAAGGAGTTTATAACAAGAAAGCCTCCCTAACACAGCGTCTTCATAAAGATAGAATAGATGTGGCATGCATTCAAGAGACACACCTCAACGCCAATCGCACATTTTCAGTCGAGGGATATCAGGCCACACGTTTCGACCGCGAAGGACACAAAGGAGGAGTTGTAATACTTACACGAAATACAATACCTTGCAGCGAAGTATCTGTGATCTCTGACAACCAAACGGAAATTATAGGTGTTGATATAATGATAAAGGACGTGAAAATAAGAATTTACAATCTATATAGCCCGGCAGATAAGGATCTTACACTCTCAAACATGGAAATAACTGACACAAATTGCATTGTTGTCGGAGACTTTAATAGCCGTTCAGAAAGATGGGGATACCCAGATACTGACAAAAGAGGAGATGAAGTGGAGGACTGGGAAATAGACTCAAATCTCCATCTACTTAACAAAGCGGATGACACACCGAGCTTCTACTCCAGAAGATGGATTACCACTTCTACTCCAGACTTAGCTTTCTGCACAGGAGACATCCTCCACAAAATCGATCGCCATGTGCTGGACCAATTAGCAGGTAGTGACCACAGACCAATCAAGCTTGTAATAAATATGGAGTATGTTCCACAGGAGCAAAAGCCTTTGCCCCGTTGGAATTACAAACGAGCAGATTGGGACAGATTTGCCATACTAACAGACAAATATTGTGAAAACGTAAATACACGATATGGCAACATGAAGCAAATGGTGGAAAGTCTAAACAGAGCAATAATACAGGCGGCCACTGAGTCTATTCCAAGAGGAGCAAGGAAAAATTACAAACCATACTGGACTGAAGAACTACAATTTTTGGAGGACAAAGTTGAAGATGCTAGGAAGACCGCAGAGAGAGAACAAACAACTGAAGCGAACATCTCTCTCAAAGCCATCTCAGCAAAATATAAAAGAACAGTAAATCAAACAACAAGAGATTGTTGGAGGAAAAAAACAGAAAACCTGAATTTTGACAGGGATGGAAACAAACTATGGAAACTAGTGAAAGCCATGAACAATGAAGGACCTAGAAACAAACAAATAACAATTAAACAAGGAAATGCCTTGCTTACAGGAAAAAAGGCTGCAAATGCACTAATGGAACACTATGCCAGTGCAAACCACATTGATATTACAGCCGAACAGAAGAAAGCAATCAAAGATAAACAGATACATCATAGATATACAGAGACAGCAGCAGAATATATGATGGCAAATCTAACAATGGAAGAAATGGAACAGGCAATGAATACCCTAAAAAAGAAGACATCACCAGGAAAGGATGGAATCACAAATGAAATGCTAATAGGACTAGGCACTAAGGCAAAAAAGAAACTACTAGCAGTCCTAAATTACAGCTGGAAGAGGGGAATAGTCCCACAGGCATGGAAGGAAGCTATACTAATACCAGTCCCAAAGAAAGGAAAAGACCTGGAAGAACCAAATGGCTATCGACCTATCAGTCTTCTTAGCTGTGTAGGAAAATTAATGGAACGCATTATCAATGGCAGGCTAACATGGCATCTGGAAGAAAACCAACTCTTAACACCTCACCAAGCAGGATTCAGAAAGTACAGATCTACTGAAGATCAAATAACCTATATAGCTCAGGAAATAGAGGATGCCTTCCAAGAGAAAAAGCACACACTAGCAGTCTGGATAGATTTAGAAAAAGCATTTGATAAAGTATGGAAGGAAGGACTGAAAGTAAAACTGCAAAAAATGCATGTTTGCGGGAAAATGTACAAATGGATCAGCCACTACCTTGAGAACAGAACTGCCAGGACAAAAGTACAAGGACAAACCAGCAAAATGATGCTGTTGGAGCAAGGTGTCCCCCAAGGAGGAGTTCTTTCACCAACATTATTCCTAGCATATATAAACGACATCACGGAAAATTTTCCAGCCAGAGTACACACATCATCCTTTGCAGATGACCTAGCCATATGGACATCTGAAGAATATATTAGTACAGCTAACAGCAGAATACAGCAAGCCCTATTAGCGCTAGAGGACTGGTCAAAATCATGGCTAGTGAAGATAAGTGAGGAGAAAACAACATGCACAGTGTTCTCCCTCTCAACTAAAACTCAGCAACCTAAGCTGGTATTGAATGGAAAAATATTGCGCCATGAAGAAAATCCAAACTATCTAGGAGTCACCTTTGATCGTCGCCTGACATGGAAGACACAGGTTGAGAAAAATCGAACAAGAGCAAGGCAAAGAATGGCAATCATGAAAAAGCTTGCTGGTACAACATGGGGAGCAGATGAGAAAGTTCTCAAGAAGTTATATACTGGGACGGGTGAGGCCAGTACTGGAATATGGCATTGCAGCTTGGGCAACAGCAGCTAAGTCAAACTTTAACAAAATAAGTAGAGTCCAAAATCAAGGAATGCGAATCATAACTGGAAGCCTGAAGACAACGCCTATTAATGAATTAGAAAAGATCACTTGTTTACAACCAATGCAGGATAGAAGAGATAGCAGAGCCCAGCAACAAGCAGAAAAATTTAGAAGATTGACAGACCACCCTATGTACAACAGATTTAATGGTTTTGGAAAGGGAAGACTGAAGCGTAGCAACTTTGTAGAAACTGCAAAACGAAGGATTAGGTCAGATCCTATTCTTAACATATCAACAGTCAAGCCCATACACAATGCACACAAGTTCCCAGCTTGGAGACAGCAGCAACTGCCTGAGATGATAGAAAACATTCCTGGTATTGAGAAAAAGAACACTCAGCATGAAACCGAAAGAAGAGAAATAACCCTAAACTACATAAAAGAACATTACCCAAGCAGGAATTGGACCCATGCATATACAGATGGATCAGCCAAAAATTCAATAGAGAATGGAGGAGGAGGAATTCTCCTAAATTTAAAAAATGGAGCGAAAAAAACACATTCAATGGCAACTGGAAAATTTTCAAGTAACTTCAAAGCGGAGGTAGAGGCTCTGAAAACTGCAGCAGAAATGCTCCTGATGGAGGAAAATAAAGAGAAGCAAATAGCTATCTTCACAGATGCAAAGTCAGCTGTCTCAATACTGAAGAGCAATAACAGCACAGAACTAACTGACCTAAGAGCAGCACTCCATGGTCTATGCCAGAAATCCAAAAAAGTTGTAATACAGTGGATCCCATCACATTGCAGTATACCTGGAAACGAAGAGGCTGACAGACTGGCAAAAGAGGGCGGACGACTACCACAGCCTGACATAGACATAACCTATAATGAGGCAAAGAGGTTGATAAAAAGCACTTATAGAACCAAATGGGAATCAGAGCATCCAGGCCATCAGAAGGATGATGCATATTACAAACTCGACCGAAGAGAACAAGTAGCAATCTTCAGACTCCGCACAGGACATAACAGGCTGAAATACCACTTGTTCAATAAACTAAAGATAGGAGATACCGATGAATGTAACTGTAGAACTGGAAAAATGACAGCAAAACATTTGCTGCAGGATTGCCCAACGTATGCAGAACAGAGAAAGATATTTTGGCCCACACCTGCTTCATTTGAGGACAAGCTCTATGGAGATATCAACAAGCTAAAGTTGACCGCAGATTACTTTAACTATATACAGGTTGACATTTAAAGGTGCATGAAGACCCAGAGGCATGAAATGGAATATTGCTTGGATAGCAAATCCATTACGTGGAAAGTCCAAATCAAAAGCCCATTGTGTGGGCTTCATAAAAGGTGGAAAAGTGTCCTAGTGGCACGAAATGGAATATTGCTTGGATAGCAAATCCATTACGTGGAAAGTCCGAATCAAAAGCCCACTGTGTGGGCTTCATAAAAGGTGGAAAAGTGTCCTAGTGGCACGAAATGGAATATTGCTTGGATAGCAAATCCATTACGTGGAAAGTCCGAATCAAAAGCCCACTGTGTGGGCTTCATAAAAGGTGGAAAAGTGTCCTAGTGGCACGAAATGGAATATTGCTTGGCTAGCAAATCCATTACATGGAAAGTCCGAATCGAAAGCTCACTGTGTGGATGTCATCTGCAGACTGCATACTTCTGGTTTCCGGAAGAACAGCCTATGGTGAACGGAAGGCCCAATATACGGAAGTGAGGCTAAGCAGCCATGTGCAGGACGTGACGATTCCTTGGGTGAGCCCAGTACCAGAGCGCTGTGTATCGGCTCTGCAAGTATGGAAGCCTCCTTGGATGGCGGGGAATGCCCATGGTCTGCCCCTGCCTTCCCTTGAGGGCTGACCAGGATCTTTGGCTGTTCTATATGGACCAGCTGGGATGGGGGATAACACCACAACAGTGAGAGTCAAACGTCCTAAGAAACCCCCGGGAAGGTTAACCCGGTCAACAAATGCCCGCAGAAGTCGGATGTGTCGGCCTAACGGCGCAAGAACGCAGCTCTGCTGTAAACAGGCACAACGCAATCACATCCGGAAAAAAACTCCGGATGAACGAAGAAGAAGAAGAAGAAGAGAAACAAGAATTTATGGGGAGATCTGTCCCAGACATGTTGTTATAAGTAAAACTACCATGTATGGGGAGATCTGTCCCAGACATGTTGTTATAAGTAAAACTACCATGTATGGGGAGATCTGTCCCAGACATGTTGTTATAAGTAAAACTACCATGTATGGGGAGATCTGTCCCAGACATGTTGTTATAAGTAAAACTACCATGTATGGGGAGATCTGTCCCAGACATGTTATTATAAAAAATACAAGAATTTATGGGGAGATCTGTCCCAGAGATACTAGTGCTGTAAGAGAAACCAGAGTGTGTTCTAGAAGTTCTATGAAACATGATTTATTGAAACTGTGACACGACCGTAATATTTCCAGCCAATGTCTAACGGTCCGTGTGAAGGAAATGTACTCCAGGGATTTTATTAAAATTTGTATCTGTCATCTCCAGCTCACGGGACACAAAGCTGTCTGTGGCAGGGAGCATGCCAGGCCAGGACAAATTTATGACTACAGATATTCTTGTTGTCTTCCCAGGACAATTACAAAGCTGTATTGTTTATCATGCGCCGTATATCTTCTCTGTCGTTTCTTGTGTGCTGTCTGTGGTCGACCTGCCCGTTCTCAGTTTGGCTTCAACATACATTTCTGGTGTCTGTTCATGTAGTTGTATTATTATTATACGCAGTTCTGTTGCCGTGTTCCATTTCTGGCAGTAGTTTTAATTTGTTTTAACTTTTACTGTCCTCCTCCTCCTCCTCCTTCTCCTCCTCCTCCTTCTCATCCTCCTCCTACTACTATAACAACAACAACAACAACAACTACTACTACTACTACTACTACTACTACTACTACTACTACTACTACTACTACTACTACTACTACTACTACTACTACTACTACTACTACTACTACTACTACTACTACAATTACAACAACTACAACTACTACTACTACTACTACTACTACTACTACTACTACTACTACTACTACTACTACTACTACTACTACTACTACTACTACAACTACTCTTTCTCTATCTCGCCTTGTTTAAGCAAATGGGGCATAAACTTTCGACCAACTCATCACTGTACCAGTTTATATCCTCGTCTCCTTTTGGTTTTGACACATTTCTCAGATTCCCCAAGTAGCAGTATTTCATGTCGAGCAATTTGCTCACTAAAAGAAAGTTAACGAGTTATATTCTATATTCTCTACACTTGATTTTTATTCTGGATATCTGGTTTGTGTGTGTTTTGCTATTTTCATTTTTATAAATAACAAACAGTTCTCAAAAGTGATTTTCCCACAACATTACATCCCTACCCACAATTATATCACAAATGCAGGTTCCTTTCGCGCTCACTAAACATGCATGCTGATTGGTCTCTGCTGTTGCGATGATGTGTGCATCATAATCCCGCTGCATCGTGGCATTCTGGGTAATTGAGATATGGCGTGAGAACGGCTGTTGAGTGAAGGCAAACTGGACGTAAACACTTTTCCTCCAGTTCTTCAAGTGTTGGTGGTGGGCAACATAAACCAGTAGTTGTTACATTCGAGTAAACATGGGAAATGAATGACAAAAGGGACGGTAATGGCGGTGAATGGAAATCATTAATACAAACATCCGCTGACGTCATTAAGGACATAGTTATAGCAACTTGTAGCCGCAGTTATCATTTGTTAGCGTTTCCTGGCAGACATGTTTTGTTTCGCATTCATGCACAAGACCTGGATTGCTTGGTCTTAAAGCTTCATTGGGACAAGAGTACTGGTGGGAATGCTGTTCCATATAACATAACATATCATAACATATCACTACATAACATATAACTACATAACATATCACTACATAATACATCATATCACTACAAAACATTTCATACCACAACATATCACTACATAACTTAACATATCATATCACAACATAGCATCACTACATAACATAACATAAGATTTCATAACATAACATATCACTACATACCATATCAGAACATCATCATATCATATCATATCGTATCATATCATATCATATCGTATCATATCATATCATATCATATCGTATCATATCATACCATACCATGCCATACCATATCATATCATATTATATCATATCGTATCGTATCGTATCACTCAGTCAGTCAGTCAGTCCTGGTTCCAACATCACGGCAACGGGTCGTCTCCATTATGCTCCGTTCCTGTGCCAGTGAACATCACACAAAATGCTCCCCACTGTCTAATGTGAAACGTGTACTAGACAGGAGTCTCGGCAATCCAACAGCCTGCACAGGTGCGCTGTGCAC
Source organism: Cepaea nemoralis (assembly GCA_014155875.1). Lineage (NCBI taxonomy): Eukaryota > Metazoa > Mollusca > Gastropoda > Stylommatophora > Helicidae > Cepaea > Cepaea nemoralis. The sequence continues at coordinate 1,230,006 of JACEFZ010025808.1, forward strand.
AAGGCCGCCGCTAGAATGCCAACACAAAAGTCATCCACGAAAACCACAGTTCATCGTCGATGGAAAGGCAGTCACCAGAAAGACTTCATTGACCCGGGATTTCTCACATGGCTCTGTCTCTATCCGCAGGGCGACCCGCCGAATGCGTCGCATAAAGCACGAACTCCGTAGCTCCAGCGCCGACTCATGGGAGTCTACTGAAAATTGCACTCGTGAACCGAAAAGGCAAATCTGTAAATTCAGCAACAGCCGGTAGCCATTGTTCCGAACATGCAGGTCACTGTACAAACAAAAGTGGACATGTAAAAGCATTCCACGTGAATATCACAGCTCACAGAGTCGCGCCACGCACTCACTCAGTAGCAGGGCGACGGAACCATATACTACCAGTCCAACATGAGGAAAATGCGAAATGCAAACTGCAGCCATAAAGATAAATACTCCAGAGGCCGTAGCGGTTCAATACCTAACCGCCATGCTGGGGACCGGAAGATCATATAATATAATATAATATAATATAATATAATATAATATAATATAATATAATATAATATAATATAATATAATATAATATAATATAATATAATATAATATAATATAATATAATATAGTATAGTATAGTATAGTATAGTATAGTATAGTATACCGTCTCCCTGGCCGAGGTGTTAGCAGCTTTCTCCGTAACCCCGAATATTCTCGTGGTTGACGTGAGTGCACAAGAATTGGAAGCGGTTCGAGTCGCGCCAGTGACTTATGAGAATATGGAGCCGGTCGCTCAGAAAGTCGTGGCGTGCTGATGAGCGTAATCTAGCCTAGGAATCAACATGCAGCTGAAAGATGCTGGTGGTGACCGCAATATCTTGAAACAGGATGGAAACTCGAAAAAAAAAATAACATAACATAACATAACATAACATAACATGACATGACATAATATAACATAACATAACATGACATAATATAACATAACATAACATGACATAATATAACATAACATAACATAATATAATATAATATAATATAATATAATATAATATAATATCGTAGCATATCATATCATATCGTATCATATCATACTATAACATAACATATCATATCACAAAATAACATATCTTATCGCAAATAACATACCATACCATAATATAATATATATCACAACAAAACATATCATGTCATAACATAATATATAATATCATTACATAACATATTATATAATATCATCGCATATATTATAACATAACACACACATGAGAATGTCCAAGGTGCAGTGACGTCATTCGACTTAACATAACAGCTTATTACTCATTCATTCATTGGCACCTTGCCGTCTTGACAGACGATAGTTTGGTACATTGTGCTTCAAAAAGGCATAATAACTACAACCCATGGTGGTGGCGAATGTGGCTGATAAGGCCAATTCACGCTATACATGTTCGTCCACAATGGATACACGTGAAAACATGGTCATTTCCACAATCATGCACCATCTTACGTCACACACGATCGGTGTGTGACTTATCTGCAATCATTTTCGCCCTTGTCCTGTTTCACTTTCTGATAGTTGCCCTCCATGCAACACGTTCAGCGGCGACTTGCTCGCAATGTGCATTAACAGTCATGTCAGTAGTGTAAGTCGGGCTAAAGCCGCCCGTTTTGCGGATCTTATATAAATCAATCATTTATCGATCCTGATCCGCAAAGGGAGATAACTCCCAGATCCCGAAAGGGCGATAACTCCCTGAGCCACAAAGGGGCAATAACTTTTCGTTTTTTTTTCTTCTTCTTTAAAAAATGTAGGGGTGGCCAGAGTGGGTGTGGTGGCCAGAGTGGGTGTGGTCTAGTGACACTAGGTACTATAACAACATAAAAAATACAAAATAACAAACGACTCAAGTAAGGTATATGTTTTTTATTAAACCATGTATAGACAATACAATGCATATTAAATAAGTAATGGCATAGTCGAGATATTATCATTTTGTGTCTGTCTTTTTATATACAGATAGGACAAAGATGCACGATGTTGCTGATATGTATATACAGAAGAGTCTTGGGTCTTGAACCCTATATTGGTCCCCCACTTGGTGTTTGGGTGTTGAGTACTTCTAAAAATGTGTCCGTGTTTAGATGAGTGTTGTGGTTTTTGGTCAGACCTTTGGTACTGATTTTATCATAATCTCCGACACAAATATACGTCTTACTACATAACGACACCATACCCTCCCCTTCGTATTCTAGTTTGAAAAGCCCGGGGGTTCTCTTTTCATAGGCTTTGATAGCCACACAGTCCTGACAGGTAGTAGTAGGGGTAATTCTATGAACAGGGCAGGTTTCAGACGGGAACCACTGATTATAGACTCTGTCATATTCTTCTCGTAGGTGTGGTCTAACTACTTCAGAGAGTGAGTCGGCACTAAGGGCCAAGTATAGAGAGTCAGTGTCCATTTCACAAAGCTGAAAGTCGTCTTTAGAGATAAATTTGTCTAGAAAGTCATAATAAAAAGCTAACATTCTTAATTTGGCATACTGATAAACGAAAAAACCCAATCTGTAGAGGTAGATCCCAGACTGTTTTCTTCTTTAGGGTTTCAACTTCGAATAGATCAGGTGTAATACCAGTCATGCTTTTGAACCTGGGGTTATTGAGTACTTTGGTCGTGTCTTTTCCGTGACAGTAGGAGACATCAGTATGTTTGGCTTTATTAGTTAATGTTTTACCGTAAGCGGCGTTACCTAGCAACTTCATCGTGTCTGCTTTAATAGACTCGGCTGGATTTTTGTCCCCTTGGCGACGGGCATTAGAAACTGTTTCCCCAAATTGTTTAAAACAACTAACCGGTCGATACTCTATTGTCTGGTAGATGTGTGTAACAACCAACCCATGGGCTAGATACCACTTTAAAAGAGGGGTGGCTAATAAAATCTTCTTCCCGAAATAACTACTAATCAATGTCCGTCGTGGGGTACTCAGTAGTTTATTTTTTATGGCGTAGTCTTTCATAAATTCCCCAATATCGTCCCTCGACACTTCCGTGTTCTTGAATATAGGGGGCATTTCGGCAAAGGACTCTTGTAAATCAACCGGGGTCTCTATATCGCACTCCACCAACCCGAAAAAAGTATCACGTTTTACAGCCTCAATTATCTGGTTTTCACTCAAAGAACCCCAAGGAAGTTGTGAGGGTTCCCGTAAGAAACGATTTAATCAATACAACCCAACGATTGACAGGTTTGCATGTGGTACTCTGTTTTATTAAACTTATCAACATGGTAAAATGTACCACGTTTGGTCACGCCCACCGACATGGCACACGATGACTGAAGAATTACTGCCCTACACAAAAACCCCATCTAATTTATTTAAAATTAATAACTAAGCTGGTAGTGTTTTGTTATGTCTTTTCGTTACAAATTTGAGTGAGAAGTCTTATCAACAAACATCGTTAAATTTATACAAGAGACAATATCACAATCATAGACATATTTCAAGCGAACGCAAGAAAAGAAGAAGCGACACATGATAATGATAGACCCAGAGCGGTTACCACAATGAAACACATTGTATTCTTTTTGCGGTGTTACAAAGTGTCTATCTTCTTAGTTATGCGTAAGCGAAAGAGATACCAAAAAGAAAATAAATAGTAGACAACGGTACGGTATTTTGATGAACAGCGGTTTAAAGCGTGCGAACGAATTTTAAAAAAAAATAATTCACACTTTGAGGATTGAACCACCGTCCCTCGTACACGAGTCAAGTGCGCTATCAACTAAGCTATTAATTCTGGTAACACTGATCTTACAAAGCAAAGATACAACAGCAACCTTGCAACTGTGACTGATGTCGGAGATGGTAAAAATAAGAATTACAACGATAGACAAAACATATTTCTAGAACAGACATTTATAAACATATTAGACAAAAAAATTACTCCCCCATTATGTTTAAACACCAATAAAGTATGGTTTTCAGTTGTATAAAAAGAGTAACAGAGTAAATTATTTATTATGATATGTAAAACTGTGCTATGCCTAATTGGGGAAAGTCAGATTTAGACAAAATTATTCAACTATCAGAAAAAATGAACTTTGTAATATTTAATAAAACCAAGTTTTAAGTATTTTAAAAGGTATTATAGCATAAAAAAGCATACATATATATTTAAAAAAAATTATTTATTTATGCAAACTCGGAACAAGTACGCCTTGTATGACGCCTTAAATGTGTAATAAAATAACTTTTGATAGGTCAAAAGTATTAAAACTTATAGTCAAATGAAAGATTACGAGGTTATTGATATAAACACCAATATTGATGTTGATTTGCGAAATATATCAAGAGATATTGATATTATAAACTCAGCATGTTGCACATTTGTTGCTAATTTCGTTCCGTAGCGGGTTTCTAGGGGTATCTTGTTGCCAAGTTTTCTCGGATGACCACGCATGTTAACAAAACTCCGGTAACACTGCGGTGTGTTTATTCGCCAGCCCAACCAAACTGAGGCTCGCCTTGTAAGTGTTTTACTAACACGATAATTAGATTTAATTTTGATATCATCAGAATAAATCTAAATTTTGCCATGTTTTGAGTGAACGAATGGTTATATTTTTTCTTTTCACCCTGTACAAAAGTCACACTTGTTTATTTCTTTCGCGTGGGCACCACGCCGCACATAGCTGTGTTTGGTGTTCTGAAATCAACTTGGCTGACACTGTCATCATCAAGTTCCGTGTTGTAGGCATTCATGCTGCTGTCTTTGGTGTTCTGAAATCAACTTGGCTGACACTGGGATCATCAAGTTCCGTGTTGTAGGCATTCATGCCGTTGTCTTTGGTGTTCTGAAATCAACTTTGCTGACACTATCATCATCAAAATGGTGTAGGCATTCATGCCGCTGTCTTTGGTGTTCTGAAATCAACTTTGCTGACATACCACTACCATAATTTCTAATCTCGGTATGTTACTGAGATAACAGTTGTCACGATGTTCATGCGTCTCTTACATGACTAAAGACAGTTGTTTCTTTTCTAGTTGTTACTCAGACAGGAAATTCACCTTACAAACCAGCTGCTTCTAATTTTTTGTTACAACATTCACTCCCACACACCAAAACTATTTATCACTCTCTTACATTACTTTTTCATTTTCTAAAATTTTGTTTGTCTTGTACATTAATCTCTTGTACATCATCCATCTGATAATTCCCCCTCGGTAATTTATCCACTTGGTTAAGAATGTTTCTATGTCACATTTGGTGTCACCACTGTTGGTATCCCTGGTCAAGAGGTTACACTTTTCTTCGTAATCTCGTAAGTAACGTGACCACTGTGAGAATCAGCACTGGTTCATACTTATGAGTGTATGTGAGCCGATCGTTCAGAAAGCAAACTACTGATCGTAAGCTTGTCTAGAAATCAGCTGAAAGCTGGTGACAGCGATGTCCTGTAAAACAAAACATTTACTTTCTTTTGATACCATTATTAATATTTTCTTGATAGACCACTCCATATTACTACAATGTCCAACAATTATAGATCTGCTGCATTATCTATCCCCCAAAACTGTGTCTTTATATCTTCCGAATAGTATTTGTGGCGTCTTTCTGGTTTCTCATATAATAAACTCCGGGGCGCGCCCACGCGAGCGGGGGAAAAGGCGGGCTCACGGATCACAAGGTCTGTTTTCACTTGCGTTATTTTCACAAGTGAAAAGTGGGGTCAAATTAAGGAAACTCTTTATAAAACTGCCGTAGGGGTTTACGGCACTGTGGATCATAAGAGGCAGGACCGGTTTGTGGCCAACAGCGAGACTCTGCAGCCCTTGATTGATAAGAAGAAGAAAGCTCTCTTAAGAAACAAGGAAAGACCAACGCGTAACACTGAGTGAGCTAAGGCAAGCTAGGAAGGATGTGCAAAAGGCTGCCAGGCAGTGTGCAAATGATTAATGGATCAAGTTATGTGAGTCCATTCAAATCACAAGTGATAAGGGAGACATAAGAAGCATGTATGAAGGAATAAAGAAAGCCTGTGGTCCAGTGATCAAAAGAAGTGCACCATTGAAAACCTTGACTGGAGAAGTCATCACTGATAAGAAACAGCAGATGGACAGATGGGAAGAGCACTATTTGGAGCTTTACTCAAGTGAGACCAAACTAGCGGATGATGCCCTTAACGCCATAGAGGCTCTACCAACTCTTGACCACCTGGACACACTTCCCACCATAACAGAAGTTAAGTGTGCTATAAATGAACTTGCATATGGCAAGGCTCCAGGTAAGGATGGGATTCCAATAGAGGTTATCAGGAGTGGGCAAGACACACTCACTATACAAATCCACCAGCTAATAGAGCTATGCTGGCGTGAAGGACAAGTCCCACAGGATTTCAAAGATTCAAGCATCATAACACTGTACAAGAACAAGGGCGATCGGAGCGACTGCAACGACTATAGGGGTATCTCACTTCTGTGTATTGTTGGAAAAGTATTTGCCAGAATTGTTCTGCGCAGACTTCAAGTCCTAGGAGATCAAGTCTACCCCGAATCACAGTGTGGCTTTCGACAGAACCGGTCTTTCACTGATATGATATTCTCATTGCGACAAATGCAAGAAAAATGCCGTGAACAGAATCAACCACTGTTTATTGCCTTCATCGACCTCACAAAGGCATTTGATTTGGTCAGTCGTGATGGTCTGTTCAAGGCACTAAAGAAGATTGGCTGCCCACCAACTCTTCTGTCCATTGTGGAATCGTTCCACACAGGCATGAAGGGTATAATCAAGTTTGATGGTGCAACTTCTGAAGAATTTGAAATCAAGAGTGGAGTTAAGCAAGGTTGTGTACTAGCTCTCAACCTCTTTGGAATATACTTTTCACTTCTACTGAAATATGCATTTCGTGATCAGGATGGTGGTATATACATTCACTCACGCTCAGATGGCGGCCTCTACAATGCTCAGAGATTGAAGGCTAAGACCAAAATTAGGAGGGTACTGATCAGAGAGTTGCTTTTTGCAGATGATGCTGCAGTTACGACCCACTCCGAGGAAGAATTGCAATGTCTACTATCTGCATTCTCCAATGCTTGTTCTGAATTTGGTTTAACAATTAGCAAAAAGAAGACACAGATTATGTCACAAGGTGCACATGGGGTACCATCAATCTTTATTGACGACGCCGAACTAGAGATAGTAGACCATTTTACATATCTAGGATCAGTGGTAAATAGCAAATTATCCCTAGATCAGGAAATCAACATCCGGATTGGTAAGGCAGCAACAACAATGAACAGGTTAAGAAAAAGAGTCTTGGAGAACAGGAAGCTTACTGCCAAAACAAAAGTCCTTGTCTATCAAGCCTGTGTCCTTAGTACTCTTCTCTATGGCAGTGAAACCTGGACAACTTACTCACACCAAGAGAACAATTTAATCAGCTTTCATATGCGGTGTCTGCGAAGAATTCTTGGTATTAAGTGGCAAGACAAAATCACAAATACTGAAGTATTGGAAAGATCAGGTTGTGTGACAGTTTATTCCATGCTCAGTCTTCGTAGACTTAGATGGATAGGACATCTTAGGAGGATGGATGATGGTAGAATACCAAAGGATATCTTTTTAGGTGAATTACAGATGGGTAAGAGATCTCAGGGTCGGCCTCTACTACGATACAAAGATGTGTGTAAGCGGGACATGATTGATACAGGCATTGATAATGCACATTGGGAGCATGTCGCCGCTGAACGTGTTGCATGGAGGGCAAATATCAGAAATGGAATAAAGTATTATAGATGTGTAACCACATGATAATCAATCTTTGTGCTCAGAATATGGTGAATTTTAGATTTATTCTGATGACATCATTTTGATTATCATGTGGTTACACATCTATTCATCCATCATGTCACTAAGCGTGGGAGATCATGTTCTCCCTTTTACACCTAGAGTCGTGGATCTGGTCTCGACCATACCCCGTTTCCAACCCATCCAGGTATTTACTTCTCAGTCTTCTCGTTGGTCTCTTCCCTTCGATCTTGCCAGTTGTTACCATGTTTAATTCTTTCTCATAAAATACCCAACAAAATTTTGTCTACATTTTATTTCTATAATCTATTTACGATTTTTCATTTGCTTCTTGTAGGACCTGATTATTTTCTGCCCGTGGTATCTTTTCTCCACATTTCCATCAGATGTTTTTTCAGCCTGGTCCACACATCGATACAAAAGTAACACTATGAAGCACTTCAACACTTTCTTTTTTTTGGTTTCAATTGCTATCTTTTTGGTCAGTATGTTGTTCATCTTGCTAAAGGCTACATTCTTGTAATCTCTTCAAGGCATTTCCCAACAGAACTGTTCCGAGATAAATGGACCGAGTTGTTTTCCTATTTACTTGTGGTGTTTCCTTTTTTCCAATTGATGACCATAATCTGTATCTTTTTAGTTCTAATCCTAGTTGTTCACGACAACCACATGTACTAAATTTTCCAGGTCCTGTTCATTGTCTACAATCAAGACTGCATATCTATTGATGTCCCGCAATGATCTTTTCATATATTTCTGGTATACAAGGGAAAAAAACATCCCTGTCTTAATAGGCTTCTTCTTCTTCTTTCGTTCGCTTGAATTCAAGCACATCTAATTTGCCGTACACTATTGCCTTATCAACGTGATAACATTCACAACTGTTTTTTAACTTGTGTGTTAAAAGACTTGTGTATTGTTCGTGTGGTTACACGGTGTGTAGATGACTTTTGTGTTATTTTACATTCGTTTGAAATAGAGTAACGAAATACCATCACCGAAAATAACGCAAGTGAAAACAGACCTTGTGATCCGTGAGCCCACCTTTTCCCCCGCTCGCGTGGGCGCGCCCCGTGAGTTTATTATATGAGAAACCAGAAAGAAGCCACAAATACTATTCGGAAGATATAAAGACACAGTTTTGGGGGATAGATAATGCAGCAGATCTATAATTGTTGGACGTTGTAGTAATATGGAGTGGTCTATCAAGAAAATATTAATTATGGTATCAAAAGAAAGTAAATGTTTTGATTTACAGGACATCGCTGTCAACAGCTTTCAGCTGATTTCTAGACAAGCTTACGATCAGTAGTTTGCTTTCTGAACGATCGGCTCACATACACTCATAAGTATGAACCAGTGCTGATTCTCACAGTGGTCACGTTACTTACGAGATTACGAAGAAAAGTGTAACCTCTTGACCAGGGATACCAACAGTGGTGACACCAAATGTGACATAGAAACATTCTTAACCAAGTGGATAAATTACCGAGGGGGAATTATCAGATGGATGATGTACAAGAGATTAATGTACAAGACAAACAAAATTTTAGAAAATGAAAAAGTAATGTAAGAGAGTGATAAATAGTTTTGGTGTGTGGGAGTGAATGTTGTAACAAAAAATTAGAAGCAGCTGGTTTGTAAGGTGAATTTCCTGTCTGAGTAACAACTAGAAAAGAAACAACTGTCTTTAGTCATGTAAGAGACGCATGAACATCGTGACAACTGTTATCTCAGTAACATACCGAGATTAGAAATTATGGTAGTGGTATGTCAGCAAAGTTGATTTCAGAACACCAAAGACAGCGGCATGAATGCCTACACCATTTTGATGATGATAGTGTCAGCAAAGTTGATTTCAGAACACCAAAGACAACGGCATGAATGCCTACAACACGGAACTTGATGATCCCAGTGTCAGCCAAGTTGATTTCAGAACACCAAAGACAGCAGCATGAATGCCTACAACACGGAACTTGATGATGACAGTGTCAGCCAAGTTGATTTCAGAACACCAAAGACAGCTATGTGCGGCGTGGTGCCCACGCGAAAGAAATAAACAAGTGTGACTTTTGTACAGGGTGAAAAGAAAAAATATAACCATTCGTTCACTCAAAACATGGCAAAATTTAGATTTATTCTGATGATATCAAAATTAAATCTAATTATCGTGTTAGTAAAACACTTACAAGGCGAGCCTCAGTTTGGTTGGGCTGGCGAATAAACACACCGATTCCGATTCCGATTTGTCGAGAAAAAAAAAGAAACTTTCCACCTCGTTCAACCCGTCTCAATGACGTTGGTTATAGTTGTGGTGGTTCATAGTGCGGTATAGGTTTTATGGTCTTTTGTGCGTTAGACAGCTTCTATTACTGCCTGTCTGGCCGAGTCCCTCTTTTTTGCCATCCTTTTTGCTTTTGACGTTGTTGCTGGTGTGTCTGCTATCATTATCGGTTTGCCCATCCCTCTCGTTTGATGTCTTCTTTTCCGGAGCTGACCTTGGGGGGTGGGGAGGGGCTGTCTTTTTTCATCTGTTTTCTTGGGCTTGTCCTGGGGAGGGGGGGGGGCGCCTGTTATCGTCTGGGCTTGTTTTCTTGGGTCTTGGTTCAATGGTTTTTTGTCAAGCATAGGGGTCGGATTGTATCGTCTCTCTTGTCCATCGTTGGGGAGGTTTCCTATGGTCTCCTCTTGTCCCGCGCCGGAGGGGTTTCTTGCACGTCCCTCTTATCCATCGTCAGGGGGGTTTCCCATCGTCTTCTCCATCGTTGGGGCACTTTCCCCCATTCTCCTTGTCTCCCGCGTCGAAGAGGGTCGTTTCGTCTCTCTATTGTTTGCCATTTGAGAGTTTTAACGCCCCCTATATATTTCCTATTGTCTGGTTTTCGTGTGGTCGAGTTTTTCCTCACTGTATTTTTATTTTGCTGTTGGCTTTATTTTATGTTGGTTATATTTCTTTCCCTATTCTTGCAATGAATTGTTTTGTAAGCTTTTGTACTTCTTTGTCGCCTTCCACCTGTAGGCATTCCTTCATCGTCATCGTCGTGTTTCTTGTTTGGAAGTATTCTACTAGGTCCCTGCGTTCCTGGGCATAGGCTGTGCACGATAGTAGGTAGTGTTCTATAGTGTTTTCCTCCAGGCAGTCAATGCAAAGCGGTCGGGTGATTTTGTCTTTCCAGTTCACGATTCTCAATCTCCATAGTTTCTTGTACGTTGGTATTTTTGTGTTGTCTTTCACTTGACTTTTCAAACTTGGTTCTCTGAGCATGTGGTAGGCGTGTCGTCCTTTATTGCTGTCTCTCCATTGTTGTTTCCATTTGTCGATTACTTGTTGTTTGATAATGCTTTTTGCCTCCAGAATGCCGAGTCCTGTGTTTACTATATTCTGGCTGCTTGTCCCGCGTTTTGCGGCACTGTCTGCCCTCTCATTGCCAGTTATCCCTCTGTGTGCTGGTATCCATACAATTGTGACCTGGCATCCCATACTTCTTAGTTTTGTTGTTAGTGTTAGTATTTTCTCTTTCAGGTCTTGTCTGTTCACTTTAGAATGGTTGCCTAGCGCTTGTACTGCAGATAGTGAGTCCGTCAGTATAGTTAGTTTTATAGGGGGGTTCTCTGTTGCTATTTCTAGTCCTTTCATAATACCTACTAGTTCTGCCGTGTATACCGATGTATTGTCTGTTATTTTGTACTCCTTTTGGATGTTCCGGTATGGTACTACTACTCCTGCCCCTACCTCCCCATTCTCGTTCTTTGACCCGTCTGTGTAGATAGTGAGGTTGTCCGTGCTTATTTGTCCTATGTATTCCTCCGCTATGTCTTTGGCTTCCCTGTCCTCTGTTGATTTACTAATTATGCTCGCGAGTGTCGTATCCGTCAATGGTAGTTCTAGCTCCCATTGGGGTGTTGTTTGTCTGTGAACTTTCGTTCGTGCCAGTGCCCTCGCTAGTTTCTCGTCCGCGTTCATCTCTTGTGCCGCTGTCCATCCTGCTGGTGTTTGTGTCTTTTGTATGGGTATTCCTCCCCATTTGCTTCTGTTTTCTTCGAATGCACTGAACGCAGGGTGTCTTGTATCCTTCGCAGCCTTCATCCAGTAGTTGTACACTAATTGCTTTCTTCTCAGTTGTAGTGGAAGTACTCCTAGTGCTACCTCTAGGGCTTCCCTTGGTGTTTGCTTGCCTGTTCCTAGGATAATGCCCAGCGCTTGGTTCTGTATTGAGTCCAGTCTTCGTTTGTTGTGTTCCGGTGCAGCGTCGTATACTATGCTTCCGTATTCTATTCTTCCTCTGATCAGAGATTTGTATAGCATTAGCATCGTTTTTGTATGGGCTCCCCATCCACTGCCTTTAATTACTCTTAGAATATTTATTGTCTTTTTGCCTTTTTCGACTGTCTGGTCTATATGTTTTCTCCAACTTAGTTGTTCGTCTAGTGTCATCCCGAGGAATCTTGTGTTTTTTGTTCTCTTTATATTCTTCCCTTGGATCTTGATGTCCCCGTCCGTGTAGTTTCGTTTTCTTTTCGCGTTGAATATCATACTGACCGTTTTGTCTGTGTTGATCTGGAAGCCCCATTTTTCCATCCATTTGGCAATTCTGTTTAGTTGCCGTTGTAGTCGGTCTCTTGTGGTTTTTATGTGTCTTCCGCTTCTCCATATTGCACAGTCGTCGGCGAATTGCGATATCCCTATCCTGTCTTCTAGTTTTTCTTCCTCTAGGTCATTTACTAATATTGTGAATATTGTTGGTGATATTACCGATCCCTGTGGTATTCCGTTTTCTTGCTCATAGGTTCTGGATTCCTCGTTTTTTATTCGTACGGTGAAGCTTCTGTTCTGTAGGAAGTTTTCGATATATCGATATGTCCTGCCTATTATCCCTATTTTGTTGATTTTGGTCAGAGCTGCTTGTCTCCAGCATTGGTCATATGCTTTAGCCAGATCTAAAAATACTGCTATCGTTTTCTCTCCTTTTTTGAATGCCCTCTTTACGTGGTTTTCTAGCTTAATTATTTGGTCAATTGCGCTTCGGTTGGCTCTAAACCCTGACTGTGTGTCGCTAATTAGTCCGTTGTTCTCCAGGTGGTGTGTGATTCTTTTATTGATGACTGTTTCCATAATTTTTCCGAGGTGTGATGTCAGGGATATTGGTCTGTATGAGTCGATTCTTTGTGAGTTCTTGAACTGCTTTTTGACTGGTATAACTGTCGCCTTCTTCCATTGTGCTGGTATTTGTCCCGTGTGCCACACTTTGTTGTATAGAGCTGTTATTGTCTCTATTGTTTTTCTTGGTATCCTTTTCAGTATTGTATAGTTTAGGATGTCTGACCCTGCTGCTGTGTCGTCCTTTTCCTTGATTGCTGATATTACTTCGTCAGTCGTTATGTCTGCGTCCATGTAGAAGTCCTCTATTTCTTGTTGCAGTTCTTCCATCTCTTCAGCGTATTTTTCTCGTCTTTGTTTTTCCTGCTCTCCTAGTGACATGTTGGAGCAGACTTCGTAGAAGTATTTACCGAACGCGTCTGCTTTTTCTTTGTCTGTTACTGCTAGTGTTGGTATTTTTATTGTTGGAATATTGCTGTTTGTTTGGTTTCTTTGTATAGCTTTTATTTGCTCCCATACTTCTTTTGTGGGTGTGTCTGGTGACAATTTCTGGCAGTATGTTTTCCATGCTGTTTCTTTGGCTTTGGTTATCAGTCTGTTGGCTTCATTCCTCTGAATTTTGTATTCGTTGTAGTTTTCGTCTGTCCTCATTCTTCTGTATTGTTGGAGCGCCTTCTTTCTTTTTTTCCAGCGCCTCTGTGCAGCTCTGGTTCCACCAACCAGCTGGTTGTTTGTTCCATTGTTTTCCTGTTGTTCGCGTTCTCTGTGTGGCCGCTGTCAGGTATGCAGGCATATTTCTATTGGGGATGTGTTTTACCGCGGCCTGTAGGATGTTGTTAGTGATTCTTTCTGTGTATTTGTCTATATCTTCACCTTCTGTCTGTTCTATCTCCATCCCCTCCAGTTCTTCTCTAAACTGCTCCCATTTCGCGTTCTTGAAGTGAAAGGTCGGTTTATTACTTTCCTTACTCTTCTGTGCTCTCGTGTTTGTGTCGATGATTACCGGTAGGTGATCGCTGTTGGTGTCTTCTTTTACTTCCCAATGGCTCCTTGTTAGGCCCGTTGTTACTATTGTTACGTCGATTGCTGTGTCGTATCTTCTCGGGTTGGGGTCTATTCGTGTCATCGACCCGTCATTTAGCACTGCTAGCTGGTTACTGTCTATAAATTCGATCAATTTTGTTCCCGCTACGCTGTTTCTTGATCCACCCCACACTGGGTGGCAACAGTTGAAGTCGCCGACTATTATTGTTGATGTTTTGATTCTGTTCTTTATCTCTATTAGGTCTTCTTCTTCTATTTTTCCTTTAGGGCAGTATACGTTAATTATGGTTAGGTTGTTGGGTTTACTCGCAATCTCCGCTGTGATTCCCTCGAAGTTGGTTGTCCTGAATGTTCCATTTTCTAATATTTGTAGATTGTCTTGTATGAGTAGGGCGACTCCTCCTCCTGTTGTTTCTGTCCTGTCGTTCCTGAGTATCTTAAAGCCTTTGCATTTGTAGCTGTCCTTTGGTTTCAAGAATGTTTCCTGCAGGGCATAGATACTATTTTCCCTCCCTAGTTGTTCCATGGTGCTGGGGAGGTTTTTTTTCATGCCTCTGCAGTTCCATTGTACTATTCTAATGTTTTTTTCCATGGTCGTGTTGTATTTCTGTTTTTGATTGGTTATTGTTCTCTTCAGTTCTCCGATGTTTCGCTGTCTTCCTCGCTTGTCTCCTGTAACATCTTGTTTGCTAGTTCAGTGTATTCCTGAAGTATGATCGGGCCCTTCTTCGCTTTCTCCATTAATGCTTGTAGTATTCGTGTGAACTCCTCTTTGTTTATCATATTTTCTACTGCTTGTTTAATCATTTTGATTTCTCTGTCAGTCTGTTGCTTCAATTTTTTAAGGTCATGGCCTAGTGGTTGCGTCCTTTTTTCTACCTCTGTGTTTGATAGTTCGATGTCGCGTAGTTTTACTTTCATCTGTTCTGTGGCCGTGTGGTTTTCATTCGTCTGGTTACTAAATTCTCGTCTGGTTACCTCCATCTTTTTGGCTAATACTTTTATCTTTTCATTGGCTGTTTGGTTCTCTTTTAACTGGTTTTTCAGCTGTGTTTTGGCTGCCTCCAGCTCTTGGGTTATTTTTCGCGTGAGTGTTACTGCGTCTTAGTGCGAGATATAAGGGCTGCCCTGAATATAAACTAACAGAGACGGCATGGAGAGAGTCAGTCCTTACACAAACCCCGATGAGGGTCGCAAGGTGGAGACAAGAAAACGCACGCAAAGAACCAGATACAAGATCAGAAATAAGAATATTGCAATCCGAAATGAATAATATGAAGAACAAGATAGCAGACAAGGACGTAGGAAGAGACAGTACACAAGACAAGGAAGAGACAGAAAACAACGAACTAAAGAAAGTTATAAGACGAATGGAAGAAGCTGAAAAAAGCATGCTAACCATGAAAAAACACACCGCAGTGTTACCGGAGTTTTGTTAACGTGCGCGGTCATCCGAGAAAACTTGGCAACAAGATACCCCTAGAAACCCCGCTACGGAACGAAATTAGCAACAAATGTGCAACATGCTGAGTTTATAATATCAATATCTCTTGATAGATTTCGCAAATCAACATCAATATTGGTGTTTTATATCAATAACCTCGTAATCTTTCATTTGACTATAAGTTTTAATACTTTTGACCTATCAAAAGTTATTTTATTACACATTTAAGGCGTCATACAAGGCGTACTTGTTCCGAGTTTGCATAAATAAATAATTTTTTAAAATATATATGTATGCTTTTTTATGCTATAATACCTTTTAAAATACTTAAAACTTGGTATTATTAAATATTACAAGGTTAATTTTTTCTGATAGTTGAATAATTTTGTCTAAATCTGACTTTCCCCAATTAGGCATATCACAGTTTTACATATCATAATAAATAATTTACTCTGTTACTCTTTTTATACAACTGAAAACCATACTTTATTGGTGTTTAAACATAATGGGGGAGTAATTTTTTTGTCTAATATGTTTATAAATGTCTGTTCTAGAAATATGTTTTGTCTATCGTTGTAATTCTTATTTTTACCATCTCCGACATCAGTCACAGTTGCAAGGTTGCTGTTGTATCTTTGCTTTGTAAGATCAGTGTTACCAGAATTAATAGCTTAGTTGATAGCGCACTTGACTCGTGTACGAGGGAAGGTGGTTCAATCCTCAAAGTGTGAATTTTTAATTTTTTTTAAATTCGTTCGCACGCTTTAAACCGCTGTTCATCAAAATACCGTACCATTGTCTACTATTTATTTTCTTTTTGGTATCTCTTTCGCTTACGCATAACTAAGAAGATAGACACTTTGTAACACCGCAAAAAGAATACACTGTGTTTCATTGTGGTAACCGCTCTGGGTCTATCATTATCATGTGTCGCTTCTTCTTTTCTTTCGTTCGCTTGAAATATGTCTATGATTGTGATATTGTCTCTTGTATAAATTTAACGATGTTTGTTGATAAGACTTCTCACTCAAGTTTGTAACGAAAAGACATAACAAAACACTACCAGCTTAGTTATTAATTTTAAATAAATTAGATGGGGTTTTTGTGTAGGGCAGTAATTCTTCAGTCATCGTGAGCCATCTCGGTGGGCGTGACCAAACGTGGTACATTTTACCATGTTGATAAGTTTAATAAAACAGAGTACCACATGCAAACCTGTCAATCGTTGGGTTGTATTGATTAAATCGTTTCTTACGGGAACCCTCACAACTTCCTTGGGGTTCTTTGAGTTAAAACCAGATAATTGAGGCTGTAAAACGTGATACTTTTTTCGGGTTGGTGGAGTGCGATATAGAGACCCCGGTTGATTTACAAGAGTCCTTTGCCGAAATGCCCCCTATTTTCAAGAACACGGAAGTGTCGAGGGACGATATTGGGGAATTTATGAAAGACTACGCCATAAAAAATAAACTACTGAGTACCCCACGACGGACATTGATTATTAGTTATTTCGGGAAGAAGATTTTATTAGCCACCCCTCTTTTAAAGTGGTATCTAGCCCATGGGTTGGTTGTTACACACATCTACCAGACAATAGAGTATCGACCGGTTAGTTGTTTTAAACAATGTGGGGAAACAGTTTCTAATGCCCGTCGCCAAGGGGACAAAAATCCAGCCGAGTCTATTACAGCAGACACGATGAAGTTGCTAGGTAACGCCGCTTACGGTAAAACATTAACTAATAAAGCCAAACATACTGATGTCTCCTACTGTCACGGAAAAGACACGACCAAAGTACTCAATAACCCCAGGTTCAAAAGCATGACTGGTATTACACCTGATCTATTCGAAGTTGAAACCCTAAAGAAGAAAACAGTCTGGGATCTACCTCTACAGATTGGGTTTTTTCGTTTATCAGTATGCCAAATTAAGAATGTTAGCTTTTTATTATGACTTTCTAGACAAATTTATCTCTAAAGACGACTTTCAGCTTTGTGAAATGGACACTGACTCTCTATACGTGGCCCTTAGTGCCGACTCACTCTCTGAAGTAGTTAGACCACACCTACGAGAAGAATATGACAGAGTCTATAATCAGTGGTTCCCGTCTGAAACCTGCCCTGTTCATAGAATTACCCCTACTACTACCTGTCAGGACTGTGTGGCTATCAAAGCCTATGAAAAGAGAACCCCCGGGCTTTTCAAACTAGAATACGAAGGGGAGGGTATGGTGTCGTTATGTAGTAAGACGTATATTTGTGTCGGAGATTATGATAAAATCAGTACCAAAGGTCTGACCAAAAACCACAACACTCATCTAAACAAGGACACATTTTTAGAAGTACTCAACACCCAAACACCAAGTGGGGGGGGGGGGGGGGGGGGGACCAATATAGGGTTCAAGACCCAAGACTCTTCTGTATATACATATCAGCAACATCGTGCATCTTTGTCCTATCTGTATATAAAAAGACAGACACAAAATTATAATATCTCGACTATGCCATTACTTATTTAATATGCATTGTATTGTCTATACATGGTTTAATAAAAAACATATACCTTACTTGAGTCGTTTGTTATTTTGTATTTTTTATGTTGTTATAGTACCTAGTGTCACTAGACCACACCCACTCTGGCCACCACACCCACTCTGGCCACCCCTACATTTTTTAAAGAAGAAGAAAAAAAAACGAAAAGTTATTGCCCCTTTGTGGCTCAGGGAGTTATCGCCCTTTCGGGATCTGGGAGTTATCTCCCTTTTCGGATCAGGGTCGATAAATGGTTGATTTATATAAGATCCGCAAAACGGGCGGCTTTAGCCCGACTTACACTACTCATGTCCCGCTTACACATATCTTTGTATCGTAGCAGAGGCCGACCCTGAGATCTCCTACCCATCTGTAATTCACCAAAAAAGATGTCCTTTGGTATTATACCATCATCCTAATGTGTCCTATCCATTTAAGTCTACGAAGACTGATCATGGAATAAACCGTCACACAACCTGATCAACCAATACTTCAGTATTTGTGATTTTGTCTTGCCACTTAATACCAAGAATTTTTCGCATACACAGCATATGAAAGCTGTTTAAACGTTTCTCTTGGTGTAAATAAGTTGACCAGGTTTCACTACCATAAAGAAGAGTATTAAGGACGCAGGTTTCGTAGACAAGGACTTTTGTTTAGGCAGTAAGTTTCCTGTTCTCCCAGACTCTTTTTCTTAACCTGTTCATTGTTGTTGCTGCCTTACCAATCCTGATGTTGATTTCCTGATCTAGGGATAATTTGCTATTTACCTCTGATCCTAGATATGTAAAATGGTCTACTATCTCTAGTTCGACGTCGTCAATAAAGATTGATGGTACCCCATGTGCACCTTGTGACATAATCTGTGTCTTCTTTTTATTAATTGTTAAACCAAATTCAGAACAGGCATTGGAGAATGCAGATAGTAGTCGCTGTGATTCTTCATCAGAGTGGGTCGTAATTGCAGCATCATCTGCAAAAAGCAACTCTCTGATCAGTACCCTCCTAATTTTGGTCTTGGCCTTCAATCTCTGAGCATTGTAGAGGCCGCCATCTGAGCGTGAGTGAATGTATATACCGGCATCCTGATCATGAATGGCATATTTCAGTAGAAGTGAAAAGTATATTCCAAAGAGGGTGGGAGCTAGTACACAACATTGCTTAACTCCACTCTTGATGTCAAACTCTTCAGAAGTTGCACCATCAAACTTGATTATACCCTTCATGCCTGTTTGAAACGATTCCACAATGGACAGAAGATTTGGTAGGCAGCCAATCGTCTTTAGTGCCTTGAACAAACCTTCACGACTGACCAAATCGAATGCCTTTGTGAGGTCGATAAAGGCAATAAACAGTCGCTGATTCTGTTAACGGCATTTTTCTTGCATTTGTCGCAATGAGAATATCATATCAATGGTAGACCGGTTCTGTCGGAGGCCACACTGTGATTCGGGGTAGACTTGATCTCCTAGGACTTGATGTCTGCGCAGAACAATTCTGGCAAACACTTTCCCAACAGCTTATTACTTAACATTACATAACACACACACACACACACACACACACACACACACACACACACGCACGCACGCACGCACAGAGAGAGAGAGAGAGAGAGAGAGAGAGAGAGAGAGAGAGAGAGAAAGAAAGAGAGAGAGAGAGAGAGAGAGAGAGAGAGAGAGAGAGAGAGAGAGAGAATCCCGCTATTGTGCGGTTACGTCGTTCGATATTGCATAACGTAAAAAACCAGGAGGATAACATAATACTAATACAACAACAGATGTGAGGAAAATATGTTTGAATGCCGTCTTTTCGTGTCTGGGAACAATAAATCGGGAATCGTAAAGTTACGAGAACGTTAGTAGGGACAAGAAATAATCATAATTGATCTGACAATGAATCTGTAAAAGACAACACTATAGAAATAAAGTGCAGCACAAACATTATAGTTATACATGTCGTAACATGCTGCCTGGGCACACCACGATGCACGTCCATTTCTGGATCAAATGTCAAGGGCGGGGGAATGGATTCGCGCTGAGAGCTGATTTATTAGATGGTGCGGTGCCTGTGCGTGTGCGATGATGAATGACATTCAGTCACACAACCTTTTGAAGAAAAGAGGCCAGACGCTTTTCGCAAAATGAAAGCAATAATTGTATTGAGTGTGAGATTGTGAGATGAAACTGTTGGATTGCTAGCTGTTTTGATTGTTCATTCGCTTAATATTTGTTCATGATCTATGCGGAAGATGTAATAGAGTTGGGTTAAGTTGAGTCAATAACCGAAATCACAGCACTCGGGACTTTCCCATACGTGCTCCATCCTCGTCTGCAACAGCCAGCGAAGAGTCCTAATGCTAATGGTCAGCTTATCCGATACCGGTCCTATCTGCCTGGCACTACTGCAGCTCCGATGTTCTGCGCTTGCGTTTCAGTGCTTGACGCTCCATTGTGTTTCTAACTCTTCTGATCCCCGATCTTCTGTTTCTCAGTCCCCTTCACTCACCATTCGCTTGTCTTCTTCTTGTAACTCTCTCTTCGCTGGCTGTTGAAGATGACAGCGAGCACATACCAGATGATGTAATGCAAATCATCAAAAGATATGAGGCCAGTCACAATTCTGGATAATTTACCATATTTCGTGGATATCGACTTTCAGAACTCATATGTGCAGAGGACACGGCCTACTCTCAAATTGTGCCAATAAATCATCATCATCCTAACCTGTGACTTGCCAGCAGACGTTGATGGTCATGTCTCTCCACAGGTTTCGGTCTTTGGTGTTCTAGATCAACCCTGTTGATGATATTCCTCCATGACACCGTTTCAGTTCATCCAGTAACCTTTCTCATGTTCTGTCTCTGCCTTTGTTTTTTCTATTGATCTTTCCAGTTGTTACGACGTTCTCCAATTCCACTGTCATGTACAGAAGGAGTATATCATAAAATAGAACCAGAGAGACAGGAACATCAAGGGTTAACTTTAGGAAAATACTAGAGAAAAGACAATTAGTTATACTCAATGAGCTCGGCTTTACATAAGAAACGCATAGGTCACAAGTGACTACTTGAAGGGGAAACTAGCTGGACTGCGCTTCGGATTCGGGACATCCTAGCGACCACACACACACACGCACGCACGCACGCACGTACGCACACACAGACTCCAGTCGACAATTCTGCACAAGTCATCTAACCTATACAATCAGGAGCTTTCAATATCAAGATTTGAAGATGTCTTTGTTCTCTTTGTGAGTTAACGTCGTTACAAATGTCTTCATTTGTCCACTGTATTCTCATCATTCTTCTATAAAACCACAATGTATCACAAAACATGAACATAATGTAGACTATCTCAGAAAACAAGAAACTAAAGAACAAACTATGGCCACAGGCTGCAATAAGTACCAGTCCTGCAAAGCTAGTAGACGAAGCGAGAACGGATGACTGACTGCCGACAGAAAGTTCCAGACATTTGGAAGGAATCTTGTATTTTTAAAAAAAAAGACTTTGGGGGAAAATAAAAGATTAAACAAGGTACGGATAATGCTGGGGAAAAAAAGGCAAAAAAAAAAAAAAAAGCAGCTTTGAACAATAACAAAGCCAGTTCTACGAAAGTCAGAGCCCAGAACATTGTATAGAAACCAATGAAGAATTGAGGTCAAGGACAATATTTGTTCATTACATTTAGAACCAGAAAACTGATTCTGAAACAAGGGGAGGTTTTATGATGGCGTAGAACCATCATCAGAGAAGGCTCATTCAACGGCCAAATAGAACGAAGCTATGCGGGTCATTCTGGGATGCACCAGAGACACCCCAGTAGTGTGTATGCGTTACATCCTTGGTCTGCCGACTGTTGCTGGTAGGCTCAAGGTGATGCAGGCGAAGGCATACCTCAGAGTAGCTGCAGACACAGATCACCCACTGCATGAGGCGCTGGACGCATTTAAGGGTCAGCGACTGATAAGAGGGAAATCATGGATGGCTCAGGCGGAGGATACGATCAGACAGGTGTGCCCCTTGGAGAACATTAGGCGTGGAGAATGGGTCAGAGTGACAGCGGAGTAGTCAGACTTGTGCAGAGTTATAATCACATTGAGCCGGGAGTGCAGGGAGTGGCCAGCAGGGGCCACGGAAGTGGAAATCCAGCAACTAATTCAGGACAATGCTTACTCGAGTGATGTGATTATCTACACAGATGGTTCGGTGTCAAGAGGTGAGAGAAGTGGCTGGGGTTTCATAGCCAAAGCTAATGGTCGATGTTTGGGGCAGGAGAGCCTGGCATATGATACCACAACATCCAGCTTAAGAATGGAAGTGGAGGCAGTCACTGCGGCTCTCCGCTGGATGGAGAATACGACACACACACACATCGTGATTGTAACTGACTCAGAAAGCATGCTGACGAGGGTGAGGACGGGCAGGCTTCGTGCGGAGTAGCTTGCTTCGCTTTGGAGGCCACGGGTGACAAGCATCGCCTGGATCTTTTCTCCGGGGCATGCCGGTGTGCTGGGAAATGAACAGGCGGACAGATTGGCTGGCTCTGCAGAACTTGGTGTAGTATTGATACATGACAAGGCAGGCGTGGTTGCGGCCTTGTGGGAGCACGTGCACACCCCGGCGGAGCAAATGGATTACCATGGTCTGGCAAGAATGAGACAACGAGGTGTGACGAGGGGATCTGGCCGACGCTCAACGCTCAGAGGAAAGGCGAGACGGACATACAATCAGATTGCTACTGGTACTATTGGTGTTGGAACTCTTCGCTGGCTGCTGAAGATGGGGACGAGGCGCTTATGGGAATGCCCCGAATGCTGTGATGTCGATTCCTAAATCAATCAATCAATCAATCAATCAACGGCCAAATAAACATCCAAGATCTACAACAGGTAGCGAACCGCCAGGCATGGAGAGCCATGACTTCTGCCCTATGCGCCGCCTTAGGTTCAAGAGGAAAGACTAACTAATTATATTTGTTGAATATCTTTCAGCTTGTACTTTCTATATTATCGTCATGTAAAGCATTTACAGCTTTATGTGAGGTAACTCCGTTCCACACTTTCATAATACCATGTATAAGGAGTCCAGGGAAATTGCAATGACGATGCTGCTATTGTTTCTATTGATAACGGCAAAGATAGTGATGATTATGGTATTCATGCTGATGGTAATGATTTTGACAAACTATTACCGCAAGTTGCATTTCAAATAGTGACACACACATTGCAAGCTCGGGGTACAATATTGGTTATTCAATTGTTTGGCTAGTGGTGTGAATGGTTGGTTGGTTTTTATTTATAGGCTGGTTGATTGGTTGAGTGCTTCGCTGATGTTTTGATTGGTTGGTTGTTTTATTGGTTGATTGGCTCGTTGCTTTGTTGGCTGATTCATAGGTTATGAATCCTCTGAAAAACTAAGTCGTAACTCTTTTAGTCCAGTGCATTGGTGTTCAGGTGGCCTGTGCGCTGGGGCCTGCATCTTTCGGAGCGAGGCTTGTCTGGAGACTGAAGTACCTAACCTTGTACCACAGAAAGAGCGGGGGCTGTGTTCCGCAGCTCTCTTTAACCTCTCCAAGCTCAGAAACCAGCGGGGTCAGCAAGACCAGCCCAGGAAGTTGATATGAGCTCAGAGTCATATTAGGTTGTAACTAGGTCACGACTCAGCAGACCATATACTGAGATTAGAGAACAGAGATGATAGATTAGAGACTATATATTAGAGTAGGGTTGAGATTAGAGATTAGAGACTAGAGACTATATATTAGAGTAGAGTAGAGATTACAGATTATAGATTGTAGATTAGAGACTAGAGACTATATATTAGAGTAGAGTAGAGATTAGAGATTATAGATTGTAGATTAGAGAATAGAGACTATATATTAGAGTAGAGTAGAGATTAGAGATTATAGATTGTAGATTAGAGACTAGAGACTATATATTAGAGTAGAGTAGAGATTAGAGATTATAGACTGAAGATTATAGATTAGAAATTACAGATTACAGACTTGTGCCACAATGTAATATACAAGTAAATGGACATATTCTTCAACAAGTGAATCGGTACAATTATCTTGGAACAGTCATAACATCTGATGGGAGATGCCTTGAAGAGATTAGAACAAGAATCGCCATGGCGAAAGTAGCCTTTAGCAAGATGAAAAACATTCTGACCAATAAAATGATGTCAATTGAAACGAGAAAAAGAGTGTTGAGGGGATACATAGAGCCTGTTCTTTTGTATGGATGTGAAAACTGGACAATGAGCAGTCAAGCTGAAAAATATCTGATGGCTGCAGAAATGTGGTTTCTGAGGAAAATGCAAAGAATACCATGGACAGGCAGAAAAACCAATGACCAAGTACTACAGGAGACAAATGAACATCATAAACTGATTAGAGAAATTAGACGTAGACAGTAAAAAATTTTTGGACATGTTATGAGAAGAAATGGATTGGAGAACTTGGTGACAACTGGCAAGATCGAAGGGAACAGATCAAGAGGAAGGCCGAGAGGAAAATACCTGGATGGCTTGGCCACATGGCATGGACGAGACAGGAACACTGAGCTGATCCACGACACAGGTGATCGAGTGAAATGGCGAGTCATGACCGCCCACGCTTTCTGGCATGGCACATGATTGATTGATTAATTGATTAGAATCTAGTGACTCGAGATTAGCGATTAGAGTTGAGATCAGAAACTAGAGATTACAGATTAGAAAAGAGAATACAGATAAGTGATTATAAGTATGTAATTGTCAACAGACCCCAAGCACATTCCCAGAGAGTAGAAATAAATGAAGCACCTGATTGTGGAGTTGAAATGTTCGATTGTAAAGACTTGAGTTGAGACGAGACATGATATCACAGCACTCGGACCACTCCCGTAGTGTCCCGTCCTCGTTTTCAACAACCAGCGAAAAGGGCCCAATAATTGTACCTGTTAAAGTTTGGCTATGTCGTTAGAATGCAACATCAGCAACTACCATCACTGGCCTTACATCAAAGATCATCTGCGACAAGACCAAAAGGACGTCCAAGAAGACAATGGATTGACGACATCAAAGACATTGTACAATCACATGGAATGACACTATCCAGTGCCCCATCGGGCGCTGGAACGCAAATTATTCCTCCCCACGACGCTTGACGGCAGAAGTGGAAGATGATGATGATGATGAAAATCTTAATATTTGTTCGTCTGGTCCTTCCTCTGAGTACTGAGTGTCGGCCAGATCCTCTGGTCACTCCCTGCCGTACTATTCTCTAAACGCACTGAAGGTATATATCTTCTTCCACACAATACACAAGATCGCAAAGGGCGCTGATCATATATGCCTTATCGTGCTCGAATATTCCACCCAGCGGTGCATATCTGGCCAATTTTCCTGCATGCTCGTTCCCCAAAATACCAGCACGATTATGGCACGATTGGACCAATCCTCTCCTCCCCCAATATAGTGTCCAGTTAACAATGCCCAATGAGGGTTGAGTGGTCTCTAGGTATGGTGTCCGCCTTGAGTGCTGGAGGTCCCGGGTTCAAGCCCCGGTGAGGGCCAGGATATTTCCACGTGGATTTCTATTAATAAATTTTCCCGTGGTCTCTGGGTAGTGAAATCGGACGCCCGTGTGTATTATTGCGCACGTAAAAAAATCCCTTGGCAGTTGGAAATCGAAAAAGAGTAGCCTAACGGCGCTGCACGGGCAAAATTTCGAGTTAAAAATCTACCGAAAGTATTTCAGGATCCTCGCCGGTGCTATTGAGTTCGTGCACTGAGCTGAAGGTCTTTGGACTCGGGCTTGAGTTAGGAGTAGAACGGAGCAATATGGGTTACATCCTTGTGCCGTGATGTTGATCCGTCGACTAAACTAAAGAAAACTATACAATGCCCAAGTGAAGGGATATAATCTAGGTAATTCTTTGAAGATAACAAAGGTGATGTCCCTTTTAGACGATTTATATTTTGTTTGAAACCATACACAAAAGAAAGAATAAATACATCCAGTGGAGGCCAGCAAGGCCGAATAGGTAGGAGCGGTCGCCCTTAAACATGCGGTGTGATAATGCCGATGTAGTGAGTTTAACCCCTACATAGTCAGTTTGATGAAAATGTTGATTTCTCATCCTTGACTTGGAGACGTAAATTACAAGTATGTCTGCAGTAGGAATGGGTTCGTCTGATTGCGAGGGACACTGGTAATAGAGAAAGCTAATCCACACGCAAAAGTCAGTCCAGTGCACTAGAAGAAGTAGCACGAATATGGACTACGCTTGTGTTCAAAATATTAAAATAGTCGAATGTTTTTTCTTTTTCTTTCTATATTAAAAGACAAGAATCCGGCGGTTTTAAACAAAACCGGATAACGTTAGTAAAAGCGTAGAGGCAGAATTTGTCTTTGACCAAGGACGTGATAACACTCGTAGAATATCCACGTGTACTCTATCTTGCAGAAGGTCTTGTCAGAACACAGGCCAGCGCAACAAAGCCCGACAAACAATGCGGACAGGCGGGTGGATGATATGCCACAGGGGAAGCTGACATCCTGGCCAGTCCGCCACTGAGGGAGCGTATATATCATCCTTCATCAATACCATGTGCTGTACTGATAAGCATAGAAGGTCATGTTTCTCCTTCTCACACGGTCACCAGGGTCGTGAATCAACTCGGTGTTTTTGTCCAGACCACGCCATGTGGCCAAGCCATCAAACTGCTCTGCCTTGCCCTTGTTCTTTTACCCTGAAACTTTCACCAATATTTTCAGTTGATCTTTTCTCATAAAATGTTCAAGAAATCTCGATTATCTACGTCTAATGTCTCCAATAAATCTCTGTTTTTCATTTGTCTCTTGAAGAACAGTTTCATTTGATATTCTGTCCGTCTATGATAATTTTTTTGCAGTTTTCTCAAAATCACATTTTCACCGCCATTAGATGTTTCTCAGCTTGTCTGTTAATTGTCCATGTTTCACACGCATACAACAATATGGGTTCTTTATAGCATTTCAACACTATTTATTCACTGCAAATGACAACTTTTTGTTGGTGTTTTTCATTTTGCAGAAAGCCGTCTTTGACATGGCAATTCTTGACCTATCCCAGGCATCTTCGATCAGATGTTACGACTGTTCCAAGATAGTTATTCCGATTCACATATTTAAGAGTATTTCCATTCAATTGGATGTTACAATGTGATATTTTTTTCAACTTGGAGACCAGTATGATCTCTGTTTTCTTACAATTCAATTCCAAACCTAGTTGCAACTCCTTTCATATCCTTGAAATTTCTCATATATTTTCACTATAACGGGAGACACGTTACACATCCCTGTCGCACACCTCTCATGATACGATGGAATAGGCCCAATTCATTATCGATTTTTTTGGAGCTGCTTGTTTCCAGTAAATTTTCTTTATAACACTAAGATCTTTTCCACCCAACTTGAGATCTGCCAGCATTGTTAGTATGCCTCAAGTAACAATCCCTTCTGACATTTTGTTACCTGCTGTAATTTAGAATGACCGGCCCTCCCGCAGACATACACCACTTCCGGCCTCCCTTGTAGTCTGCAAGTGTATCTTTTCTTGTTTTCATCATTACGGAAACTTGAAGGACAATCTTCTACTTCAATGAATATCTTATGAAAATAGACAGGCAAGTTTGTAGTTTACTGTAAGTAGTTCATTGTTTTGTGAGATTTTATAGTTATAATCTAACAACCAAGACGAAGCCACATTGTTTTTACGTCTCGCGACCCGGCATTGTTTATTAAATTATTTTAATATTTAAATTATTTTTATTTTTCTTAGCTCTTTGCTTTTCCGAAGAAATTGAATCAAATTCTGATTTAAAAAACTTCATCAGAAACGCTTTCTGTGTGTCATTTTCTGGTTACACTTCTCCTTTTGAAAGGAATATAAGGAGTTAGCAGACGTAGTCGTAGGTTTTACGGTTACGTGTTTTAATTTAAAATATTAAATATCTTATATCGTAACTATACTAATAATATTAACAAAACACCACCAGGTTCGGGTAGGGATAATTAATAATAGTAATAGTAATAGTTAATAGTAATAGTTAACATACTCCAGGATTTCACAAACTACAACATATCCAGGCGAACCTTCTGGCCTAGAGAGACAACAGTGGAAGATAAACTCTATGGACCACTGAATGAACTAAAAAAAGACTGTTGGATTCATATAAGAGACAACATTGCAGTTATAGCTTATAGGCTTATTTCAGGCGAACGAAAGAAGAAGTAATAGTCAGCTTAAAACTTAAGTTACTCACGTCATCCTTATTTAAACGTGGGCTCTGTTTTCTGAGGAACTAATTCATGAGGATGGGACTTGTTGTAGCACAAGTAATACACCCACAGGCATTGATGATTGATCAACACTCAAATCAAACCGAAAGATAGAAGAAAGAAGTCTGTTCTATATTAATAATATTTATAGTTATAGCAAATTTGATCATGATTTTCAAATTGAAGTGATTATTACTAAACTTTTGGTAATAAAATCTCTCATTACTCCCAAACGGCTGGTCACATGATTATTCGCGGTCACGTGTGGTCACGTGACCTAGGTTTGACTACATTATTAATGTTTGTGGAAATATTATTGTGTCCTCAGTGGTGTAGAGGTTAATGTTTCTGCCTGTTACGATGGAGACTGGGGTTCGTCTCTCCGCCAGCAATTTTTATTTTTAATAAACAAAATATTAACCATTACGAACTACAATCTGGAACTGAGAAACTCGAAGCTTGAACAAGAATCGCCAAGGCAAAAGTAGCCTTTAGCAAGATGAAAAACATACTGACCAATAAAAAGATGTTAATTGAAACGAGAAAAAGATTGTTGAGGTGCTATATAGAACCTGTACTTTTGTATGGATGTGAAGCTTGGACAATGAGCAGTCAAGCTGAAAAACAGCTGATGACTGTGGAAATGGTTTCTGAGGAAAATGCAAAGAATACCATGGACAGACAGAAAGACCAATGAACAAGTCCTCTAATAAACAAATGTAGATTGTAAACTGATTAGAGACATTAGACGCAGGCAGTCACAATTTTTTGGGCATGTTATGAGAAGAAGTGACTTGGAGAACTTGGTGACAACTGGCAAGATCGAAGGGAAGAGACCAAGGGGAAGACAGAGAAGTAAATACCTGGGCAAGATTGGCAGCGGATCGCGTTGCGCAGGTTACTTACGGAGGTATGTGAGCCGGTCGTTCAGAAAGCAATGGCAAACTGCTGAACGTAAAACTTGCTGTAACAGCAACAGCAGCTGAAAAATGCTGGTGTTGACTGCAATGTCCTAAAAGAGAAGAGTACTCAACAAACAATTAGGATTAATTATTTCACGTGATATGTAAATTTAACCCTGTGTGAACTTTGTCACCTTTGAACCCTCACTTCAGAGTTCATAAAAAACAAATATTGCAGTGTCATCTACAGGCTTACTTTCATCTCATGCGTACGCAAATTAAACGTTAAGAAGTAAGTAACGTATCTAGGCATTAACTGAGATATGAACATTAAAGTTTTATGGAATAAACTAATGTATGTAATTGACGTTCAAAAAGAGCTTGAAAACAAAAGACAGACTAGCAGACGGCTGTAGTAAACGTCATGTGACCAACTGTTTGGGAATAATGTATGGAATTATTACCAAATGTTTGGTAATAAAGTCTCCCTTTTCAAATTGGGTATTTACTGATGAGACCACATAGGTAGGCCATGAAAAACCAAGAAAATCTAATGGTACCTCAATGATGCCTGTATGTCAATTCTAAGCGGAGATATTCACATTTGAGTGTCGGGATCTTGAACAAAAAATTCTTTAAAGATTTTGCAACAGTGCAGCTTACCATTGTGTCCCGATATCTACGCTTAGAATTGACATACAGGCTTCATTGAAGTACTGCAGGATTTGCTTTTTCAAGGCCTTTGTAGCTGTGGTGGTACTCAATAGTAAATACCCAATTTGAAAAACATGATCAAAGTAATGCAACAATAACATTTAACAATTTAGTCTTCAAAAATGATCAGGCATGATGTTGCATGTGTGATTGTCTCAAACGGGGCATAGACTGATATGAAAACTGAATTAACTTAAGTATGTTCTGTCATGTTAAATGATACCAAAAAAATATTTAAAATATACAAATAAATTATTAATAATCTTTAAACTTGAATTCTCTTTAACTTTAGTAAAGTATGCTGGCCTAGTCCGATCAATATTCACATTGGCCACCATCTTGGCTTTCCATTCACAAAGTTAAAACATCTCCGGAGAAATATTTTTTTAATACCACAAATTGAAGACGATTGGCGATGAAACTCCAGATATATGTAAAAATGGATGTAGAATTTGAAAATCCATCTCAAAATATTCACAGATTTACAAATACAGCTCTAGAAAATAAAATTACTTACAGTGTATCAAATATTTACATGTATTTAAAAGTCACAATAATTTCAACCAATCGCTATGCGTAGAATGTTAGACTAACCTATTCGGCAGAAAACTAGATGACATTTGTTATTGTCACATGATATTTTAATGAATGAATGGTGTCGGAAGTATGAGTGGTCTTTACATAGCCATGTATTGGGGGACATAATCGATCCTTCTATGCAGGGGCGGTTTCCGGTTTCGAATCGCATAATCGGACTAAATGAACCTGCCAAAAGTATGCAAATAAATTTAATCTTTAACTTTAGTAGTTCAAATTGCACGTTTTGAGTGTAAAAAGTATGAATGGCTAGTCTGATCAATATCCACGGGGCCACCATTTTGGATTTCCATTCACAAAGACGAAACAACATATCCACAGAAATATGTTTTTTCTGTCACAAGTGGATGAGCTTTGGCGATGAAACTCCAAATGTATGTAAAAATGGGTGGAGAGTTGAAACATGAGAAAAATGAGAGAAAAATGAAAAGGAGAGAAAAATGGATGCAGAGTTTGAAAATCCATCTAAAACTAAGCACAGGTTAATTTAAACAAGCTCTAGAAAATAAGATTACTTACTGTATGCCAAATTATTAAATTTATTTCAAAGTTGCGATAATTTCAACCAATCGTTATACTAGAATGTTAGATGGACCTATTCTGCAGACACTAAGATGGCGTTTGTTATTGTCAAGTGATATTTGAATAATGAATCATGTCGCAAGCATGCATGGTCTTTGCATAGCCAATTTTGGGACCCAGTGGATCCTTCTGCGCAGGCGCGGTTTCCGGTTTTGGATCGCATAATCGAACTAAATGAAATCACTAATATTAGACTACATTGGTTATACCAGGTCATAATACAAATTGGAAGCTACTTAAATTTCATTCATTGGCACCTTGCCATCTTGACAGATGATAGTTTGTTAATTTGTGCTTCAAAAAGGCTTAATAACTACAATCCATGGCGGTGGCGATTGTGACTGATAAGGCCAATTCGTGCTGTAAATGTTCGTCCACAGTGGATGCATGTGAACACATGGTCATTTCACCATCATGCACCATCTTATGCCCCATACGCTTGGTGTGTGACTTATTTGCAATAATTTTCTCCTGTCTTTATTCCATTTCTGATATTTGCCCTCCATGCAACACGTTAAGCGGTGACTTGCTCCCAGTGTGCATTATCAATGCCTGCATCAATCATGTCCCGCTTACACACATCTTTGTATCGTAGTAGAGGTCGACCCTGAGATCTCTTTTTTTTTCCCGCATATCCTTTACAGGACATCGCTGTCAACATCAGCATTTTTCAGCTGATTGTTGATTTATTGGCATGATTAACCTCAGTAATTTGCCATTGCTTTCTGAGCGACCGGCTCACATCTATGAATTCTGAGCATGGAATATACCATCACTCAACCTGATCTTTCCAATACTTCAGTATTTGTGATTTTGTCTTGCAACTTAATACCAAGTATTCTTCGCAGACACCACATATGAAAGCTGTTTAAACATTTCTCTTAGTGTGAGTAAGTTGTCCAGGCTTCACTGCCATAAAGAAGAGTACTAAGGACACAGGTTTGATAGACAAGGACTTTTGTTTTGACAGTAAGCTTCCTGCTCTCCCAGACTCTTTTTCTTAACCTGTTCATTGTTGATGCTGCCTTACCAATCCTGATGTTGATTTCCTGATCTAGAGATACTTTGCTATTTACCTCAGATCTTAGATATGTAAAATGGTCTACCATCTCTAGTTTGGCGTCGTCAGTAGAGATTAATGGTACATCATGTGCACCTTGTGACATAATCTGTGTCTTTTTGCTAATTGCTAAAACCAAATTCAGAACAAGCATTAGAGAATGCAGATTTTAGACATTGTAATTCTTCCTCAGAGTGGCATCATCTGCAGCAAGCAACTCTCTGATCAGTACCCTCCTAATTTTGGTCTTGGCCTTCAATCTCTGAGCATTGTAGAGACCGCCATCTGAGCGTGAGTGAATGTATATACCACCATCCTGATCACGAAAGGGATATTTCAGTAGAAGTGAAAAGTATATTCCAAAGAGTGTGGGGGGGCTAGTACACAACCTTGCTTAACTTCACTCTTGATTTCAAACTCTTCTGAAGTTGCACCATCAAACTTGATTATACCCTTCATGCCTGTGTGGAACGATTCCACAATGGACAGAAAAGTTGGTGGGCAGCTAATCTTCTTTAGTGCCTTGAACAAATCCTCATGACTGACCAAATCAAATGCCTTTGTGAGGTCGATGAAGGCAATAAACAGTGGTTGATTCTGTTCACAGTATTATTCTTGCATTTGTCGCAATGAATGAGTATATCATATCAATGGTAGACCGGTTCTGCCGGAAGCCACACTGTGATTCGGGGTAGACTTGATCTCCTAGGACTTGAAGTCTGCGCAGAACAATTCTGGCAAATACTTTTCCAATAATATGCAGAAGTGAGATACCCCTATAGTTGTTGCAGTCGCTCTGATCGCCCTTGTTCTTGTACAGTGTTATGATGCTTGAATCTTTGAAATCCTGTGGGACTTGTCCTTCTTGCCAGCATAGCTCTATTAGCTGGTAGATCTGTAGAGTGAGTGTGTCCTGTCCACTGCTGTTAACCTCTAATGGAATCCCATCCTTACCTGGAGCCTTGCCAGATGCAAGTTCATTTATAGCACAATTAACTTCTGTTATGGTGGGAAGTGTGCCCAGGTGGTCAAGAGTTGGTAGAGCCTCTATGGCGTTGAGGGCCTCTATGACGTTGAGGGCATCATCTGCTAGTTTGGTCTCACTTAAGTAAAGATCCAAATAGTGCGCTACCCATCTATCCATCTGCTGTTTCTTATCAGTGGTGATTTCTCCAGTCAAGGTTTTCAGTGGTGCACTTCTTTTGATCATTGGACCACAGGCTTTCTTTATCCTTCATACATGCTTCTGGTGTTTCCGTTATCACATGCATTCTGAATGGACTCACATAATTTGATCCAATAGTCATTTGCACACTGCCTGGCAGCCTTTTGCACATCCTTCCTAGCTTGCTTCAGCTCACTGAGAGTGTCACACGTTGTTCTTTCCTTGTTTCTTAAGAGAGCTATCTTCTTTTTATCCATCAAGGGCTGCAGTGTCTGGCTGTTTGCAGCGAACCAGTCCTGCCTCTTATGATCCACAGTGCTGTAAACACCTACCGCCGTTTTATAGTTTCCTTAAGTTTATCCCACTTTTCACTTGCTGTATAATTTTGTGATGTATCGGTGAAGGCGTCTTCAAGTTGCTGTTGGAACTCAAAGCACGTATCAGGATCGTGGGTGTTAATAATATTAATCCTGGGGCTAGATTTGCGTTTAGCTATTTAGATTCTCTTTGGTCTCAGTCTAACCCTTGCAACAACCAAAGAATGATCTATATCACAGTCAGCACTGTGGTAACTTCGAGTTAATGATGTTTGGTTCAGATGTTGTCTCTGTGTGATAATGAAGTCCAGCTGGTGCCAATGGCCGGATCTTGGATGTTTCCATGTGACCTTATGCAGCTCTTTTGTTTTAAAAAAGGAGTTTGTAATACATAGGTCATTTCTGGTGCATTGCTCCAGCAGCCTTTGCCCATTTTCATTCATGCGACTGATGTTGTATTTTCCAGGGCACACTGGCCATGAACACGAGTCCTTGCCCACACGAGCATTGAAATCACCGAACATATAAATGTTGTCAGATTTTGGAACTGCTTCGATCACAGAGCCTAACGTCTCATAGAACAAATCCTTCATATCATCAGGGGTAGTGAGTGTCGGTGCATATGCAGTGATAATGGTGACAAAACCACAAGAGATTGCCAAACACAGGGATAATATTCTTTCATTACCTCCTGCTGGAATTTCAATCATTCCCAGTAGCAAATTCTTCACTGCATAGCCCACACCATGTTGCCTTTTTTCTGCCTGCTCTGTACCCTTACAAAAGAAAGGTGTAATTGTTTTCCCTGAGTGACCCTTCCTCAGCGAGGCGAGTCTCCTGCAGGCAGCAATATCAATGTTAAGACAACTGAGTTTGGCATCAATCACAGCCGTTTTTCTCATATCGTCAATATTCGTCAGGTCAGTGGAAAATCCTGGACAAATGGTTTTTACGTTCCAGGTTGCAAGCCGTAGCTTGAGGTGTATGTTTTTCTTTTTAGTAATACCTGGTGCATTGGTTTTACAGCCTTCGGATTTTGTCCTAGCCCCAAGCACCCATTGAAGCAGGCAAGCTGTGGCGGATCAACACCCACTTGGCCGGGGGCTGCCCAGCTTGAGACGGGTGGTAGCTGATCAGTGACACCTGTAGGTGTCTCCCACCGTCAGAGGCAACTCGTGGCACCCCATGTCTACTCCAATTGACAAGGACTTATAACCTGTAAATGCTACCTCTCGCTTTGATTCCGAGACCAGTTAAGACCAGGGATGGAGTTATACCTCTCCATAGCACAAAGCCTGGGCTAAAATATGGAGACCATGTGTTGCCCATGCAGCATGATCCCTCTCTCGGCCTGTCCAGTTCACTCTAGAGGAAAGATAAGAGCAATACATCTGGAACAAGACAAGCTGCCAGATCAGCAAAGCAGTGCTCTAACTGTCCACCTGTCGGACCAGCTGCGAACCAAGGCTTAGGGCCTGGTCTGCCCTGCCATGACATTTTGTCTTTAGGTTGCATTTCCTCGCACCAGGATAAGGCTTGTACCCTTCCAATTGCGCTCTTCCGCCTGAAGCCGTTGGCACCAACATTCAACGCTAACATAAGGCAGGTAGTACCGTCTGCTGTCATTAAGGTAGCTCAGTCATATCTGACTAAGACATGACTCAAAACCACTTAACTTAATCTTAGATAATTTAGTCAATCAGTGTGGTAATAATAATTAATAATAAATAGTAATTGGTGTCATTTAACGTTTTCTAAAAAATGTCTTTTAAAAAAATCATATGTGTGCGTCATTCACTGTCCGCGTTAGGTCTCATCATCATCATTGGCACCTTGCCCTCTTGACAAACGATACTTTGTGCTTCAAAAAGGCATAATAACTTTTACCCATGGTGGTAGCGAATGTGACTGATAAGGGCAATTCAGGCTGTAAATGTCCGTTCACATTGGGTGCATATGAACACGTGGTCATTTCCACCATCATGCACCATCTTATGTCTCTCACGCTCTGTGTGTGCTTTATCTGCAATAATTTTCTCCTTTGCCTTTATTCCATTTCTGATAGTTGCCCTCCATGCAACACGTTCAGCGTCGACTTGCTCTCAATGTGCATTATCAATGCCGGTATCAATCATGTCCCGCTTACACACATCTTTATATTGTAGTAGAGACCGACCCTGAGATCTCTTACCCATTTTAATTCACCAGACAAGATGTCCTTTGGTATTCTACCATCATCCATCCTTCTAAGGTGTCCTGTCTATCTAAGTCTACGAAGACTGAGCATGGAACGCAACCTGATCTTTCCAATACTTCAGTATTTGTGATTTTGTCTTGCCACTTAGTACCAAGTATTCTTCGCAGACACTGCATATGAAAGCTGTTTAAACGTTTCTCTTGGTGTGAGTAAGTTGTCCAGGTTTCACTGCCATAAAGAAGAGTACTAAGGACACAGGCTTGGGTATATATATTATATATATATATATATATATATATACATATATATATAGGCGAAGGCATACCTCAGAGTAGCTGCAGACACAGACCACCCACTGCATGAGGCGCTGGACGCAGTTAAGGGTCAGCGACTGATAAGAGGGAAATCATGGATGGCTCAGGCGTAGGATACGATCAGACAGGTGTGCCCCCGGGAGAACATTAGGCGTGGAGAGGAGTGGGTCAGAGTGCCAACGGAGCAGTCAGACAAGTGGAAATCCAGCAACTAATTCAGGACAATGCTCACTCGAGTGATGTGATTATCTACACAGATAGTTCGGTGTCAAGAGGTGAGAGAAGTGGCTGGGGTTTCATAGCCAAAGCTAATGGTCGATGTTTGGGGCAGGAGAGCCTGGCATATGATACCACAACATCCAGCTTAAGAATGGAAGTGGAGGCAGTCACTGCGGCTATCCGCTGGATGGAGAATACGACACACATATTGTGATTGTAACTGACTCAGAAAGCATGCTGACGAGGGTGAGGACGGGCAGACTTCGTGCGGAGTGGCTTGCCTCGCTTCGGAGGTCACGGGTGACAAGCATCGCCTGGATCTTTTCTCCAGGGCATGCCAGTGTGCTGGGAAATGAACAGGCGGACAGATTGGCTGGCTCTGCAGAACTTGGTGGAGTATTGATACATGACAAGGCAGAGGTGGTTGCGGTCGTGTGGGAGCACGTGCACACCTCGGAGGAGCAAATGGATTACCATGGTCTGGCAAGAATGAGACAACAAGGAGTGACGAAGGGATCTGGCCGACGCTCAACGCTCAAAGGAAAGGCGAGACAGACTTATAATCAGATTGCTACTGGTACTATTAGTGTTGGAACTCTTCACTGGTTGCTGAGGATGGGGACGGAGCACTTATGGGAATGCCCCGAAAGCTGTGATGTCGATTCCTCAATCAATATATATATATATATATATATATATATATATATATATATAGATGTGTATAAGAGACAGTATATATAGAGAGAGAGAGAGAGAGAGAGAGAGAGAGAGGGGGGGGGGGGAAGCTTGCGCTTAAACTTCCTGTGTGCTGTGCAGTTAGTTAGTTGCATTTCCTTTACAGGACATTGCAGTCAACCCCAGCATTTATTGGCTACTTGTGATTTCATGACAAGCTTACATTCAGTAGTTTGTCATTGCTTTTTGAACAACCGGCACACATACCATTTTATGAAAATCAACACAAGGTTGCATGCTACCAAACCACCCACAGCTGTTTCAAGCGCTGTATGAGGGAGTACAAATTGCACCTGTAACCCCTTCATCACAGAGACTTAATTGTAACATGAAAGAAACGCTCCAAGAGAAAACTCCTACACTAGAGATGATGGAACCCTCATGTCACTGAAGCATGCATTGCTGTGTGGCTTTGAGTACAAGAGTGCCAGAAATTCACAGATCATGTATATATTTGGTATTTCAACAAACATGTGTTGTTGAATCTGTCAGCTTGACTAGAACATAATCGCAGGTGACAAAATCTATGTTGCCTTTGCCAGCACACAAATAACAAATTCCTTGTTTTCACTATTTAATTTTTACGGCTTTTACAGAGAGAAAATTAGAAATAATTAAATCAGCGCTATAGTGGGGGTAATAGCAATGCTAGGCTTCATAAGAAAACAGAAAGGGAAATGATTCGGTCATCTAACAGGGCTACAAGCTGACAGTATATCACAACAAGCAATGATGTACAGACCAAACGGAACCAGAAGAAGAGGTCAAACATGTAAACTATCGACAGGGAATAACAGTCCATGGCAATCTCAATATACGAAGCCCATAAATAAGCTAGTAATGAGACTGTAGTTTCACCAGTTTCATGTATGTTTAGGAGGTTTTGTATCTATATGATGATAACATTATTTATTATTTTTCCTAACAGGACACAATGGTCAAGTTTATGACAGCGAGTAGCGTATTCAAATTCACGTGGGATCAGGTGGCTGCTGGACTGTGGCAGAGATACCCAAATCCAAACAGGTACTGCTGTCAGATGTTAAAATTCTGTCTGTCTTCTTTTTCATTGATGGTAAAGCTGGTCTCATAGATACTGCCAATAGCAGTTCCAGCACTGGTCTTGCATACCCACTGGTTTCTGAGGTTGGGGAGGCTAAAGAGAACTATGCAACAAAGTCCACATGGTTCTTTGGTGAAGTGTTAGGCTTTCACATATTTTAGGCTAAGACATAATGAGGTAGGATGGCCCATTCCCTTTTCTTGCCACTTTCTTTCTATGTGGTGGGTAGTGTACAGACTTCCCAGTACAATGGTTCTGGATCAGGGCTTAGTTGCACAGACATTTTTCTAGCCTATAAAGCTTTTTAGAAAAAATGCAAGTTGTGAAATAAACTGGTCACCCTATCTAATGATGCTGTGACCTAGTATACTTGAAGTGCTATTGTTTCACACACCAAAGCAATATCTCATTTGGCATTGTCTTCACCAGTTAGGTTGAGTAAAGCCCATATCTGACACTTAGACATTTATACAAAACTTAATGTGTAATTGAACTGTTAAAAGTTGATGTAAAACGATGTGTAATTCTGCCAGTTAGACATTGATGTAAAACTTGATGTGTCATTCTGCCATTTAGACATTTATAAGAAACTTAATGTGTAATTGTACTATTTAGAAGCTGATATAACATGTGCTAATTAGATATTGATATAAAACTTGATATGTAATTCTGTCATTTAGAAGTTTACATAAAACTTGATGTGTGATTTTGCTATTTAGAAGTTGTATTCATTCATTGGCACTTTGCCGTCTTTACAGATGATAGTTTGTTACATTGTGCTTCAAAAAAGGCATAACAATTACAATCCATGGCCGTAGTGAACATAACTGATCAGACTAATTTGTGCTGTACATGTTCGTCCACAGTGGATGCATGTGAACACATGGTCATTTTCATCATCATACACCATCTTACGTTTCAGGTGCTTAGTATATGACCAATCTGCAATCATTTTCTCCTTTGTCTTTATTCCATTTCTGATATTTGCCCTCCATGCATCGTGTTCGGTGGTGACTTGCTCCCAATGTGCATTATCAATGCCTGTATCAATCATGTCCCGCTTTCACACATCTTTGTATCGTAGTAGAGGCCGACCCTGAGATCTCTTACCCTACCTATCTGTAATTATCTGATATATGATAATGTGTAATTTCTTCTTCTTTGAGTTCATCCGGAGTGTTTCTTCAGATGTGATTGGGGTGTGTCTGTTATGCACCCTTAGGCCAACACATCCGACTTTTAGCGTGCATTTTTTTACCAGGTTAGCATTCCTGGGAGACTCTCACTTTTGTGGTACCGTCCACCTCCCAGCTGGTCAAGTTGGAACAGTGGAAGACTGCATCTTCATCCCTCAAATGAAGGCAGGGACAGTCCATAGCATTTCCCGCCATCCTGGGTGGCTTCCATAATTGCAGAGTTGACACATAACGCTCTGGTGCTGGGCTCACAGAGGGAATCGTCACGTCCTGCTTATGGCTGCTTTAATTCCTCACTTCAATATATTGGGCATTTCGTTCGCCCTGGGCCGCTCCTGCACAAACCAGTCAGGTTTGCAGACGGTATCCACTCAGCGAGTTTTCAGATATGTGCTTGTCGTTGCGCCCGTCAGAGCTGTTCCAGGCACGACAGACATTCGGAAAACTACCTAGTCAGAGCTGTTCTGAACAAGAGTAGCATTCAGAAACTAGGTAGTCAGAGCTGTTCCTAGCACAAGAGACATTCAGACGAGACATTTCACTCGGACGTAAATGTGTAGTGCCAATTTTTAGTTTGCCACCCGTAGGACGGCACTTCCGGCTTCGGCGGGCATTTTTTAATGAGGTTAGCCTTCCTCAAATGTGTAATTTTACCATGTATAACTTTTGATCAAACTTGATGATTTCAGCAAACACGTGTTGACTGAAGATGTCTTGGCAAGACGGATAGAAGGACAGAAGTTGATCTCACTTCGCATTCTCACAAAAACAAACAAAATCCCCAAATGGGGTGAACGCTTTGTTGGTCAGAATAAAAACATACTGATCATCGAAGAATCTGTGGTTGACCCGAAAGAGAGGACATTTACAACATACACTCGCAACGTTGGGCTACAGAAAGTTTTGGTAAGATCATTTGCTTCTTCTAACAAACAGTTAATCATAGACCTTAGGAGATCAACCTGAATATGTTAGAAGAAAGTAGTCAACTTGAGGTTGTTGACATCTCCATGGAGTTTGTCTTCAAAGGAGCGGATCTAAGGAAGGAGAGGACCCTTTTTTATGCTTTAGGACGCATGGTGCTTAACCCATATTTTCATAGACCAATCAGCACTTCACGGGTGATGTCCCAGTCACGCCAGGTGACTTCACTTCTCAAGACATTTCCTAGCACACATTTTACCCTTTGTCGACCAGGGAGCCCATGTAAATCTTAAAAATTTTGTTGCAAGTGTAGGCCAAAGTAATTTTCCATGTTGTGCAAATGTTGGACACTGCAGCAAATGTTTGACACTGCAGCAAATGTTGAGTTGTTGGTTTAACAATTCTACAGTAACATTCATCAGTATCTCCACTCTGTAGTTTATCAAACAAGTGACATCTCGGCCGGTTATGTCCTGAGCAAAGATTGCTAGCTGTTCATTTTGGTCTAGTTGATAATATTCGTTATATTTCTGGTGGTCTGCCGGTCTCCCTGGCCAAGGAGTTAGCAGCTTTCTTCGTAACCCCGAATACTCTCGTGGTTGACGTGAGCGCACGAGAATTGGAAGATGTTCGAGTCGCGCTAGTGACTTATGAGAGTATGGAGCCGGTCGCTCAGAAAGCAATGGCAAACTACTGAGCGTAATCTTGCCAAGAAAGCAACAATCAGCTGAAAGATGCTGATGTTGACAGCGATGTCCTGTAAAGGATATGCAAAACTTTTTTTCTGGTGGTCTGAACGCTTTGATTCCCACTTAAAACATTTAACTCATTGGTTAAAACTGACTATCAAGTGAAATATATAATCTATATTATTATTTGGTGCGGACTATTAGACAAAGTGACTCTTAGTGAGTCAACTTCTTTCAAGATGTCTTCATTGGTCTTCTGTCTGCAAAAAATCACATCCCCGAGGCTTGCTTATGATTCCTCACTTGTCTGCTAATTGTCCATAATTCACTTCCATACATCAGGATTGGCTTAATATAGCTCTTAAGAATTTTCTTCCTCACATGAGTTGACAAAGATAAACTGCAGAGAATATTTTTCATCTAGTGAAAAGCTGCCTTTCATTGGACTATTATGCATTTAATGTCCTTGATGCATCTTCCATCTGCTGTTATTAAAGTACCCAAATACTTAAACACATTGACTTGTTTCAGGCTAGTTCCATGTTGTATTTAGGAAAACACTTTTTTATTGTTGTAAAAACCATTATTTCTGTTTTTCAGTTATTCCACTAAGTCCTTTGTATTGATTTTCTGTTGCAATTATATCTACCATTTCTTGTAACTGTGTTTCATTTTCAGTGACCAAAACCATGTCGTCAGCATAATGCCGGCCAGCTAATATTCCAGGCTTGTCTAGTATGGATCCCATCATTATTTTCCTGTACAAATTGATCACATCAGTTGATAACCCTGTCTAACACCTGGTTGGGGAATAAAGGGCAGCATATGTTGAAGAACATACTTGTACATATTTTATTTCAGAATGCTGTTTTGATGTCAAAACCTTTCTCATGAGCGCAAATATTATCCAGTGAATACTGTGTTGTTTGATATTTCAGAATGTGGAAGAAAAATGTGTGTACAAGGTTAGCAGTGAGAATCCTTCCTGGACAGAGTGTGAGAAATCAGCGTGGGTATCCTCCCCTTTGTTTGGTGTAGGTGGCACCATTGAAGTTTTTGGCATCAAGAGGTTTCGCAACAATGCAGCCAAGGCCGCTCAAGGTTTTGATTTTGTATTGACTCATTTGTTTAGGACAGACCACCTGAAAGTTCACCCACTACTCACTAGTAGTAAGATCAAGGAAACAACTCGGAAAGCAGCCGAGATTGCAAAGTCCAAAACTGCAATGTTGTCACGGGCAACATAGCAAACATTCAGTTTAATCTATTCCATGTATTCATCACATTGCTAGTGTGATCATTGCCGTTCATTAATCGAGTCACTAATTTGATCAGTCCACTGCGGGCTGCACAACTGAACTAGATGCTAGTTTATCCTGTTCCATTATGTAATCAAGATGGTAGTTTAATCATTTCCCAAAATTAAATAAGACACTAATTTGATCATGTTGATCATTTCCCATCATCAGTCGAGACAATTTCATCATATCATTGATTTAATCTATATGCTAGTTTCATCCTGTTCCATTATTTAATCAAGATGGTGGTCTGATAATTTCCAATCATTAATCGAGACACTTATTTGATCATGTTGATCATTTCCCATCATTAATCGAGGCATTTTCATCATGTCACTCATTTCATCTAGATGCTAGTTTCACCCTGTTCCATTGTGTAATCAAGATGGTAGTTTAAATATTTCCAACCATTAATCAAGACACAAATTGATCATATCGCTCATTTCGTCTAGGTGCTTGTTTAATCCTGTCCTATAATTAATCAAGACACTAATTTGATCATGTCCCTGATTTCATCTAGATGCTTGTTGCATCCTATCCCATCATAATTCTAGACAACTTGTCGCACATTTCAAGATGGTAGCATGATCATGTCCCATGTTTCATTAACATGCTAAAGCAGACAATTCTATCTTGCCAAAAGAAACAGTACTAGAATCATGTGAGCAACGTTTATTGTATTCCTTGCCTCCAAGCCGACACTATGGTGAAGAAGTTATGATTGCAAGTCATAATCCCACACGCTGCATTCAAAACACAGCAGCGTATGATTTGGAAGCAGAGTGTCAGTTGTTCAGAAAGCAGTGGTAAACTACTGAACGTAAACTTGTCCAGGAATCACCAACAGCCAAAAGATGCTGGGGTTGACTGCTATGTCCTGTAAAGATTTGAAACTAACTCACTTGCTTCCAAAGTTCTTTATTTCTTCCTTCAGTCCTTGAGACTGCCGGTGGAGTCTAGTCCCACATCCACACATGCCAGGCCCTCTTAGATGTCTGTTCATGATTGGCTGAATGTGTTTATATGGTGGGGGGTGACTAGTCTCAGACCAACCCTCTTTAGTTACCTTTTATGACATGATTAAGAGGTCCACAGTGTTATTCTTTACTACCCTATTGGGATCTCGTTAACACATGGGCACTTACCTCCAAATACCAGGTACAAAGTCAAGGTAAAGGACCTCTTGTCATGATGAGTCGGGTTTATGATGCTAGTCCAATATTTTTAGACCATTCAACATTCAACGTGTGATGGGGTCAGTAACGTAGTGGCCACCTTTATTTCCTAGACATTTTCCTGGTACCAATGTTAGAGCCAGGTCTGTGGGGTGGTTGGGGTGGGGGATTCTTCAGATTCCAGGTACTGTAGAAGATCCCCCCAAACTTTAGACTTTATTAGACAGTCTAGTCACTGCTTGATTTGTATTAATGTTTGTGAGATAATTAGTATAGTATATCCACTGTTAGATGCCTAGTCTGTGAGAGTTCATTGTTTCAGGGATTGATAAGCACCTGATATTACAGACGTGCCCACTGTTCTATGATTTCTCAGGTGACCATTCATTGATATGTGATATTCATTCTGCTGTGTCCCCAGGTGATCAATGATCATCCTTTATTTGAATGTTTTAGTCAAGTCTTGCTTGGGGAATAGTGGAGATTAAAGTTTACTTCTTGGGTCAAATGTAATTTTGATTTCATTTATGCAATCTTTGTAAATGATTTCTCTAATGTCATGTGTTGACTCATGTCATGGGTTGAGATCTGTTGATATTGTAGCCGTCTAATAGTAACTTTCCAGATAATTTTTTTATAACTTATCTCAAGAATTGTGTGTGCGGTCTTTGTAACAGTTCAGTGCATAATGTGATAGTTGCATGTCCAAGACATTGTTGTGTGTTCCATGATCGAGGTATTGAGCATAGGAGGGGATGTTAGATATAATTGTCCTCATAGTTGTCAGTAATGAGTCATTAGAATTGTGAAAATAGTTGTCAGTGATTAGTCATTAGAGTTGTCAAATTACTTCTCAGTTTATTATTCATTAGAATTGTCCACTTATTTGCCATTAATGAGACATTACAATTGTCCATTTATTTGCCATAGAGTCATTAGAATTGTCTGCTTATTTGCCAGTAATGAGTCGGTAGAATTGTCCAGCTAGTTATTAGTAATGGGACTTTAGAATTTTCCAGCTAGTTATCGTTTACATTAATAATGAGATATTAGATTTGTCCATTTAGTTACTGTGTGCAGTATTAATAAATTCCAGAAATGATTTTTTGTTTTGATTGCAGTGGTTCAAAATTCTAGGAATGATTGTTCACTCACTGATTGAAAGTGTTAACACATTCTAGGAATGATAGAACTATAATTGATCCACATGCGATGTTTACCTGATTGATTATTCTGCTGAGTGGTGTAACAATTAGCTAGAGCTGTGAGACCGCTCTGTGTTTGCTTATAAATAATTGAATTAATGCATTTGATTGTTTTACTGCCACCTTGTTGATTCTGCTTGTTGTTGTTGTTTAGTTTCAGCAATATTCAGTGTTTTGTCTAGTACAGTGGTTCTCAACCGGTGGGGAATTCTCCCCCAGGGGGGAATTTCAGGGTTTCCAGGGGGGATTAAGATTATTTCAAGATCACGTTAATACAAGAACCGATTACTTGATATTGTTGTTCCCTTCATATTTTACGGTTCTGTATGTCTCACCCTTCTAAAATTCATTTTATAACA
This sequence comes from Cepaea nemoralis, assembly GCA_014155875.1. Taxonomy (NCBI): domain Eukaryota; kingdom Metazoa; phylum Mollusca; class Gastropoda; order Stylommatophora; family Helicidae; genus Cepaea; species Cepaea nemoralis. The sequence continues at coordinate 1,274,943 of JACEFZ010025808.1, forward strand.
TAAGTAGACCAGCAAATCACGATATATGTGGACGTCTAGACTAGTTTTAGTATGTGCTATTAAATTTAACTTCCATTATTATGTATACTGTGTAGGAGGGGGGGGGGTGTTTAGGTAGGAAATATGAAAGGGGGGGGGCAATGATGTTCTGAAAGTATGGTGAAAGGGGGGGGGAATGGTCCAAAAAAGGTTGAGAACCACTGGTCTAGTAAGAATGACTAGGAAACAAGATTATCTGAAATGTTGGCTCTAAATATTACAGTTTATTTTAGATGCAACTTTTTTTTTGTGTGGTTTATTTTAGCATTAGTGATCATGTGTGTTAGATGTGCTGTGTGTGTGTGGTTTATTTCAATGTTAGTAATCATGTGTGTTAGATGTGCTGTGTGTGTGTGGTTTATTTCAGCATTAGTGATCATGTGTGTTAGATGTGCTGTGTGTGTGTGGTTTATTTCAGCATTAGTGATCATGTGTGTTAGATGTGCTGTGTGTGTGTGGTTTATTTCAATGTTAGTCATCATGTGGGTGAGTGCCTAGCCAAAGGTTAAGGTTAGCTACCACATTCATTGTGGATTGTGTGTTCTGTTCCACAATAATAGAGATTTGTGTGTTCTGTTCCACAATAATAGAGATTTGTGTGTCTCAGATGGAACACACAGCTTAGCCTTCCTACATGGCAACTTCTCTCGGCAAGCAGCCTTTATTCCATGGTCTGAAAAACTCCTGGCAGACACAAACAATCATGCAGACGCTACAGTAATAGTTTGTTTTTTCTTCTGAAAGTGAACATAAAAGCTACGTTTGTCATTTTGTTTTTAATACATATCCAGTGGGATGTATTAAACTTGATGATGTAGATAGATTTATGTCGGAATTCAGCCTCTTGGAAGTCATATTTCATATTTATTAAATAGAACATTCAGTATTCTTATCTTCATTATATTCTCTTCTACTTTCGGATGTGGACAGACCCTGTTCTGGGGACTATTTCTGTTCTGTTTGCATTCTTCTATTTTAGCTTTTCTTCTATTGTTATGTGTGTACTCTGGGTTATTCCTCTAGTAATGAGTTGAGTAAACAAAAACCCGACAAAGTAGCACTTCTCATACATGCTCAGTCCTCATCTTCAACCACCAGCGAAGAGTCCCAATACTAATACTCTAGTAATCTGTTGAAATAGTGTTTATTGATCACTTGTGATGCAAAGGTGTGATTTTCTTGGAGATTATTTCAAAGAAATGTTATATATGATTATATCCTGTACTACAGAGGTTTGTAACTTTTTTTCTGTTAACATGGAAATATAAGCGATTGATTTTAAATTATTTCTTTGTTCCTTTTTCTGCTTTGAATATCCAGTGTTTTTATTTCTTCATTTGATTGTTTTACCTGTAGTCTGTTAAATTACTGTACATATGATAAAATATGACATGCTAGAGAAGCGTCTCTTCTTTATTTGTCGTTCTTGTGAAACCTGTTCATGTTGGCATCATGTGATGTGACTGGAATTCTGGTTACATGTTTTTGGTCATATTGCTGGTCAAATTGATATGCTCTTTGGGGGATTGGATGGCATTTGTGGGTAGTGAAAGCAGGATCACAACTCTGACATGCCTAGCTTAAAGGTGGGCATAGCTGATCACTTTGTGCTGATTGTCACAAAGGTATGAGTATCGTCCATCAGAAAGCCGTGGCAAACTACTGAATGTAAAGTTGCCCAGGAATCCACAGATGGGCAGCTCAAGTACTGGTTTCCCACAGCTTGCTGGTGCCTGTAACTTGGACAGGAGGAGGGGAGCTCTGTAGCACAGTCAATCCCCATGAACATGGCAATGGGCTGTGTGTGGAGAGGGCAGTCTGTCCACCATCCCCCACTCCCGCAGTGTATTCTCCCACAACCTGGATGCCAGCGTGTCAGACTGGAGAGCTCTCTGTAGAGCATCTCTGTGCACAAGGGATCACGCCACCTGCCTCCAAGGATCATGGTTTTGTTTCCAGACTGCATCATTTGGTTCAAAGGTGCAGTTTTATTTTTTAGACACCTGCTGTCAGTGCTGTGCTTCGCTTTCAGCTGAATACTAGATGCAAATAGACCAAACTATACGGATAAAATGTGGTGCAATGAAGTCAACCCCCCCCCCCCCCCCCCCCCCCCCCCCCCGACCATCTTTTAACCCCTACTTTTTAAACGTAGCCATTTTCCCAGAGGAATAAATAGACAGCCTGGCCACGTGTGCTTTTATAGCATCTGTATCCTGGACATGTAATTGTTTCATCATCTTCTAGGGCTGTGCCTTCCAACATCAGTATGTCAAATTCCATAGAGGAGGCTTCAAATTAAAACCTTAAAATTGTGACAGAAATTACAATAACCATGCCATTGTCTTATAATCTGACAATATTGTTGTTAAGGATGTCAAGAGTGTTAAGCACATGACATGATGGTGATGTCATAAGGACAGTATAAAGATGGCCGACCCACTTTTGGCATGCACCAACGAGGAGCAGCGTTCTGTTATCCATTTTTTGGTCAATGAAGGGGTGAAACCTATAGAAATACATTGGCAGAAAAGGCCAGTATGGTGATTCATGCCTGTCAGTCCAGCAAGTTAGTTAGTCGCGGTTCTAACTTCATGGCAACGGGTCGTCCCCATATTGCCCAGTTCCTGTGCCAGTGAATATCACATAAAATGCTCCTCACTGCCCTATGTGAACAATGGAATAGACAGGAGTCTCAACAAGCCAACAGCCCTCACAGGTACACTGTGCATAATGCCGCCGCCAGAATGCCAACATAGAAGTCCTCCACGAAACGAGAAAGACTTCATTGACCCGGGTTTTATTCCATATGGCTCGGTCTCTTTCCACAGGGAGACTCACCGAAAGCGCCGCGCAAAGCATGAACTCCGTAGCTACAGCGACAGCTCCTAGGAGTCTCCTGAAAAATGCACTCGTGGGCCAAAAAGTCAAACCAGTCAGTCAGCCACAGCCGGCCGTCATTGTTCTGAACATGCAATTCACGCTAAAAACAACCACGGACAGATGCAAAAGCATTCCACGCGAAACTTACAGCTCACAGTGTCGCACCATGCACTCACTCAGTATCAGGGCGACGGAACCATAGCCTCCTTAGTCGCCTCTTACGACATGCATGGTAGGCAACAGTGTTACTATTCTTTGCTCCCCCGTATGGGCCCCGGCAACACACGGGCGAGTCCAGCAAGTGTATGAGTGAAGTAGGAAGTTTCAAAACTTTTCTGTGCAATGGTCAGGTACAGCAGATGGTGCATGAGTGGTTACACACACCACTAAGAGGAATTCTTTTCTAAAGGAATCCAAGCACTTTATCAGCCCTGGAGGACTTGCTTTGAGCGCAGTGATGACTGCATAAAAAATGATACAGTTCTTTACTTATTCTCAATATATTCTCTCTCTCTCACACACACACACACACACATATACACAAAATAAGAACATGTAAGGTTTTCGTTTGAAATCCTCTCGCATGTGACTCCCTGTATGATTGCAGTATGCTTTCAGCCACGTCCACGGTTGCAGTGGGCAGTACGGATACACATTCAGTTGCCAGGTGATCTCTCTTCCTGCATATTGTAAGCTTTTCTCTTATCATGTCTCTTCTAGCTTCTTTACTTCCCTGTCTACACCCATGGATCTTACGAGCCTCTACTGAAGTTATATACAGCGTTAGTAGCTCTGATGTTGAGCCCCATGTCATGAAAGGGAATCCTTCTGAATGGCACAAATGGTCACCGTTCATGACTACTCGCCAAGCAGCATTACAGTCTTTCGGCACAGTGATTTAGTCTTGGGGCCATTAACCCATGACTAGGAGTGGATTGAGGCCTCACAGATGTGGTTTTGCAGAATGATAAAAATTCTTTGGACAGCCAAGATCAGTAATCTGTTATCCTCTTGTATGGAAGCGAATCACGGGCAATTAGCAGACAGAAGAATTACGTGGTTTTATAGGAGAATGATAGCACCTTGGATGGAGTAAACATGGACCATTGTTTTGCAAGGCAAGCGCTAGGTTACTGAATCACCATGGTGACAGACATAAACTGTTGTCTTGCTTTCTTCGGCTTCTTGTTTTCCCCATAATTTTACTGGCTGTTACAGTAGGTTATAGTTTTACCCATAATGTCACTGGCTGTAACGGGAGGTTCTAGGTTTACCCATAATGTCACTGGCTGTTACAGGAGGTTATAGTTTCCCCCATAAGTTTACTGGATGTTGCAGTAGGTTATAGTTTTCCCCATAATTTTACCGGCTGTTACCATAGGTAATAGTTTACCCCATAATGTTACTGGTTGTTACAGTTGGCTATAGTTTACCCCATAATTTTACTGGCTGTTACAGTAGGTTATAGTTTACCCCATAATTTTATTGGCTGTTACAGTAGATTATAGTTTTCCCCATAATTATATTGATTGCTAGAGTGGGTTATAGTTTTCCTCAATTTTATTAGCTGTTACAATAGGTTTAAGCTTTCCCCATAATTTTACTGGCTGTTACAGTAGGTTATAGTTTTCCCCATAATTTTACTGGTTGCTACACTAGGATTTAGTTTACCCTATAATTTTACTGGTTGTTACAGTAGGCTATAGGTTTCCACATAATTTTACTGCTCCGTTCTTTCTATTCTCCTATATAATGCTAATGTCTCATTCATCATGTGCCATGCTGGTAAGCGTTTGGCCATCTCACACGATCACCAGAGTCGTGAATCAGCTCCGTGTTCTTGTCCCAACCATGCCATTTGGTTAAACCATCCAAATATTTATTTCTCTGCTTTCCCCTTGTTCTTTCCCCCTCAATTTTGCCAGTTGTCACCAAGTTCTCTAGTTTATTTCTTCTGATAAGGTGACGAAAATGTTTTGACAGTCTACGTCTAATTTCTCTACTCAGTTTGCGGCTTTCATTTGCCTCTTGCAGGACTTGCTCATTTGTATTTCTATCCAAGGTATTCTTTCCATTTTCCTCAGACAACACATTTCCACTACCATGAGATGATTTTCAGCTTGTCTGCTTATCGTCATTGTTTTAAATCCATACAAAAGTACAAGTTCCATGTAGCACCTCAACACTCTTTTTCTCGTTGAATTTGACATACTGTATTTTTATTAGTCAGTATGTTTACCATTTTCCATAGGGATTCTTGTTCTAATCTCTTCAAGGTACCTCCCACCAGACTGCATAACTGTTCCGAGATAATTGTACTGATTCACTTGTTTAAAAATATTCCCATTTATCTTAGAAGCGACCATAATCTCTGTCTTCTTACAATTTAATTTAATTCTAGCCCTAGTTGTACTGCGTACAATAACCGTATCTACTAAATGTTACAGATCCTGCTCATTGTCTGCAATCAATATTGTATCATCCGCATATCTAATGTTATTGATGTTATGTCCCCTGGTGGCGATTCCTCTTATAACTTCTAAATTTATCAAAGTTGAGTTAAGAACCGACATCACTGCACTCAGGACATTCCCATACGTGCACCGCCCCAGCCAGCGAAGAGTCATACTACTAATCGTTCCCACCGCTATCTGATTAAAATTTCTCCTGGTCTTCCCTCTCAGTTTTGAGATTCTTCCAGAACCCATGCCGATCCCCCGCAATCTCTTTCTTTCCACATATGGGCTCTCAATCTGTTCCTCCGCCTTCTCCACCTGGTCCCACAAGCGCACGACCACCTCCCCCTTGTCCATAGGCAAGATACCACATTCCCTGCTAGCCGATCAGCCTGTTCATTCCCCCGTACTCCCGCAAAATATCCATACAATTCTCACAATCTGTGACCTCTGAAGCGACGAGAGCCATTCCACACGAAACATTCCTTTCACCACCTTACTAAGCATACTCTGTGAATCCGTAATGTATACTACGTGCCTCTCAGGTACCATTTGGCCTGAAGGACCCTATGCCTATCCGTCATTATTGATAACGCCAGGATATGCCTCATGCATATAATTGGTGTGTCCTTTGTGCACCCCAGGATTAACCACAGCATTCTGTATGCGCTCCAACCTTTCAAGCTGGCTCTTTGATGCTGTCAGCAGCCCCAAACCATACTCAATGACAGAAATTATTAACTGCTGAAAGAGCCTGTACTACATCCTCTGATCTACCCCGGTTGCTGCCATAGCCCTCAATGCATTAAGTCCCCTACCAGCCTTCACCATCAAGGCCTCCACATGATCCTTAAAAGACAAACACCTGTCAAAGGTGATACCCAAGTACTTCAATTTACTGTCTCGACTAAGAGGACATCCATTCAACATAATACCTGGGACATCTGCCTTCACGATCCGGTTATCCAGGGAGTACCATGCAACCGATGCCTTGTCTGGGTGTATAATGGCCCCTGCGTCCCTGCACAACTCCGCTACCCTGGTTGCTGCCAACTGTAAGTCTTTCGCCAAACTGGCCCTGTCTCTGCCCTGTTTGTACACCAGCACATCATCTTGTGTCTCAATAGCTGCGATTTTGCTGGTGTAGACATTAAAGAGCACTGGGGACATGGCAGATCCCTGCGGCAAGCCAAGTGTAATAGTACAGGGCTCACAAGTTCAGGAACCCATGCGCAGTGCGCTCATAAAGGACTGCCGCAATCCATCTAACAAGGCAAGGGCAGACTCCCATGTCCAACAGTGTGTGTATTAACCGATCATACCTGACCCTGTTATACGCATCCTCTAGGTCAAAAGCTACCGCCACTGTCTCCTGTTTATCCTGGAAGCCCTCGTAGACATTAAATGCAGAAGTCGCAGCATTGGCCCAGGTGTCCTTCCCAGGCCGGTAACTCCTGAGTCCTTGGTGAAGCAGATTCCGACTTTCCAAATGTTGCTGGAGCCTGTTGTTCTATCTTTTCGAGGACTTTGCCATACGTGTTTTGCAGGCTTATTATGGGGATGTGACATTGGGAAAATTCTGAAGGCTTCACCGGCAGATGAAGAGACAGGCGATGCCTGGTACACATGGTACTGTTTATGATGATAACAACCGACCTATGACAACTGACAAGGACATGGGGAGGCTTTTCTTGCGCGATTTTTAAAACAGACGGATCATCAAGATAGGGCTATTAGAGATAACGTCAAAGAAACATTGTCACGGGTCACTAGGAAAGAAGACTGTGAGATTAAAGTGGAGGACATTAGACGGGTACTGAAGCGGGCTAAAGACACAGCGCCAGGTCCGGATGGGGTGAGGTACTCCCATATGAGGAACATAAATGATGGAGATTTGGAGGAAATGCTCTTTGTTTCAACCTAAGCATCAATACGGCGGAAATACCCCACGATTGGCTGCATAGCCACCTGGTCTCACTCCCAAAGCCAGGTAAGGATCACTCCAAACTTAATGGATACCGAATCATAAAATTATCAAAATATTTTCACTATATAAGGAAGAAAGATCTGGAGACATTACACAACCATATCGCACACCTCTCTTAATAGGCTGATGTTTACCTACTTCATTATCAATCTTTATGGCAGCTTGTTGTTTCCAATATTTAAAAAAAAATACAAATCTGAGGTCTTTCCCATAAATGTAGATCTGTAAGCATCTTCATCATGTTGAAATGATTACTTTATCAAAAGCATTTGTGTAGTCATTGAAATAAAGATGTAGATCTCTATTTACCTCTATGCTAGATTAATGTTCCCAGCAAGTGCACAGCATTTACTGTGGCCTTGCCTTCAACGAACCCACATTGATCTTCCTCTATTCCAGGTTGTATTTACTTCCTAACTCTTTGCATGATAATTCTTAGCAAAATCTTCCTGATGTGACTCATTATGCTAATTGTTCGATGTTGATCACATTCCAAGGCTACTGATTTCTTCGGGATTGCAATAAATATAGATTTACATAATTCAGGAGGTATATCTCCAGTATCATATATTGCGTTAATCAATCTGATGACTTGGTCTATTCCATATTCTTCTAAGACAATGGCGATGGCGTTGCGAACGTGATTAGTAATGCCGCTTACTCTCGTTCGAAACACAGCGGTGACCTATTTGACAGCAGACCGCGTCTCTCTGGTTTTAACATGTTTGTATGTGAGCCGGTCGTTCAGAAAGCAATGGCAAACCACTGAACGTGAAACTTGCCAAAACATCAACAACGGCAGTAAAATGCTGGTGTTGACGTCCTGTAAAGTATGCAACTTTAACAAAACACAAAACAAAACAAAAAAGGCAACCGGGTCACCGGGTCTTGCCAGTTTTGATATGGTTAAGAACATTCTGAACATCCATCCTCATAATTGATGCATCTTCATTATTATTCATAACATCGTACTGGTCTTCTCTTGTATCATTATAAAGGTCTTTCACATAATCTGACCATGCATTTAAAATCTGATCTGTTTCTATTATAATTTTGCCATCTTAGGTTTTTAGGCATTGATGTGTAAGTTCTTTTCTTTGTGATGCCATTAATTCTTTTGTGCATTAATTTGGTATTCCGGGTGTTGTGTTGGTTTTCAATTTCCCTGCAATTTTCCTCAAGCCATGTTTCTTTTGCTTCGTTGCACAATTTCCAAATTTTCTTGTGAATCTTTTAATATTTTTCACGTAGGTCAGCATGGCCGAATGGATAAGAACGCATGTTTTTAAACATCCGGTGTGCTGATGCCGAGGTCAGGGGTTCAACCCCTACACCGGACAGTTGGACTAAAATGTTGACTTCTCGTCCTTGACTTGGGGACGTTAATTACAAGTACCTCTGAAGTCGGAGTTGGTTCGCCTGATGGCGAGGACCACTGTTAATAGGGAAAGCTAATCCACACGCAAAGTTCAGTCTAGCACTAATAGAAGTTGTGTGTATGGACTACGCTTGAGTTCAAAGCGAGCAAGCTTTAAAAAAATGTTTATGGTTATTTCTGTTATTTCTTCTTATTACCATTAGTTTCAAGATGTCTTCCGTCGTACATTTTCTTACGTCCAATCATCTTCAATTTTACGACAGTTTCTGCATCCTGGCTGACTGTGAGGTCTTCAATATTTCATATTTGTCACTGACGTCTTGAAATAGAATTTCCAGGTCACTCAATGCATCAAATCTGTTCTATACATCTACGTTGAATTTATCTTTTATCTCCTCATTCTCCAGTGCACATAGATCAAATTTTGTGTCTCTTGGTGTATATTTTACCTGCTTAAATTGTATGCGTATATAGCTGTAGATAGATGTGAGAGTTGGAAATCAACGGTAGCTTTAGATAAAAAAATTAGACAATTTTGAGAACAAATGTCTTAGAAGAATTCTAAACATCCAGTGGACAGATGTCAAAACCAATGCGCAAATAAGACAAGAGACTAAGCAAGATATTGTATCCAATTTTATAAGAAAACGCCGTTGGAACTACATCGGCCATGTACTCAGAATGGGCAAGACAAGACTCCCCTATCAAGCCCTCATATGGTAACCAGTAGGGAAAAGAAAACAGGGAAGACCAAGAAAGACCCTGCGTAGAACCATCATAAGAGAAGGCTTATTCAACGGCCAAGTGAACATCCAAGATCTACAACAGGTAGCAGCGAACCGCCAGACATGGAGAGCCATGACTTCTGCCCTATGCGCCGACTTAGGCTCAAGAGGAAAGACTAACTAACTAACACTTTAGAGTACACTGTGGTTGCTTTAGCAGTCAGCATTTGGTATAGTTTGTGCGACTTTTAATTCATTTCAAAATCTTCTGTTGATGGGGATGTAATCATTCTAGTTTCTGATCATATTGTCAGGACTCCCCCATGTCCATAATCTCCTTGGATGTTGTTGATAACACGTATTTCCAATAATCATACCATGCTATCTTGCCCACTGTACAAGTCTACAACTCTTTCATTCTTTTCTCCTAGCCCATACTTGTCTGCTATGCATCCGTCTTGTTGATTTCCAACTTTAGCATTAAAGTCTTCCATTATGCTATTTAATTCTGAATACTTGCATTTCTTGAAGGCATTCTGCAAATCATTATAAAATGTACCAGTGGTGTCATCATTGCTTTCTTTTGTTGCTGCATAAACTTGAATGATGTTTAGATTAAAAGGTCTACCACTTAACTTTACCAGTAATTTTCTGTCTGACACAATCCAATATCCTTTTATAGATTTTGACATCTCAAGATCCATTATAAATGCCACCCCAATCTGTTTTTTCTCTCCGCCAGAATGGAATATTTTATATTCCTCGGATGATATGTCAACTCGTTTCCATCTGATCTCACATATACGTAATGTCTGGCCTTGTCGTACTCGCACATACAAGCAATGGCAATGCCCTTTACGTAATAATGTCACAATAATATTGCGGAGCAGGATCAGCGAATGAATTCGTTGCATCTTTTATGAACATCTTTTGTCGGTTAAATAAAGATCCTGAAAACTAACTGAATATATTTCGAGGTACACGCGCAATTTACATAGAACATATGTTTTCGTTTCTTTGAATATACACTTAACGAGATTAATATGTAATTTAAATTCAAATAAAAAGGATCTAGGTTTCTTCTTATTTTACGAACAGCTCCAAAACTGGAACTCTAACAAGGTCAGATTTTGCCAATTAAGTTGACAAGAGTCCGGATCTTAAGGACGATCCAGCACAAAAATAACAGGCCCAGGTCTCTCCCTTGGACATCTGAAATCCCGTGTTTTGTTTGAAAAAATAATAATTAAATCAATTTAACTTCAAATCAATACGCGATAAACCTTTATTTTTTGTTTTCTTCACTGCTTGTATCTTTTATTCTGAAACATAAAATTGACGTGTGTGTGAAAGTTTTCCTTGCTTATTTTTATTTGCGTGCGCACACGCACACACACATGCGCGCGTGCGCATACGTACACACGCACGCACGCACACACACACATACATACTTATTCAGACACTGTCCTCCTCATACCGCCCACTTCTTTTTTATTCCATTTATCCTGAAAGTTCTTAGCTAGAGAGCTGACGTAACTTCTTAGAACGGAAGCGGGCTTTTAAACTTGAGCAGACGTGAAGTTGTGCGGCCGTAGAGATGTGATAATGTATTCCGGAGAAAGTCAGAGATGACGCTGATAGCCGGCACGACTGAGGTGACGTGGAGCGACAGGAATTGTAGAATCAAGAGAACTAAGGATATTTCTCATTTATTTCAAGACTTTTGCTTCTACCCCAGGATGACCAAGTACCTGAGACTTATATCTAGTGTTTGTTTCTACCCTAGGGTGACCCTGTACCCGCCACGTGTGTTAAGTCTTTTTTTTTTCTAGCATAAGGTGACAAAGTACATGACAATTATATTTAGTAAAAGAAGCTGTCCCTCTGTACGCTAAATCCAATCGTATTTACCAATTCACACGCAGGTGCCAGTCTACCTACATCGGCAGAACAGAGAGGCAGTTAAACAACAGGGTGGTCGAACACATTCACAGTTGGATTGACAAGATACTACATACAGGTGATGGAAACCAGGCCAAGCTGACACACCAAAAACTTTAGTGTTTACTTCTACCCCAGGGTGACCCTGTACCCATACTTGTGTTTTGTCCCTGCTCACTTTGGTAGCCGCGGTCGAGTAGTGGCCCGCTCACCGGTGGTTAATGGTTCAATTCCTACAGGGGTGGATTCCAAGGGATAAAAATGACCCGAATGTCCAGGTGGACGCAGCAAGAAATGGGTACCAGGACATGTGTGGGGAAGTCTAGGCGGTCGGCAACAACCGGGTTTTGAGTGTTCTATGAACATGTGAGTTTAGCAGCTGACGCCCAGCAAGCATTAACGTGTACAACAGGGGTCCTTGACCAAATACTCTCTTATGATGGTGAGCTGTTGCTATATGGGAATACCAATAAACAAAATAGACGACTAGGAAGGTAGAGGAAAGGGGGAAAACAAACACACTGATACTGAGGAACGTTTCAACCAAAGTCTTTATAAAAAACAACACTGATAACAGATTAAAAAACAAAACAAAAGCACACATACAGAAACATCATGACAACTGGAAAGATCACCGGGAGAAGAGGCTGTGGTATACAGAGAGAAATGATGTTGGATGGCCTAGGTCGGGGGCATGCTGGGATGTCATCAAAATAAATCATGTAAATCAGCAACGATCGACATCCGGGGAGTCACACGAACGCTTACGCCTACGTCAGGACACGTGATAATGTTAAAACTGACTAGAACCAAACTAACGGAGTAGAGATTAACTTCAGCCATGTACACTAAACACAACAGCATACACGATGGAGCCGAGGGATATGTTGTAATGATGCTGCAATGTTATGGGCAGACCTGGCTCAAGTTTGTGATCAGAATCGATTGGGACAGTTCTGTGTCAGCTTTTATCCTCACACTGTCGCTTGCAATTCAACGATTGAGACGGGTTTAAGAGAAGCCACAGATGGGACATTTCTGACGGGAATCGTCGGGGACTTCGGGCAGTGTACCCTGTAAGTGATATATTTACATGTCCAATTCTCAAACCGCTTCTTCCGAGACAGCGATCTGCGATGTGTTGTGATCTGTGATGTCTTGTATATATGTTGTGATTTGTATGTGTAATTTGTTGTAATCTGTGATGTGATGTATTGTGATGTGTGATTTGTTGTGATGTGTTTTTATGTGTGGTACTATGTAGTAATGATTGACAAGCATGTAAATAAGAGTGACACAATCAAAGGGCAATGTAGCAGGAACAGCTCAGATATAAGAATACTATCAAAAACAGATGTACGTGCTATGGATAGACAATTTAATTTTAACTACTCACTGTTACTAACTTAATGTTAACAACTTAATGTTAACAAATAAGCTCCAATATTAAATTATGGTAGCTAGGTAATCCCCGTGGCTAGTACGCTTGTCTGCCAGCACTTGATAAGTAATGTGAGCTACATCGCGCAGACAAGTTTTACTTCCCAATCAATTTACTGGTCCTCGTTTTATGCGGAGTAGACACGGGAACTAGGTCAACTGTAAAAATTCGCATCAGTGAGAATTCGAAACCATGGACAACTGGCAATATTTATGGAAAGATAGAAAGAGGAAGACACAAACATACGTTTCTTAATATTCTGTCCGCATGGCACGGAAAAATGTCAACACACGAACTGTACATGCTGTTAGAGATCACCAGATGTGGAGATTCCTCATAGCCCACACCAGTCGACAAGACCCTTAATTATGACGATAGTGTACAATAGAGTTTGGAGTGAACGAGCAGAGTCCAGTGCATCCCTTCAAGAAGACCAGCCACACAACACTCTAAACTGCAGCCGCTCGCTATACGCCCTACCACACAGACTCAATAGAGTGGCCATCACAAAAGTAAATATCAGGATCTCCTTTTAACGACCACTCCCTGACATTATCTCCCATTTTGTTAATGCGTGCATTTATCAACCAATCAACTGCCAATTTCTGCCATCTTCAGAAGTGGACATGTGAATGTCTCTCTTTCAAAGAGATGTCCTCCCTCGATGAGTTGAAGATTTGGACATTATCAGCATTTCAAGATCTATGGATTTCAGAATCGATGTTGTCCGGGCTCCTATTATCTAAAATCACATTTGCTCGTGGGAAGAATTTTCTGGCTATGAAAATATTTGACGTAGTGCGGCCCTGAGTATGTGTTTTATAAAAGAATATTTATTTACTGCATTCACCGCGGACCTCGTCCATCAAACCTCAGGAAACAGTTCTAGCCTTCAGCGGAAGAACTTCATATTTGTTGACGTAAAGTGGGCCCAGGCGCTCACTGCGGTAAACAAAAACACGTATATAATTGAATCTCGTAATTCACGTAGTTAATAGGGAGTTACGCTTATAATGTCATGAGCGGGATAGGACGAGACTCCGGCTCTCGTCGTCGCGCTAAGTGAGGCACAGAATGGTCACCTTTGCCCCTTGCATTCGGACCTACTAAATGAGACGGCCTTATCACATCACAAACCCATCACTGGCTGCTGCTTCCGACAAATGAAATAACATTAACAGTTCAGGTAAAATGGATGAAAGCATAAGAGCGGTCGTTCTTGAACATAAACATTCGGTGAGGTGATGGTAGGGTAGGGAGTTCAACCCCTACACTGGGTCAGTTCGACTAACATGTTGATTTTTCGTCCTTGACTTGGGGACGTAAATTACAAGTACCTCTGAAGTCGGAGTAGGTTCGCCTGATGGCGAGGGACACTGGTAATTTGGAAAGCTAATTCACACGCAAAATTCAGCTCAGTGCTGCCAGAAACAGCGGACTATGCTTGAGTTCAAACAGGGCGGTGCGGTAGAGTTTCTCAGTATGATACAAGTCTTCGAAATGAATCCCCTTACGTTGTTTTCTCTTAAAAAATGCCGTTCCTTGCGCAGCCCCCTGACGGTGCCGCCTGATGCTGCCGGCTCTCTGTATGAAACCCCCTGACGGTGCCGCCTGATGCTGCCGGCTCTCTGTATGAAACCCCCTGACGGTGCCGCCTGATGCTGCCGGCTCTCTGTATGAAACCCCCTGACGGTGCCGCCTGATGCTGCCGGCTCTCTGTATGAAACCCCCTGACGGTGCCGCCTGATGCTGCCGGCTCTCTGTATGAGACCCCCTGACGGTGCCGCCTGATGCTGCCGGCTCTCTGTATGAGACCCCCTGACGGTGCCGCCTGATGCTGCCGGCTCTCTGTATCATAGCACGGCACATCCCTGCGTTTAAAGCACGCAAGTGCAAAAATAACACAAAGAAAAAATTAAACCGGTCTCTCTGGCGGCGGGATTTAACGGCTTTCTCCGTAATCCCGTTTATCCGCGTAGGATAACGCAGCGCGCGAGAATTGGAAGCGGTTCTCGCCGCGTTGGTAACTTAGGGATAAGTGAGCCGGCCGCGCAGAAAGCAATGGCAAACTACTGAGCGTAATCTTGCCAAGAAATCAACGACAGCGGTAAAATGCTGGTGTTGACAGCGATGTGCTGTAAAGAATAGGCGAAAAAAAAATTAAATTGGATCTAAGAAAATAACAAAATGAAACAAAACATTTTTGCGCATTACAACCACCCACACTATTTATGATGCGTCTGCATTTGCTGCTTATCTTCCACCGGGGCGCAGACCCCCCCCCCCCCCCCCCCCCCACCCCTCCTCTCCCCAACCAAGCCATTCCATGCCGTACTATCTTTCACTATATCCTGCCATCAAGTCCTCCAAAATTGTTAATCTTCGCCGTAACTTTCTTCCACGCGTTCACTTTGTAGGTTCCAGATAAGGGGGTATCTAGTTATACTGTCCTCACATATTTCGTAGCTGGAGAGTTTTATCCCTGAGACTTACCGGTCGACTGCCCGATCCGATACTGCCTCGTGCACAGACTTTTCTATCTTCATAGACGATAGTTTCTAAAATGGAGTTATACCTCTCCATAACACAAAACCTGGACTGAGTTTAGAGACCATGTGTTGCCCATGCAGCATGATCCCTCTCTCGGCCTGCCTAGTTTACTCCAGAGAAAAGGTAACACCAATACGTCTGGAACAAGACAAGCTGCAGAAGCTGCTGGATCAACAAAGCAATTCTCTAACTGTCCGCCTGTCGGAGCTTCGATCCTACACCAGTCGCCAACCAAGACTTAGAACGTGGTCTGCCCTGT
The DNA here is from genome assembly GCA_014155875.1 of Cepaea nemoralis. NCBI lineage: Eukaryota > Metazoa > Mollusca > Gastropoda > Stylommatophora > Helicidae > Cepaea > Cepaea nemoralis. The sequence goes on from JACEFZ010025808.1 coordinate 1,290,602, forward strand.
TATGACATTTAGTCTTTAGGTTACATTTCCTTGCACTCGGTTAAGGCTTGTACCCTCCCAGTGACATTTCTCCACCCAAAGCCGTTGGCACAAAATGGGATTTCGGATTTGGTGAGCGCCGCCCAACATTCGGAAAGCAGGTAGTACGGTCTACTGTCATACGCTAGCTCAGTCATATCTGACAAAGACCTGATTAAAAGTGTACAGACTAGGGTTTTACCGAGATCGTGACAGCTGGAAAGATCAGTGGGGAAAAAGGCAGTGCCAGACTAAGTGCAAAGATGCTGGAGGAAGTGAGATGGTACAAAGAGGAATATCATCAGCAGAATCCATCCAGAAGATCAAGGATATAGATCGGTGGAGAGACATGACAGTGCACGGCAGTGCATAATGAGAGGCAGGTCTCATTATGATGAGTTTACCGAGTATCGAACAAACGCCCCTCGTTGTATAGGACGGACATGCTGACCTCTCCTACACACGCCATTTACTACTTCTTAATCAGCTGAAATAATCTTGCAAGTATTGATTGGCACTGATAATCACGAATGTAGTCTGCAAAAGATATTAACCACTCATCATCCAGTGCCTTGCCGGCTGGCGTGGGCGATCATGCCTCATCACAAATTGCGATCTCTGGCAGAATGGATCAATTCGTGTGTTGACTTCCTTCCTTGACATGACACAAGACTGTCAATAATCTTCTCACGCTGTCTTCCCCTATCTCTCTTTCCGCAAATCTTTCCGGTTGTCACAGTATATGGCCATTATAGTCTTCTAATCTTCTCTGTTCTCTAGAATTCTATTACAGGTCGCATGGCTTATAACATTATTTGCTGCTGAGATATTTCAGTGTTGGTAGAAGTAACGGCTGCAGGAGGAAATAACAACAGGAAATAACAACAGTTATGTGTATGCAACTCCTGACATACCTAGACTGTTTCTGTTTCTGTGTTAATACTATTACAGTTTATAATTCCACATTTTCTTCAGATTTGTTTGTGTTGATCCTGAGGAAAATTACTACAATCGGAACATCGATCCGTTGTGTCGTAGTATAACTTATTTTTATTTAATTTTTTTGCGGGGATCGTGTGTGTGTGGAAAAGGGGGGGGGGGGGGAGGGGGGCACACTATGTGTTAAGTATCTCTCACTGTTTCGCACGAGTTGTGCATACCTAACTGTTTTAATTTCCTATTTACAGTTTGAAACATAATTCTATGAATTCAAATGTTTCTCCGGCCTGCTATTTTGTTATATATAATCACTTTCTTCTCTATTGTTACTGTATCCCTCGCATTGCATTTGTACTTTCCTTATACATTTGATGCCCCGGTGGCGTGGTGGCCAGACAATGATCAGGAGTTCTATCACCATCCTGCCGGGTTGGAATTTTAAAAATTGACCCTGGCTTCCAGATCGCCTCATCGTAAAACGGGTACCAGGAAATGTCATAGGAAGTTAAGGCGGATGGCGTGATACTCACCATATCACCCAGCGAGTAACCATTGGTCTATGAACATATGGGTGTAGCACAGTATACCCGCAGTATTCCACTAGTATGCCCCCAGTATGCCCATAATATGCCCGTAGTATGCCCGCAGTATGTCCAAAGTATGCCCTACGGGCTAATAGTATGCTCGTCGTATGCCCGTTTTTGTTTGTATTTTAAATTTTCTCTCTGAGATGGAATTCGTTGTAAGTAAATACACCGTGTCTGTGTTCAGTATCTCTTGCCAATCAGTTATTTTATATCTATGGCATGTAATCCCTGTAGTTGACTTCTCATTCGTCGATGGGAAAGGGAATTTACTTGTGACATATTATAGCTGACATGACCCATTAGCTGATTGAGCTGGACCATAGTAATACTTGTTACATTCTCCAAGACTGGTTGAATAACGGAGACTGACTATGTTATCTTTTACTTTCACTTCAATTGTCAAGAGGTTTCTCTTATATGTCTTATTGAATGTTAATCTTTGTTTCACATTATGTGACGACTAACACCACTCCACAATGAACTGTCATAACATAACATCGAAGGAGTTTTTATACTTTATATTATCTCTTCACAACACTTTAAAACATTTCACGATAATCTTAAAACAATGTCAGTCTAATTTACTTGCAATAACATCTGCATTAATCTCTGCCGACGTAGAATACCCACAAGCAACACCTGCATTCAAACTCAAACCCGAACTCGGTCCAAACTTGTATGACGCTTGGAGGAGACACTGTCCCCTGCCTAACGACTCCTTTGCTCTTTTCCTGCAGAGCGTGAATCTATGAACTGAATCTATCTTCACACCAAATTGCGAGAAGCTCAGGACTCTACACTCTCATCAGCACTCCATGACCTGACATAAGATCATGGCATCTCTCTCCTTCTTGTAGAGGCTACACATACGTAACAATTTGCTTTGTGTACTGTAATATCCTGCTGCAACCTGCGTGACTTCTCTTAGAAGAAATTAATTCGAGCGGTATTTAAACATAACCCCATAGAGCCGGCAGAAGAGCATGCTAGCCACTAAGCTTTAGCGGCTCCAGGATTCAGAAGTGCCACACTAAAATCCCGTGTTTTGGATGTTATTTAGGGGGAAAGCCGGCACTGTGCCCAAAGGGCAGCCGAAGCGTTTCAAAATTTCCCGACATTCTGCGTTGAGTATTGCAAACCAACTGCAGAGGCTTTGAAAGCAGACAGTATTGCGTTGATTTCGGTTCTAAGGGCGTCGGTAGTTCGGAATGCAATGGCATTCTGAACGACCTAGAGGGATAGACAGATTTATAGACAGACAGACAGACAGACAGACAGACAGACAGACAGACAGACAGACAGACAGACAGACAGACAGACAGACAGACAGACAGACAGACAGACATACAGACAGACAGACAGACAGACAGACAGACAGACAGACAGACAGACAGACAGACAGACAGACAGACAGACAGACAGACAGACAGACAGACAGACAGACAGACAGACAGACAGACAGACAGACAGACAGACAGACAGACAGACAGACAGACAGACAGACAGACAGACAGACAGACAGACAGACAGACAGACAGACAGACAGACAGACAGACAGACAGACAGACAGACAGACAGACAGACAGACAGACAGACAGACAGACAGACAGACAGACAGACAGACAGACAGACAGACAGACAGACAGACAGACAGACAGACAGACAGACAGACAGACAGACAGACAGACAGACAGACAGATAGATAGATAGGTGGATGGGTCTGTGGTGGATGGCTGGATGGATGGACGGACAGACGGACATACATAAATACAGACAGACAGACGGACGGACGGATGGATGGATGATCGGACGGACGGGTAGATGGACGGACGGACGGGTGGATGGATGGTTGGTTGTTTGGAAGGATGGATAGGGGTTGTGTATGTCTGTGTGGGTGTGTAAAATAGGAAGGTATGGAGCGATGTGGTTACATTTATCAGTTGCAGAAGATTATTTATGGTTATTTAAATGTAAATCAACTCAAATCAAATCAAATCAACTTTATTAGGGTCACAAATTGGGCGCGCAGGCCCGTCTTACATTCGGCCCTTCCAATCACTCGTCTTTCGTTCATCAAGAGCATTATACATTTACATAGGAAGAAAAATAAACATTGTGAAATGAATGTTGTAAACATAAACAAGGCTAATTACCATGTTATGAAGCCCATCTCCCACCTATCCATACATCACCCCACCCACACAACACCCCCACCTACCCACACACGCGCGCACCAAGGGACACATACACACCCCACCTACCGACACACACGCACACCAAGGGACACATACATACCCCACCAACCGACCCATCCCCCTCCCGCACATCCCCCACCCACACACTCCCCAAAACACACTCGCCACCCACAAACATTCCCCCACCAACCCACACATCCCACGCCCATCCACATCCTACCCCACACATCCTCTCCCCACCCACACCTCAAACCACCCATCCCCCAGCCACATCTCCATCGACAACATATTCCCCACCCACACACACAATCCCCCACCAACCCACACATCGCACATCCACTCACACATCCCCAAACCATACACACACATCCCCACCAACTGACATGTCCCTTACCCCCCCCCCCCCCCACACACATCTCCCTAACCACCCATACATCCCCAATCCACACCCCACCACCCACACACACAACTTCCACACACCCACACATGCCTTAACCTAATCCCCCACCACACAATCCCCCACCCGCACATCACATACACCCCCTACCACGCACTATTCCCAACCCACGCACCACACACACACATATCCCTCACCAACACATCCCCACTTACACACCACACACATATCCCCCACCCAGATACCACACAATATTCCCACCCACACCCACACAGATACCCTTACCCATACACCCAACATACCCCCACTCACACACCACAAAAATCCCCCACCCACACACACATACCTCACCCACACAATATCACCAACCAACACACCACACACCTCTCCCCACCCACACACGCATTCCCTACCCGTCCACCAACACACTCTCTCTCACGCATACATCCTCCACTACGCACCCACACACCCCCACCCACCCCCAACCAAACATCTCTCGATCACAATACCCCTACCCCCACACACATCCTCCACCCACTCACACATCCAACCCCGACACATACAACTCCCTCACCCACCTACACATCCCTAGGCCACTCACACACCCCCACACACACACATCTCCCACCCACACTCCCCCACATACTTCCCCCAACCACTACAATCCCCTGCTCACCCACACATATACCCCACCCATACGCACATTCCCCGCACCCATCCCCCACACCACACACTATCCTCCACCCATACCACCACAAACATACCCTCCACCCACACATCATTCACACATCCCCCACCAACACACCGCACACATATCTCAAACCCACACACCATACACTTCTCCCCACCCGCCCTTCCATCCCAAATCCACCCAACACAATCCCCTACCCACACAACCCCGCCTCCCACACATACTTCCTGAAACCATCCACACATCTCCACCCACATAAACACACATCCCCTGCATCCGTCCCATACACATATCCTCCACCCATACACACATCCCCCACACCCATTCCAACATCGCTACTTTCACCCCCACACATCCATCCACACATCCCACCAACACCCACAAATACCACTACCCACCAAAACCCACACACCCCAACCCATCCAAATGCATACCCCCACCCACACACCCCCCATCCACACATATCCTCACACTCACACACATCCTGATTTTTAAGCAAAATTTCCAAGCACCAGGCACATTGGCTGCCATAAAGTCTTTTCGGATATGTGTGCCAGCACAAGAGACTTAATGAGCGTGAGTTTGACAATCGAAAGTAGAACAGAACTGTTCAAAAAGAGGTTAAGCGGGTGTAACGATTGACTTTCCCGCGCTAGTGTTTGCGGTGTGAATTTATTTTCACCGAAACGTTCTAAGCTGTCTTTGATTTCGACTTCCAAAGCGATCACCAGTCCATGTTGACACATTTACGCATCAAGTCTGAAGTGATATTTCTTCTCTCTCCAGAACACCACTTGGCGTTGCTTTTCAATAGGTATCTCTTCTCCAAGAGACGCGCCAGTAATGCGTAGACCTTTTTTTTCCAGACGTTTTGGTATTTTGTTGGTCACTCTTTTCTCTGAAACGTTTTGTTTACTGTTCATTCTTCTCCATGAGACATGGCATTCCGAAGGCGTATACTCTCTGAGTAAACGCCTGGTATTCTGTAGGTCTCTTTTCTCTCAGTTGTTTTAATATTCTCTGGGTCTCTTCTCACTGAGATGTTTTGGTATTCTGTGGGTTATTATTTTCCCGAGACGTGTTGGTTTTGTATCGTTCATTCATATTCAAGAGACGTATTGGTGTTATAAAGGTCTTTTCCCTCCTAAACGCGATAGAGTTGTATAGGCCACTTATATCTCTGAGAAGTATGGATATTGTGTAGGTCCCCATTATTTCTGAGACGTGTAGATGTTGTATAGGTCACTCTTATATCTGAGAAGTCTTGATATTGTATAGGTCAATCTTATCTCTGAAACGTCTAGATATTGTATATATCAATCGCATCTCTGAGACATCTTGATATTGTATAGGTCACTTCGTATCTCTGAGACGTGATGGTATTGTATAGGTCAATTCCTATCTCTGAGACGTCTTGATATTGTTTAGGTCACTCTTATCTCTGAGATGTGATGTTATTGTTTAGGTGACGCTAATTTCTTAGACGTGGAGTTACTGTTTATGTCACTATTATCTCTGAGACATGGCGTTATGTTCCGGTCACTTTTATCTCTGAGACGTGGCGTTACTGTTTAGATCACTGTTATCTCTGAGATGTGGTGTTACTATTTACGTCACACTCCTCTGATGTGTCTCCACCTTGTCGTAGTAGAGGGGCTTGCGTGTTCCAATGACCCCAAGAGCTATGCCGACGGTAGCCCTGCTTTTGGTAGGGTCTCCGATGTCGGATAGGTCAAGGGATAGGAACCAGACCAAGAGAGACACACACCTGCCGCTTTGCAGGTAAACTGGGGACAGTACAAGGCTAGGGAGAGCACACCGGAAAAAAATGCTTGTCGAAATCGGATGCACAGAGCAACAGGCTTGGCAAAACAGTGCTACGTAACTCAATCCATGATATCACACATTAAAATTACTCTGTATGGTACTAATCCCGTGAAGTCCCATCAGGCGGTGATAGTGCCAGGCCCCCTGCCCCGAGGAGTCCCACCCAATGCTACTGGTGGTCACCTTCCCCTGTGCTGTGGAGTCAAGGCACAGAGGAGTAGGTTAAGAGCTTCTGACCAAACACCATACATACTACAGTGGAATGGGGAAGGAGTTTCTAACAAGAAAGTCTCCCTAACAAATCGTCTTCATAAAGATAGAATAGATGTGGCATGCATTCAAGAGACACACCTCAACGCCAATCGCAGATTTCCAGTCAAAGGGTATCTATCAGGCCACACGTTTCAACCGCGAAGTACACAAAGGAGGAGGTCTAATACTTACATGAAATACAATATTTGCAGTGAAGTATCTGTGATCTCTGACAACCAAACGGAAGTTATAGGTGTTGATATAATGATAAAGGATGTGGAAATAAGAATTTACAATCTGTATAGCTGTAAATATACCCGTGGGGTAGGCTGGGCTACGGTTACATTCACACTTCAGGATGAGTTCTCGCCAAGACACGGGTGTAGTTGGTCCCCAGACCCCTCAAGTCCCTGGACTCTGCTTTCTGTCACTCACGTGATCTAGAGGCTTACACCTCTAGGGGCTCATTCCAGAATAAAAACCTAACTCAGGTAAAGTCATTATAAAGAACCTTAAATGTATTGTGACATAATAATACAGGAGAGGAAAGGTGTAGATGAAGGAAGTGGGTTTAGTAGCTAGATAGACAAAGGAGAGTCTGTGGTATAATCACTGGGTAACTTCAGTCCTGCTCCGTACGTCTGGTTGTAGTGGTTATCTCACCCGATCTTCAAGCATCCTCCTTCCTATAGTGTAGACCGACCAGACTGATTGAAGATAGTAAACTTCCCTCAGGTAATGCTCAGACCCCAATTGTAGCCATGTTAGATGGACTGGAGTCGGTTGACTTCTCACGACAAACTATTCAGACGTTGAGGTATAGGCCCAGTGAACTATTGCAGACTGTAGCCTTTCCAATATAGCAATGTTCAGCCGTTTGGTCAACCACTGGGTCCAACAGTTGCTTCAAACAACTATTGAAGAGAAACCTTCACGTTGGGGCTTGGCCGCCCGTAGCGTACATGTCAATGTCACTTTAGGTCTGATCATGCCTGGTAGCGTAGTATCGGAGCCACACTTAAGCATGGAGCTATAAAGTCTTACCCTGTAGGTGTGATATTGATTCGTGTTCGCTGGAGTGATTTTCAGACCTGGTGGTACTATGGCTGAAGGGAACTTTACAGATAGGAGTACAGTGTGCTGATCCAACACAGGGGATAATAGGTATGGTCACTGGATTCAATGGTTAGCCTTGTTCCACCTTCTTAGAACCATCATAGACTTCTTCTTAAGTCACCACACGAAGGTGGATCGTGTAAGAAGAGGGTCTGTGAAAGAACCCTGCAACAACCAAATTGTATATGACACATGAACGGAGCCGACAAGCTCTCAGCATTTGGTAGATATATTATCTATGTTCTACCTGAACATGTTCTGCAGAGAGAAGGTGGAGACTTGAGTGAACAGGACCATCATCTGTCAGGCAGCCCCTTGATCAGCTTCGTCTCGGGAGGCCTAGGTTCTAGCTTGTATAGGTCCAGTCATCTCAGCAACAGTGACATCCGGAACCCATTTATACAATACTCATTCTTTCTCACTCTCTTAATTCACCCTACTACGACAAATTCATTTACTTAAGGCTTAGTGGTCATCAGAAAGGGGATACTCGTCTTTCTTGATGATCTCTCTTCATTCCGTCCCGATATTTCGTTTCTCCTCTGGTCCTCAGTCCGAGACAGAAGAGAAGCGATTTTACATGCCACCCATCTCCTTTCCCTTTCGAGTATGAGTGGTGCATGCCTCTATAATTCTTTCCACCTCTTAGGTAGAAGGTAAAGAGTGGTGATGTACGTTGTTTCTTCCCCCATGTAAAAGGTAAATAGTGGCCTGTGTATACAGGGAATCTTACCCAATGTAGAAGGTAAATATCAACCCCCGTTCCGTCACCCCTTCATGGCGGCGTGAGCATATACTGAACGGATAAGTGGGTCCTCTTGGATCCGCGTTATTATATTTGGAACGCATACTGTGTCCTCTTTTCCTCACCCCTCTCTTTCCACATCATGGTGAAAGAAAATACCGCAGTGTTGCTCATAATTAGTGGTTGGTAAATTATAAGACAATCAGAGTATAACACAGGGTAGAAGTATCAGTGTTCCTCTTTCCCGCACCGTTTTCAGCACTCCAAAACACATCAACACTGTTGAACGTCTCTTCTGCCTCCCTGGTACTCGAATGGTCGAATTGTAAACTTTATCTCGCATGCCGTACGTAGCCATGGAATTCCGATTGTCTGCTCACCTACTCCACGGAACCTTCGATATAACCTCTGATTTCAGGTAATTATGTCATGCCTATATCCTTACGAAAGCGGAGATTGTTGCGGGAAGAGTAAAGACCTCAGTTAATCGCTAACAGATATCAGTTATCGCCAATAACACATTTTAATAGCGAGTTTAAAGCGATCTGATAGCGTCGGCTCGGCCGCAACAACCGATCAGTAACGTCTCATTAATATTCATGACCAGCCCTGCTCTCGACACACTCGGCTTCGCGTCGCCAATTGTACAATTCGTCCGCACACGGACAGGAAATAATAGTAAATCACTTTACCTTATTTAAAGAAACCACCTGTAGAACTAACCATAGTTAGCTCTCGGGAATCTTCGAACTCCAGTTGGCAGACAGGCGTAGAACATAGACGTTGTTTCCCCGGCAAGAAGTGCACACAACTGTGGCCTGTTGACTGGGTGAACCTTGTTCGCGTTCTACGTCCGGGGAGAACAGAAAAGTTCAACATTTAGAGAAACTTAACTTTCTTGGAGGTTGCCACCCCTACATACGTGAATAACGGATTCAGTAAGTTCAGTTCCCTCCGGTGCAAAACAAACCACTAGAACAGAACTTCTGGAAGTTGCGAGAAAGTTACAGAAGGAAGGCTTCCCTCGGGGTTCCGTTAGCTAAAAATAACACGGCGTTTTCCCGTATCAGAATAAGATTTGAGGACATACCTACTGGCTGTTCTGTGACAATAGCCCAGCAGATAAGGACCTTACACTTTCAAACATGTAAATAACTGACACAAATTGCATTATTGTCGGAGACTTTAATAGCGGTTCAGAAAGATGGGGATACCCAGATACTGACAACAGAGGAGATGACGTGGAGGAATATGAAACAGACACAAATCTCCATCTACTCAACAAAGTGGGTGACACACCGAGCTTCTACTCTAGAAGATGATTTACCATTTCTACTTCAGTCTTAGCTTTCTGCACCGGAGACACCCTCCACAAAATCGATCGCCATGTGCTTGACCAATTAGCAGATAGTGACCACAGACCAATCAAGCTTGAAATGAGCATGGAATATGTTCCACATGAGAAAAAGCCTTTGCCTCGCTGGAATTAAAAAAGAGCTGATTTGGGACAAGTTTTGCCATACTAACAGACAAATATTGTGAAAACATAAATACACGACATGGCAACATGACAAAAATGGCGGAAAGTCTAAATATAGCAATAATACAGGCTGCCAATGAGTCCATTCCAAGAGAGGAGAGAAAAAATTACAAACCATACTGGACTGAAGAACTACAGATTTTGGAGGACAAAGTTGAAAATGCCAGGAAGACAGCACAGAGAGAGAGAGAGAGAGAGAGAGAGAGAGAGAGAGAGAGAGAGAGAGAGAGAGAGAGAGAGAGAGAGAGAGAGAGAGAGAGAGAGAGAGAGAGAGAACAAACAACTGAAGCGAACATCTCTCTCAAAGCCATCTCAGCAAAATATAAAAGAACATTAAATTAAATAACAAGAGACTTTTGAAAGGAAAAAACCCCAGAAAACCTCTACTTTGAAATGGATGGAAACAAACTATGGAAACTAGTTAAAGCCATGAACAATGAAGGACCCAGAAACAAAAAAAAAACAAAAAAACAAAACAAACAAATAACAATTAAACAAGGAAATGCGCTTACAGGAAAAAAGGCTGCAAATGCATTAATGGAGGATTATGCTAGTGCAAACTACATTCATGTTACAATGGAACAGAAGAAAGCAATCAAAGATAAACAGACACATCATAGTAATACAGAGACAACAGCAGAATGTAATATGGCAAATCTAAAAATGGAAGAAATTGAACCGGCAATGAATACTTTAAAAATGAAGAATTCACCAGGAAACGATGGAATTACAAATGAAATGCTAATAGGACTAGGCACTAAAGCGTTAAACAAAGAAGAAGAAAAAACTAATAGCAGTCCTAAATTACAGCCTGAAGGGAGGAATACTCCCACAGGCATGGAAGGAAGCTATACTAATACTAGTCCTAAAGAAAGGAAAATACCTGAAAGAACCAAATGGCTATCGACCTATCAGTCTACTTTGCTGTGTAGGAAAATTAATGGAACGCATTATCAATGGCAGGCTAACATGGCATCTGGAAGAAAACCAACTCCTAACACCACACCAAGCAGGATTCAGAAAGAACAGATTCACTGACGATCAAATAACCTATATAGCTCAGGGAATAGAGGATGCCTTCCAAGAGAACAAGCACACACTAGCGGTCTGGATAGATTTAGAAAAAAGCATTTGATAAAGTATGGAAGGAAGGACTGAAAGTAAAACAGCAAGAAATGTATGTTTGTGGGAAAATGTACAAATGTATCAGCCACTATCTTGAGAACAGAATTGCCAGGACAAAAGTACAAGGACAAACCAGCTAAAAGATGCTGTTAGAGCAAGGTGTCCCCCAAGGAGGAGTTCTTTCACCAAGATTATTCCTAGCATATATAAATGACATCACGGAAAATATTCCAGCCAGAGTACACACATCCTTCTTTGCAGATGACCTAGCCATATGGACATCTTAAGAATATATTAGTACAGCAAACAGCAGAATACAGCAAACCTTATTAGCGCTAGAGGACTGGTCAAAATCATGGCTAGTGAAGGTAAGTGAGAGAAAACAACATGCACAGTGTTCTCCCTCTCAAATAAAACTCAACACTCTAAGCTAGTATTGAATGGAAAAATATTGCACCATGAAGAAAATCTGAATTATCTAGGAGTCATTTTGATCATCACCTGACATGGAAGACACAGGTTGAAACAAATCGAACAAGAGCAAGGCAAAGAATAGCAATCATGAAAAAGCTTGCTGGTACAACGTGGGGAGGCCAGTACTGGAGTCTGGCATCGCTGCTTGATCAACAGCAGCTAAGTCAAACTTTAAAAAAATAAGTAGCGTCCAAAATCAAGGAATGTGGAAGCCTGAAGACAACGCCTATTAACGAACCAGAAAAGATCACTTGTTTACAACCAATGCAGAATAGAAGAGATAGTAGAGTCCAGCAACAAGCAAAAAAATTTAGAAGCTTCATAGACCAAACAATGTATAAAAGGTCTAATGGTTTTGGAAAGGAAAGACTGAAGTGTAGCAACTTTGTAGAAACTGCAAAACGAAAGATTAGGGCAGATCCTATACTTAACATATCAAAAGTCAAACCCATTTACAATGTACACAAGTTCCCAGCTTGGAGACAGCAGCAACTGCCTGATATGATAGAAATCATTCCTGGTATTGAGAAAAAGAATAATCAGAATGAAATAGTAAGAAGAAAAATCGCCCTAAACTACATAAACGAACATTACCCAAGTAGAAATTGGACCCATGCATAAACAGATGGATCAGCCAAACATCCAATAGAAAATGGAGAGGGTGAATTCTCCTCAATTTAAAAGAAATGAAGTGGGAAAAAAAAACTGGAAAATTTTCAAGTAACTCCAAACCAGAGGTAGAAGGTTTGAAAACGGCAGCAGAAATGCCCTTGATGGAGGAAAATAAAGAGAAGGAAATAACTATCTTCACAGATGCAAAGTCAGCTGTCTCAATACTGAAGAGCAAAAAACAGCACAGAACTAGCAGACCTAAGAGCAGAACTCCTTGGACTATGTCATAAATAAAAAAACACAAAAAAAGTTGTAATACTGTGGATCCCATAACATTGCAGTATACCTGGAAATGAAGAGGCTGACAGACTGGCAAAAGAGGGCTGACGACTACCTCAGCGTGACATAGACATTACCTATAATGAGGCAAAAAGGTTTATAAAAAGCACTTATAGAACTAAATGGGACTCAGAGCATCAAGGCCACCAGAAAGATGATGCATATTACAAACTCGTCCGAAGAGAACAAGTAGCAATCTTCAGACTCCGCACAGGACATAACAGGCTGAAATATCACTTGTTTAATAAACTAAAGATAGGAGATACCGATGAATGTACTCGTAATTGTGTAACTGGTAAAATAACAGCTAAACATTTGCTGCAGGAGTTCCCAGTATATTCAGAACATAGAAAGATATTTTTTTACTATGGAGATATCAACAGCTCAAGTTGACCGCAGCTTTCTTTAACTACATTCATTAACTACATATTTAACTACATACATAGACATCCAAAGGTGCATAAAGAAGTACTTAGACTGCCACACTTCATACCACAGGTACGTCGGTAGCAAAAGCGTCCCAAAGGCATGAAACGGAATTTTCCTTGGCTAGCAAATCCACTACGTGGAAAGCCGGAATCGAAAGCTCACTGTATGGATGTCATCTGCAGATTGTATTCTTCTGGTTTCCGGAGGAACAGTCTGTAGTGAACGGAAGGCCCAATATACGGAAGTGAGGCTAAGCAGCCATGTGCAGGACGTGACGATTCCTTGGATGAGCCCAGTACCAGAGCACTATGTGCGGGCTCTGCAATTATGGACGCCTCCTTGGATGGCGGGGAAGCCCATGGTCTGCCTCTGCCTTTCCTTGAGGGCTGACCGGGATGTCTACGGCTGTTCTAAATGGGTCTTCTTGGATGGGAGATAACACCACAACAATGAGAGGCAAAAATCCTGAGAAACCCCCGGGAAGATTAACCCGGTGAAGAAATACCCGCAGAAGTCAGATGTGTCGGTTAAACGGCGCAAGAACGCAGCTCTGCTGTAAACAGGCACAACGCAGTCACGTCTCCGGATGAATGCAGCAGCAGCAGAAGAAGAAGTTTAGGTCAATATTATCTCTGAGACGTGATGTTACAGACGTGATGTTATTGTTTAGGTCACAATTATCTCTGAGACGCCATGATATTGTTTAGGTTATTATTATCTCTGAGACGTGATGTTATTGTATCCATCCATCATGTGCCATGCCGGTAAGCGTGGGTGTTCATGATTCGCCATTTCACTCGATCACCAGAGTCATGGATCAGCTCAGTGTTCATGTCTCGGCCATACCACGTGGTCAAGCCATCCATATATTTAATTCTCTGTCTTTCCTTTGTTCTTTCCCCCTCGATCTTGTCAGTTGTCACCAAGTTCTCTAATTTGTTTCTTCTCATAACATGTCCAACAAAATTTCATTGTCTAATTTCTCTAATCATTTTACGATTTTCATTTGTTTCTTGTAGGATTTGGTCGTGGTTTTTCTGCCTGTCCATGGCATTCTTTGCATTGTCCTCAGAAACCACATTTCCTCAGCCGTCAGATGTTTTTCAGCTTGACTACTCATTGTCCACGCTTCACATCCATACAAAAGAACAGGCTCTATGTAGCACTTGAACACTCGTTTTATCGTAGCAATTGACATCATTTTATTGGTCAGTATGTTTTTCATCTTGCAAAAGGCTACCTTCGCCATAGGAATTCTTGTTCTAATTTCTTCAAGGCATCTCCCATCAGATGTTTTGACTGTTCCGAGATAATTGTACCGATTCACTTGTTTAAGAATATTCCCATTTACCTGTATGCTTCATTGTGGTATTTCGTTATTACCAATTACGACCATAAATAATCTGTGTCTTCTTACAATTTAATTCTAACCCAAGTTGTTCACTGTGTGCAACAATCGCATCTACTAAATGTTGCTGATCTTGATCATTGTCTGAAATTAATACCGTATCATCTGCATATCTAATGTTATTGATGAAATTTCTGAAAATATTTTCACTATACAAGGAAAAAAGATCTGGAGATATTATACATCTCTGCCTCACACCTCTCTTAATAGGCGTATATTGACCTACTTCATTGTCAATCCTTCTGGCAGCTTGTTGTTTCCGTTATATGTTTTTGTGTGTGATAAGTCTATTGTTACTGTATAGGTCACTCTTATCTCTGAAAATGCTGGATATTGTATACGTCACTATTGTCTCTGAGATGTGATGTTATTGTATATATTACATTTATATCTGAGACGTGATGTTATTGTAAATGTTACACTTATATCTGAGACGTGATTTTATTGTATAGGTAACGCTTATTTCTGAGACGTGATGTTATTGTGTAGGTCAGTCTTGTCTTTGAGAAGTCTGGATATTGTATATGCCACTGTTATTTATCACATAGTTTATAATACGATAAATCATATAACAGCATTTAAAATACATCGTTTCCAATATCAGAAGTCATATCACGGAATTTACAATACACGAAATCTTGTCACAGATTTTACAATACACGACTGAATCCCCGGAGCTGAGCATCTAAGGGTGACATACTGTCTCTAGTCTAGCCCAGGTAGTAACCACTCCAGTCTTATTTACACCTGTCGTTAAGAGGAAGAATGCTGATTCTAGGCATGCGTTCCAAGGCCAGATCAAGCTGGTGTTTTTAGGCAACGAGTAGGCTAACAGATTGGCTGGGTCTGCACGGCTGGGTGCTGTATTAGTCCATGCTAAGATGTGGCTGGGGTCCCTTGGCATCATGTGTATACCTTAGATCAGGGGTCACCAAACTGTTTTCACGGCGGGCCGGATAACCGACAAAATATTCTTTCTGTACAATACTTTCACCGAGCTCCGTAGCGAAGTTCTTACGGACGCTGTTAGTAATCCCGTATACCCGCATTTGAAACACAACTGCGCACGATTTGGCAGAAGACCGCGTTGCGCTGGTTATGGGTACCGATCGTTCAGAAGCAATGGCAAACTACTGAACGTAAACTTGCAAAAACACCAACAACAGCAAAAAATGTTGATGTTGACTGCAACGTCATGTAAAGCAGTGCTTCCCAAAGTGGTTGTCTGCGGACCGGTGCCGGTCCGCGAGCCCTTCTTTGCCGGTCCACAAGATGAGTTAAAAAAAGTAAGAAAAAAGTTAAATATTTTCTCCTTTGAGGATTGTTTAAAACTTTTAAAAAAATAAGATTATCCTTTTCTCAAAACATGATATCCGTTTTTATGGTGATTTAATTGTAAAATAAATTGAGCCTGCAGCCGTTTAGCCCAAATAGTATTTATTTTTAAGGAGAAGCGAATCATTGGTTCAAAGGGAAAGTTAAAAATAGTAACCAGCTGAGACGACATTAAATAGTTACTGTTAGCAGCTGATCATTAAATTATTTTATTACAACATACTGTACTTTAATCAACTTGTTTAAAATCTGATTTGGTATCGTTTTCCAAGATATATTTTATTTTGAATAACGAAGACACAAACAATAGATTGCACGATTTATTGCCTGGCATATTTCGCTGCATCTCGTCAGGTACATACTGCAGAAATCACACAACTTACGTGAAATTAACTAGATAAATCCTTCAAGTTGAAATATACACAATTTCGCACAGTAATGTCGATTGTCTACCACGGTAATTTTAAGCTGACTAACATGTCTTTCTGTTTACACAATTCTGGCTTGCGTTGATAGATCAT
The DNA here is from genome assembly GCA_014155875.1 of Cepaea nemoralis. Taxonomy (NCBI): domain Eukaryota; kingdom Metazoa; phylum Mollusca; class Gastropoda; order Stylommatophora; family Helicidae; genus Cepaea; species Cepaea nemoralis. The sequence goes on from JACEFZ010025808.1 coordinate 1,307,152, forward strand.
AATTGCTTCTGCAAATTTTAACAAGCGAGTATTCTGTGTTCTAAACAACACGCGAAATGCAGTCTCTCTGGACACAACATGGCGACTGGCGACAATGTGCCTGCCGATTGAAGACGCCGGGAGCTTCCGGTGTGTCGGCTCCTCGTGGCTATCATCTCCTGTGTGTTGTATCTTGTTGACCCATTGAGGTATGTGTTCTGACACCCGTTTGTTAAGCTGTCTCTCCGTTCGGCCAATGTAAACGGCCTGGCATCTACATGTGAATTGGTAAATACAATTGTTTGTGGCGTACAGAGGAACAGGCTCTTTGACTGTTGGTGTAGGAATGGGTACGGTTTTACATCTAATGACTGGAGTTGCCGCACAGAATGTTCGACCTACTGCTGTAGTAAGCCGGTCTTGTAGACGTTGCATTACGTCATCCCCTCGAAAGGTTAGCTGGATGAATACCTTGAGTTTAGGGACTGTAGTTACGTCTGCTTTGGGTTTGGGCTGTTGGCAATGGCGCTTTATAAATCCTGTGGAGTACCCATTCAGGTTTAAGACATTCTTCAGAGTTTCAAATTCCTCTGTCAGTGTGTCCTGGGTGCATATCTTTCTAGCACGGTCAAACAAGGTCCGTACTAAGCCCCGTTTGTACTGGACAGGTGTGAAGCTCTGAAAATTTAGGTATTGGCCAGTCCATGTTTCTTTGCGATACACCGATCTTTGAATTGTGCCGTCTGCTCTACGTCTCATTAGAATATCTAGGAACGGTAACGCTTCGTTGTGTTCGTGTTCCATAGATAGAGAGATGTTTTTTATGCGTCTTGTTCATTGTGGCCTGAAACGATGTTGCTTGTAGCTCGTCTGTTGTGATAATTAGTATATCGTCCACATAACGCCGGTAAAAGGCCAAGTTGTTGATGTCTGAGGATCTCTTTTCTTCTAAGTGTGCCATGAAGATGTCCGCTAGAATAGGACCAAGAGGACTCCCCATGGCCACTCCGTCAATTTGGCGGTATGACTTAGTTTGAAAATTGAATTGGATGTTGGCGGTACATAGTAGTAGTAGCCTCTCCAGAATAGGTGTTGGTATGCCTAATTTTAGTTGTTTGTCTTCAATGCGTTCCCTTATTATTTTCACTGTCTCCTCTAATGGAACGTTGGTGAATAGGGAGGCTATATCCATGGATGCCATGTGTTTGTTATTTATGTCCATAGTATCCAATAATGGACTGGCCAATACCTAAATTTTCAGAGCTTCACACCTGTCCAGTACAAACGGGGCTTAGTACGGACCTTGTTTGACCGTGCTAGAAAGATATGCACCCAGGACACACTGACAGAGGAATTTGAAACTCTGAAGAATGTCTTAAACCTGAATGGGTACTCCACAGGATTTATAAAGCGCCATTGCCAACAGCCCAAACCCAAAGCAGATGTAACTACAGTCCCTAAACTCAAGGTATTCATCCAGCTAACCTTTCGAGGGGATGACGTAATGCAACGTCTACAAGACCGGCTTACTACAGCAGTAGGTCGAACATTCTGTGCGGCAACTCCAGTCATTAGATGTAAAACCGTACCCATTCCTACACCAACAGTCAAAGAGCCTGTTCGTACGCCACAAACAATTGTATTTACCAATTCACATGTAGATGCCAGGCCGTTTACATTGGCCGAACGGAGAGACAGCTTAACAAACGGGTGTCAGAACACATACCTCAATGGGTCAACAAGATACAACACACAGGAGATGATAGCCACGAGGAGCCGACACACCGGAAGCTCCCGGCGTCTTCAATCGGCAGGCACATTGTCGCCAGTCGCCATGTTGTGTCCAGAGAGACTGCATTTCGCGTGTTGTTTAGAACACAGAATACTCGCTTGTTAAAATTTGCAGAAGCAATTATGATCTATCAACGCAAGCCAGAATTGTGTAAACAGAAAGACATGTTAGTCAGCTTAAAATTACCGTGGTAGACAATCGACATTACTGTGCGAAATTGTGTATATTTCAACTTGAAGGATTTATCTAGTTAATTTCACGTAAGTTGTGTGATTTCTGCAGTATGTACCTGACGAGATGCAGCGAAATATGCCAGGCAATAAATCGTGCAATCTATTGTTTGTGTCTTCGTTATTCAAATTCACTACGGGAAAACATTGTTTTGAATATATTTTATTTGTATTTTATATTGGTGTTCATTAATATCGGTGTATACAAGTATATACACCTTTACAAGAAGACATAAATGTAGGTGTGACATTTGAACAACTTTTTGATTTGTAAATCTCTACAATAACATGTTTACTAATGTAAAATGGGACCACCATTAAATTAAATAAATCACCGTCATCCAATAATATTATGGATCAGTATTTAGCGCACCGGGATAACACCCACAATTACGTTAAATCTTATATTTATATTAAAATGTATATTGAGGTCATATAAAATTCCAGATTACAAAGAAGTACAATTTTTTGAAACGGCACCGGTCCCTGGTGCAAAAGGAGAATTTTATGTCGGTCCGCGAAAGTGAAAAGTTTGGGAAGCACTGATGTAATGTATATGCAACTAACTTTAACAATACTTGCAAGCCAGAACGAAAGCTCTGGGGAAAAAAGACGAAAGATTAAGGTAATCATGGGTGAGTGGCGTGCAATGCACAAAAAACAAAGACAACATACATATTTATCGACTAAAAAAAGTTATTAAAGAAGGCGACGTTAGCAAAAAGATAGTTAGACCAGACCTAGTGTGCGCAAATTCGAATCTCACAAACTAAGCAGCAAATTAGGTTAGTGAGATTTGTGAAACTGATATTTGGCTTTCAAGATATCACCAAAGTTTGGTTTGGAATTGCTGCATCCAAACAAGAAAATTACTTTCAAATGTGCATCAGTCAATCTCGTTCGATGTGTTGACTTCACATACTTCATTTTTGAAAATGTTTGCTCACAGACATAAGTTGCTACAAACACCGAAGCCATACCAGCGACATATTTCTTCAGTTTTGGAAACGCAGCATCGGGAAAGAAGCGTTAAAATTCAACAATTTTTCCTTCTCCGTGGTTTTCTTTCAACAAGCCATTTGCTTGCAAATCAATGAGCTCCAACTGTAGTACAACTGGCACATCATCAAGGTTACAATCAAACGGATACTGGAACAGAAGAATGTCAATCTCAATTCTGTCAAGATCTAAAAATCTCTCCAAAAAATGCTTCTCCAAGTCACGAATAATTTTGTTCGGAAAATCGAGGTTGATATCTTCAGCAATTGTAGCACAAAAACTCGTTGATACTGTGAAAATGAGAAAAGTTTTCTCCTTCCAGTTGTGCTTCAAGCCTTGGTAAGGTCAATGAAAGTGGAGAACATTTCGCAGTTCTGTTCCTGACATTTCTCTTGCAGATGCCTTGCAGCGAAAATCATGTCAACAGTTCCGCGTTCTTTTCTGAAGCCACATTGACTCTCAGGAAGAAGATCTTGATCAAGATGGGCTGTGAGGCGATTGAGAAGAATTCTGGCGAGTATCTTCCCTGCAATTGAAAGCAAGGAGTGCCTCGGTGGTTGTCACAGGATTGGCGGTTTCCTTTACGTTTGTAAAGGTGGACTATTGATGCATCCTTGAAATCTTGTGGCATGGTCTCGTTCACCCATATGTTTGTACAGACTTGGTGAAGCTGCTCTGTAAGGACCGGCCCACCTGACTTGTATATCTCTGCTGGGATGGAGTCAAGACCAGGCGCCTTGGCGCTGGAGAGTTGCTGGATGGCTTTGTTTACTTCCACTATGGTTGGCAGGTCATCAAGTGTCTCATTGGTGGGAACTTGAGGAAGACAGTTGATGGTTTCATCATCGAAGAAGGAAGTTGCATTTAAGATGTTGCTGAAATGCTCTGCCCAGCGTTGAAGGATATCTTTCTTATCGGTGACCAATGTACCCCCATCTGCACTGAGGAGGGGAACTATGCCTGGTGATGTAGGACCATAGACCGCTTTCAGTGAGTCGTAGAAGTTTTTCATATCATGTCTGTCAGCAAAGCCCTGAATGTCATCAGCTTTGCTGCTCAGCCAGGAGTCCCGCATGTGCCGAAGTTTCTGCTGCACTACTCTCTGAATGTTCTTGAAGGCATCTTTTTTGATGTTGATTTGGGGTCATTCAAATGTGCCTTGAGGAGAAGATGTTTCTCGGCCAGCAATTGGTTGATGTCTTCGGAATTTTCATCAAACCAGTCTTTATGCTTTCGGGGGGCTGGACCCAGGATTTCCATAGCAGTGTTGTAAATTATGTCCTTTAGGGCTCTCCATTCCGTTTCTGTATCCTGTTTAGCTGCAGCATTGGGCTTGAGGCGGTCTTCCAGCATATTTTCAAACGACTGCTGCATTTTCTTGCTGTTTAGGCGGGTGACATTTAGCTTTTTTTTTTTGCATTTTCACCCCTTGAGGACACCATGAGGACATAGCCACGCTCATGTCCCGATGACGTCACATACGTTAAGTCACGTGACTTGGCAAATCACGCGAACAGCCGGAAAAGTTCCGCTATGAATAAAGGGATAATTTATTCATAGCCGGGGTATGAATAGTCACTTCCATTTCGGAAAGAAAGCATGGTAATGGTAGTCCAAGTGCATTTGTGTTGTTAGTTTGTTGCATGCGTCCTGTGTGTTCAGTATTTGTGCTTGTGTATTAACTGAGCGTTGCATGTGGGCGTGTATGTGACATGTGCATAATTTATATCTTGGACATATTTACATGTGAAAGGGGGGTAACAAAGAGAAAGAAAAGCTTCCAATTTATGTTTCCCTTGCCTCACTCTTATCCATTAGTCCCACTCCACCAATGCCCTCATAAACACCTTTGGTGATGATGGTAAAGACAGGATAAATATTTGAACCAACTGGTCGGGGTATCAGCAAAGGCAAACAACAACCATGAGCAAGGGAGGGGGGGGGGGGGGGTTTGGCACATGTGAGATGAGGTTATATATTAATAATAATAACAATAATAATAATGCAAATAAAACCATATACATCAATCAAATAATGACAAAAATTAAACATACTAAGCGTGATAGCAGCAATGATAATAACAGTAATGATAATAATTATCAACGACTGGCAAGAGAAGGTCAACCAGAGAGACGAATGGAGACGGATTATATCTGCAGCAAGGAACCTCAATGGCTCTTAACGCTGAAGAAGAAGAAGAAGAAGAAGAAGAAGAAGAAGAAGAAGAAGAAGAAGAAGAAGAAGAAGAAGAAGAAGAAGAAGAAGAAGAAGAAGAAGAAGAAGAAGAAGAAGAAGCAGAAGAAGAAGAAGAAGAAGAAGAAGAAGAAGAAGAAGAAGAAGAAGAAGAAGAAGAAGAAGAAGAAGAAGAAGAAGAAGAAGAAGAAGAAGAAGAAGAAGAAGAAGAAGAAGAAGCAGGAGAAGAAGAAGAAGAAGAAGAAGAAGAAGAAGAAGAAGAAGAAGAAGAAGAAGAAGAAGAAGAAGAAGAAGAAGAAGAAGAAGAAGAAGAAGAAGAAGAAGAAGAAGAAGAAGAAGAAGAAGAAGATAATAATAGTTATGATAATGATTCCATTTTCCAAAACATGTGATTCCATTTGCTAAAATGATTATCTTAGGAATGGTGTTAACATAGCATAGCAGGTACATACAATTGCAACCTGCAATGTTACGATGAATTCTTCATGGCACAACAGAATATCAGTTTTCAACTTTGTATTAGCGTCTTGGGCTCAATGGCTCTTAACGCTGAAGAAGAAGAAGAAGAAGAAGAAGAAGAAGAAGAAGAAGAAGAAGAAGAAGAAGAAGAAGAAGAAGAAGAAGAAGAAGAAGAAGAAGAAGCAGAAGAAGAAGAAGAAGAAGAAGAAGAAGAAGAAGAAGCAGGAGAAGAAGAAGAAGAAGAAGAAGAAGAAGAAGAAGAAGAAGAAGACTAAGAAGAAGAAGAAGAAGAAGAAGAAGAAGAAGAAGAAGAAGAAGAAGAAGAAGAAGAAGAAGAAGAAGAAGAAGAAGAAGATAATAATAGTTATGATAATGATTCCATTTTCCAAAACATGTGATTCCATTTGCTAAAATGATTATCTTAGGAATGGTGTTAACATAGCATAGCAGGTACATACAATTGCAACCTGCAATGTTACGATGAATTCTTCATGGCACAACAGAATATCAGTTTTCAACTTTGTATTAGCGTCTTGGGTTAATAAACAATAGGCACATCTGTCAACTGTCATTTACTGCCAATATAGTATCTTGCGGTGTATGGCAGAGGGGTCTTTGAGCCTGAGGAATAAAGGCCGCCTGGCTAGTGCAGTCGCCGCGAACTGTGCAGGTTAGGATATTCTTTTTGCCCCCGACAGAAACAAATCCGACACCTTACCGAGGGATCGAACCCGGGCCTCCCGAATGAGAGTCCGGCGTTCTAGCCTCTCGGCCAGCCGCTCCTCTCATAGCCACATCAATGTCACTAAAATATACGTACACTCGATCTCTATCATTAATATCTGTCGCTCGAACAATCACTGATGTCAACATTCGTCTACAGATTCCAGTGAAAGAAGGAAACGGCCCAGGAGCGTGTACGCACCAAAGAATGTTTTTTTTTAATTTTTTCTGTTACACAGCAGAGGAACGAACACAGGTAAGTTCAGGCTCTAGAAGGTTCCTGCGCCAACCAATGTGAAGAGAAACCAGAATTTTTTTTTTCCTATTATGTCACGGCAATATTGCCGCCCAAATAATTTTTTTTTCCCTGTTTTTTTCCAACTTTTATTTCATACAAAGCAATGTGTGTTTACAAGTTGTAGTGTGTGTTTCTTTTGTTTATGTATATTACATAGCGTTGCCGTTTGTTAGTGTTAAGTGTGACATTGTGAATAAAACATATACATACATATATACAGTTATGGCAATATGACATTTGTGGCATAGTGCATGTAGATACACATTCCTTGCATATGCTCGCTTCCACTTCCGTAAGCGGAATGCATGAAACACCTGTTAATCTCTCCCTCTCCTCTCTTTCTCTCTCTCTCTCTCTCTCACACACACACACATACACACACACACACACACACACACACACACACACACACACACACACACACACACAATATCGTACTTTCTGGAGACCGCAGGACATTTAAATGCCCCCGCTTGGACAATAAACTTTAAACTATCATTGCCATTAAAATGTGGCTTCTTTGTAATTTCTGGGTCACTTAGCTACTGAGGCGAAGGTCGTTGGTGTTGTTGCCTGATGACAAATTACAGGGTAAAGCTCTAGTCCATGATATCTCTTGTTTGGGGAACAAGAATCAGGGATTTACTACTAGTAATTAGAGTCCATGGCCTGTCTCCAGGGAGATAAATGGTCCAAAGTTGTGATAGTGTCTGGGTTTCATATACAATGGGAAGGAAATAAAACCTGGCCACTAAAGGCCACCTTAGTTTACTGGGTACTTAAAGGGCTCATTAAATTTGTTTATACATGGTGGTGCATAATTTTCTTTTGAAACATATCATTACCATATAACATCATTTTAATACTTGAGATACCGACTTGGTTTAAAGGCTGCTACACGCACGCACGCGCGCGAGCACACACACACACACACACACACACACACACACACACACACACACACACACACACACACACACACACACAGACACCCATCCACAATATATTTCATGTTGCACATTCAAATATAATAATGGGAAAATTTATAATAATAGTAGCAGTAATAATAATAGTATTATTAATAATAATAATATAATTGTAAGATTATTAATACCATCAATAAACACATTTATTGTTGTAGTATCTTTTGTTTAAAACAAGTTATTTGCTTCTTCTGTAATATGAGCTGTCTTCAGCTAAATCTTGTACGAGATTTGCGCTTGTGGGGCTAAGATTAGAATGTTTGCGACTTTTTGTTGATAAAGTTGTTGGACAATTTCTTTGTTGATTGTTCTGTAATTGTATAGTGCTTTGTTTCTTAATGTCCATATAATATTTCTGTACTCTGCCAATAGCACAAGTAGCTTTGTGTGGATGTCTTGTGTGGAGTAAGGAATGGAATTTATCATTATTGCTTTGTAAACATCTGTTCTTTGTTTGGTATGAGTGTTTATGATGTTTTGTAGGAGATTTCTTGTTGGCATGATTGTGTTGCATTCGTAATAGATGTGCTCTTCTGATTCTTGGGCGTTCCGTCTACAAAGCTGACACTGTAGTATTTGTTTAGTTATTTTTGCTTTTGTCTCTGTTGTTGGGGTCATGCTGTAAACAAGCCTATATGTAATTTCCCTTGCTTTTGGGGTAATCTGCTTGTTGTGAATATTAGAGAAAATTTCGGTATAATCTTTTATGAAATATCTATGTCCTCTTTTAATTCTGAGATATACCGGAGTTGCTTGTAATTTAATTAAATGCCTGTAGATTGTATGTGTTTTCTTGTGTAGTAATTATTCGTGTCCTTTAATGGCTGAAATACATGTTTTGTAGAACGTTGGGAGAGTGCCAAAGTAATGTGAGGATGTATTCCTAATAGGTTTTAAGTAAGATAGCCTAATTCCAATGTAATAGTGTGCTAAAGGGTGTTTTTCTGGGTGTTGTAGGATTTCACCTACGTGTTTGATCCTAAGTGCTTGTATTTTGGTTGTTATGTCATGGAGGGCGATACCTCCATCTTTTTTGCCTTGCATGAGTGTAGTATGTTTGATACTGTAGATGGTGCTGCCAAACACAAAGCGTCTAATCTCTTTGTTTATGTTTGTGACAGTCTGACGTGGAGGATCTAGGACTGTGCACAGATATAGTATTTTTGGAATTATATATGTATTACAATGGTACTTCTACCAAATATGGTAGTTGTTGTGTATTTGTACCTCTGTAAGATATCTGTTATTTTCTTCTCTAGATTTTGCCAAGTGTGTTTGTGTGTCTGATTTGGTTGACACGGGAAGCCTATTCCGTACACTTTTATAAGATTGTTTGATGTTAAGTCAAATGGAAAATCCGCCTTATTTTTCCATTTGCCTAAGCCCATTATAGTAGATTTTTGGACGTTTAATTTTGCCCCACTCCCTTTGCCGAAAAACGAGAACGTTTCCAAAATGATCCGTACAGATTTTTCAGTTGTCGGAAAGAAATGGTATCGTCCGCATAAGCACGCAGCTTTTGTTCACCCTTCCCTGGTATGAACGTACCCCTGACATTGTCGTCCTGTCGTATCTTTTCTAGAAGTGGCTCTAGAGCGACAACGTACAGTAATGGGGACAAGGGACATCCCTGTCTCACTGACCTAGTCAACCTGAAAGAATTGGTTAGGGTATGGTTTAATAGAATCCGACTTTCCGGTTTCATATATAAAATTTTGACCCATGTCCGAAAATAATTTCCCACGTTGCAGTGTGAGAGAGTTTTGTGGAGGTATGAGTGAGATATTCTGTCGAATGCTTTTTCTTGATCTAAAGAGAGAATTGAGGACTGACAGTTTTTCAGATGTGTGTAGTTGATGATGTCCCTTATGAAGTGTGTGTGTTGCTGGATATTGCGGTGTTGCACACTACATTGCTGGTCTTCATGAATGAGAGATGACATTACTGGTTTCAATTTATTCGTCAAAGCCTTTGTTAAAATCTTGTAGTCTACATTTAAAAGCGAGATCGGTCTGTAACTCTTTAAAAGTGTCTTGTCGGTGTTCTCCTTCGGAATAAGAGTGATGTAAGACGTGTTGAAACTGGATGGGAGTTCTTGTTTTTGGAAAGATTCAGAGAATACTGTTAGTAAAAGGGGACCTAGAAGAGGAAAGAAAAACTGATAGAATTCAGCGGTAATACCGTCAGGGCCAGGCGATTTGCCCTTCTGCATTCCGTGAACCGCTTGTGTTATATCTGTTAGTGTTAATTCAGTATCTAGTGTTAGTTTCTGTTCCTCTGTGAGTTCTTTTGTGAATTTCATAAAGTGTTCTTGCACGTGTGCCTGTGTGTTGTCCTCTGTATAAAGGTTCTTGTAATAATCTTCAAAGGCTAAGGCTATTTGTTGTGGCTCGACTTGTATATTTCATTCCCTGTCAATTATCTGGCCTATCTGTCTGCTGCGCTGTATGTTTTGTTCTAAAGATAGGTATTTTTTACTCGGTATCTCTTGTGTTATAGTTTGTAACTTTGTTCGCAGTAAAGCCCCCTGAAATCGATGATGTCTGTGGAGATCTAATTCTTCCTGTAATGCTATGATGTGTGGTGAATTTTTGTCTGTCTGTAGTAAGAGCTTAATTGCATTTTCCAATACTTTTTCTTGTTATAGTTTTTGCTTGTGTATTACGGCTGCTAGTGTTTGTGTTCTTTCTTCTCGTATAGTTTGTTTAAGTGTTTTCCAGAGTTCTCGCGCATTACCCTCTGGTATATCGCTTGTGTATGTGAGGATCAGTTTTGTTATGCAATCTACATAGTCCTGATTTTGTAAAAGTGTGCAGGTAAGTTTCCAATGGGGAGATCTTCTAAGATGTGGTGTTGCTTGTACTGTGTTTATTGTTGCAACTACAGCCTTATGGTCTGTGAAGTTCAGTGTCTCCTGTACATGCTTGACTTGTGTTATATGATGTGTTATGTGCGCATAAATTCTATCTAATCGCGCTGCTCTATTATGCGCATTGTTTGCGTGTGTTGTATCTATTCCATGGGAATGCATCTGCCTGTATGCGTCTGTTAGCCCATGGATATCTAAAATTTTTTGCAATGTGTCTAATTGATGTTCCTCCTCCCCCGTTGTGTTTCTAGTTTGCATTCTTACATCTCCATTTATAAGGTCGTGCGCCGAAAGTACGCAATTAAAATCACCCCCTAGAATGATGTTGTGACCCCGATATGAGCGTGATAATACATTTTCCAGTGTTTGGTAGAAGAGCGGCTGATTTATGTAGTCAGGCGGTGCGTGTATGTTGACAATTGTGTATTTATTTATGTTATTTCTCACCTGTACTATAGCCATCCTACCCTGGCAGTCCCTGTCCTTCTCTATAATCTGCCACCTGTCCGATGTCTGTATTATTGCTGTACCCCATCCGATATAATGAGTACTAAGACTAAAACATGAGTGTCTTAGACCTAAGCATGTTGTGATATATGATGCGTTTTCGTCGGTTTTAACGTTAGTTTCCTGAATGAGTATAAAATCAGGTTTATATTTGTGTATGAGTGGTATAAGATGATTAATTTTGGATCTTATCCCTCGGATGCTAATACTCATTATTTTAATTTCTGCTGCCATTTTTGTTGTAAAATAAGAAACGGTTGATCATAATTATGTTTCTTGTTTCAAACTGTCTGTATTCCTGTTATCATTTCTGGAGAGAGTCAGTAGGTTCCTTCGCCGGGCTTGAAATCTCTAAGTCAATAACGAGGCGTGGTGAAAAATCTGACTGGTTTCTTTGTCGTGGTGGTGTGTTAATGTTATCACTGTCTATTTCGGTCGTGGCGCTGGTCGTTATCGGTTCAGTATAATTACTTACACATTTCATTTTGTTTGACCTGTGCGCTTCAGGCGGTGTAGGGTAGTCGTGGTTGTTGAGGGGCGGCAGCGTGGTAACAGGTGTTTGGCAGGCTGGAGGTGTCGAGCTCTCACCGTCAGACAGGCTCTTGGTTGAGCGTCCCCTTTTCCGACTGACCAGCTGGAAACCGTCTTCATCCTCCTTATCCTTACTATGTTGAACTATCTGGGAGTTCGAGGTGACTTTTTGTGCCAGTCTAAGTCCCTTCTGGGTTTTTACTTTGGCCGGACATTTATTACTCCAGTGGGAGTCTTCCCCACAGACTGTACACACCGTACGGCGCCCCGGAACTGTGATGAAGAGACGGTGTAGCTTGTCTTCTACCCCGTCCAACTCCATGTCCACGTAATGTGGCAGAGGTTCTTTCGGGTTGCACAGAAGTAACCACTTGTCCGTGCTGTTTTTAAGCTTATGCACTTCCGCGTTTATATCTCCCGAAATATCCGCGGCTATTTGCTTCACTGTCTCAATCTTTGCGGTTGTAGGCATCCAGTGAATCATAGCCTTGGTCTTTTCCTTCTCTATGTTTTCAATTACGATCGTTACTGTGGGATCCTGCAGTTCATGCTTCATCCCGCGAAGCCGTTCATAATGAGCCGCCTTTGCTCCAGTTCTGTCCCATACATTCTTGTACAGTCTGCTAAAGGCCGCACTGGCCTTGGAGATCCTTGCATTCACTTCGCCATCAATTGTGGCAGCTTGTGACACAGTGCTGCCAAGATAGGTGAATTTGTCCACAACACTTAGTCTATGATCATTCACTTTGATATTCGGCACAGTGTGATTATTCCCTGGAGCTGGCTGGTACATAACTACAGTCTTCTCCAAGTTGATATTGAGCCCAAAGTTGGCACAGGCATGTGAGAAAGCTGAAACATTATGTTGCATGTCCACCTCTGAGTTGACGTATAGAGCGCAATCATCAGCGAACAGGAGCTCTCTGACGGTGTCGCTATTAATTGTGGTTTTAGCATTCAGCCTTCTGAAATTGAATACTTTCCATCCATACGGTATTTGATGTCTATTCCAATGTCATCGTTCTCGAAGGCATTCATCAACATGGCTGAAAACATGAGGCTGAACAGTGTTGGTGCCAGGACACATCCTTGCTTCACTCCATTGGTGACAGGAAATGGTTCTGACAGTTCGCCATTTTCCTGTACTCTTGCCTGCATGTCATCATGAAATAGCCTCACTATTTGAACAAACTTTCGTGGACAGCCATAAGTAGTATACAATGCACGTTTCAGGTCGTATTTGGTGGAGCCTCCACCATTTGACCTTGACCTCGGTTGATTTTCACTCCCCCTTGGTCATATAGTTGGGTGGGTATCTAGGTCATATCTAAGGGCGATAATTCTAAGATTTTATGTTTCTAAGGGCAGATAACTATTGAGTGGGTGTATAAAAATTTTAATTAATTATTAAAAAATAAAATAAAATAAATAAAAATAAAAATAAATAACGACGGGGTGCGGGGTGGTGGCGAAGGGGTGGGCGCGTGGGGTGAGACTAGGCGGTTCGGGCTTAAACACTATCAGGTATATAATAATTTTTATTAAATCATGTATAAACAATACAATGCATATTAAATAAGTAGCGGCATAGTGGAAAATTCTGAAACGTAGTACCGGGGAGTTATACGTCGGCAAGTGTGGGAAAATCTCCGGCGGGTGTGACTGGTGGTCGGTTCATAACAGAAGTGGAGGGGGTGCATACGGAAAAGTCATTAAGTAAAGGGTTGTAAAAACGTGGGTGAGTGGTGTGTTAAAATATTTTGAACTGTTAGCGCATTGGTGGTGTACAATAGTACGAATAGAAGGAATAGGTGCGGTGGGGATAGTAGTGGGTATGGGTTAGTGAAATTAGTTGATAAGGGTGGTTATTAGTGCTATGTAGATGTTCATAGTAGCTTATTCACTAACATAACACGTCTTACAAATGAAACCTTGAAAGCTAAAGATCGCTGATTGTAATGGATATAGTGTAGTATCATTCGGTGGTAAGGGGTGGGTACCAGGTATTAGCGGTCAACAGATGGTCAAGCAGTGGTCAAGTGGTGGTCAAGTGAGGAAATTTTAGGGAAAAGTGGTTATAATGATAGGGTGATGCTTAAAGGGTGGTAAATTAGTGGTCAAATAGTGGTCAAGCAGTGGTCAAGTAGTGGTCAAGTGGTAGTCAAGTGAGGAAATTTTAGGGAAAAGTAGTTGTAATGATAGGGTGATGATTAAAGGGTGATAAATTAGTGGTCAAGCAGTGGTCAAGGGGTGGTCAAGTGAGGAAATTTTAGGGAAAAAGTGGTTGTAATGATATGGTGATGATTAAAGGGTGGTAAATTAGTGGTCAAGCAATGGTCAAGTGGTGGTCAAGTAGTGGTCAAGTAAGGAACATTTTAGGGAAAATTGGTCGTAGCGACATGGTGATGGTTAAAGGATGGTAAATTAGTGGTAAATTAGTGGTCAAGCAGTGGTTAAGTGGTGATCAAGTAAGGAAAATTTTAGGGAAAAGTGGTTATAATGATATGGTGATGATTAAAGGGTGGTAAATTAGTGGTCAAGTAGTGGTCAACCAATGGTCAAGTAGTGGTCAAGTGAGGAAATTTTAGGGAAAAGTGGTTATAATGATATGGTGATGATTAAAGGGTGGTAAATTAGTGGTCAAGTAGTGGTCAGCCAATGGTCAAGTAGTGGTCAAGTGGTCGAGTGACCACTTAAATTGTAGATGACGATGTCCCTAAGATTATGGTAGTGGTTTAAAGTGATCGATGACATGGTCAAGTAGCGGTCAACAGTGGTCAAGTGGTCGAAAGATCACTTAAAAGGTAGAGAAAAGTACGTATATTGAAACGGTGATGGTAAAATGGTCGACAACGTGGTCAAGCAGTGGTCAAGTAGTGCTCAACCAGTGGTCAACCGCTCAAGTGAGAAAATTGTAGGGTATGGTACGTGTAGTGAAACAGAGATGAATAAATTAAGTAGTGACGTTGTCAAGTAGTGATCAAGTAGCGGGCAAGTACTGGTCAAATGGTCGAGTGACCACTTAAATTGTAAGGGAAAGTACGTGTAGTGAACCTGTGTTGGTTAAAGTGATCGATGACGTGCTCAAGTAGTGGCCAAGTAGTGGTAAATGGTCGAATGACTACTTAAATTGTCGATGAAAGTAGGTATGGTGACATGGTGATGATCAAGAGTTGGTCAAGTGGTGCTCAAATAGTGGTCAAGTAGTGGTCAAGTAGTCGAATGACCACTTACATTATAGGGTATGGTACGTGTAGTGAAACGGTGATGGTAAAATAAGTAAGGACATAGTCAAATAGTGGTCAAGTACTGGTGAAGTAGTGATCAAGTGGTCGAAGGATCACTTAAATTGTAGGGTATGGTATGTGTAGTGACATGATGATGGTTAAAGTGATCGATGAAATGATCAAGACGTTATGCCGACTGCTAAGTTCAGAAAGTAATGTCCTTACTAGCGGCAATTTCCCTGACAGGATCGCCTCGAGCACTGATTCTGTATTGATCAATAGCACCTAGTGGTACAGTCAACACACATGGACAATAGTTACATCTGGTCAAAGATGGCGTCGCACCCTATCACACATGGGTAATTGCTACAACCAAACTACGTCTCATTCACTAAAACTGGTCAAATAGGGTGGCACATCCGGTCACAGGGGTAATGGGACATCTGAGACACGTGGTTAAGAGTGAAACTATAGAAAAAGGGTGTCCTATCGGTTGTCGAGTCAGGGAACCTAACGTATGATGATCACTGTGTATAGGAGTGAATACACTGCATCATCAACACTGCATCATCACCACTGCATCCGAAGGGTAAAATGGTCACCCCCTTCTCTCTATCTTTTCTATAACCGTGTAGTCCTAGTGTTATCCGGTTACACCAAAGGACACCCGAGCATCAACACAACAAACTGCCCCGATTCAACCTTAGGCAATGCACGTAACATGACAGGTCACATGTCCGCCGTCATAATCAGCGACGTTATCACGTATCAAATTAGATAGCCACACTTTCATTTCCTTTCTATGTGTCCATAGTGTCTTTACATCTTTCTCCAGAAAACCATTTCCAAGACCAATATATGTTATTTGTCAGTGTACCTGCTCAGTGCCACACTTCACAACCAGACAAAAATACACGTTCTATGTACCACTTCAACAGTCAAATAAGAAAATATGTTAGACAAAATATTAAAATTATTGGTCAAATACAGAAATATCTCGTCCAAACTTATAAAAAGTAGGAACATATGTTAACCAAATGGAAAATATCTTAGCCAAATAGGAAAATTTGTTAGCCAAATAGAAAAAATATTGACCACGTAACGATATATCTTGTCCACACTTATGAAAAGTAGGGAAATTTGTTAGTCAAATGAGAAAAAAGATTGACCAAGTAACGAAATACCCAAACCAAACTTATGAAAAGTACGAAACTTTGTTAAGCAAGTATGAAAATGTATCGACCAAACAGAGAAATATATCACCCAAACTTATAAAAAGTAGGAACATATGTTAACCAAAGGGAAAATACCTCGGCCAAATAGGAAAATTTGTTAGCCAAAGGAGAAAAAAGATTGACCAAGTAACGAAATACCCAAACCAAACTTATGAAAAGTACGAAACTTTGTTAAGCAAGTATGAAAATGTATCGACCAAACAGAGAAATAAATCACCCAAACTTATAAAAAGTAGGAACATATGTTAACCAAATGGAAAATATCTTGGGCAAATAGGAAAATTTGTTAGCCAAAGGAGAAAAAAGATTGACCACGTAACGATATATCTTGTCCACACTTATGAAAAGTAGGGAAATTTGTTAGTCAAATGAGGAAAATATTGACCACGTAACGAAATACCCCCCAAAAAACTTAGGAAAAGTACGAAACTTTGTTAAGCAAGTAAGAAAAGGTATCGGCCAAACAGAGAAATATATCACCCAAACTTATAAAAAGTAGGAACATATGTTAACCAAATGGAAAATATCTTGGCCAAATAGGAAAATTTGTTAGCCAAATAGAAAAAAATATTGACCACGCAACGATATATCTTGTCCACACTTATGAAAAGTAGGGAAATTTGTTAGTCAAATGGGGAAAATATTGACCACGTAACGAAATACCCCCCAACAAACTTAGGAAAAGTACGAAACTTTGTTAAGCAAGTATGAAAAGGTATCGGCCAAACAGAGAAATATAACACCCAAACTTATGAAAAGTAGGAAACTTTGTTAGCCAAAGTGAAAAAAACCTAGGTCAAGTAAGAAAATTCTGATAGCCAAATGTGAAAAGTGTCGGCCAAATACAGAAATTGCTCAACCAAACTTATAAAACGTAGGAAAATTGTTATTCAAACGGGAAAGCTATTGAACAACTAGGAAAATGTAATAGTCAAAGAAGAATAATATTGAACAAGTAATGAAATATATCATTCAAACTTATGAAAAGTAGGAAGCCTTGATAACCAAATGTGAAAAATATCACTCAAAGAGAGAAATAGCTCGCCCCAACGTATAAAAAGTAGGAAAATTGTCGGCCAAAGGGGAAAAAGTTAGACCAAATACAGAAATATCTCGACCAAACTTATAAAAATCTAGGAAAAAAATAGTACCCAACACAACTAAAAGGCTGACTAAAGTTATAAATCCAAACTTATAAAATAACCAAATAGGAAAACATATTGACCAAGTACAGACATATATCAATCAAACGTATAAACTTGTCGTCCAAAGTGATAAAAAACAAAGAAAGGCTGTCAGCCTTTTTAATTTTCCATACCTATTTCTTAGACTGGCTGACAGCCTTTCTTTGTTTTTTATCACTTTGGACGACAAGTTTATACGTTTGATTGATATATGTCTGTACTTGGTCAATATGTTTTCCTATTTGGTTATTTTATAAGTTTGGATTTATAACTTTAGTCAGCCTTTTAGTTGTGTTGGGTACTATTTTTTTCCAAGATTTTTATAAGTTTGGTCGAGATATTTCTGTATTTGGTCTAACTTTTTCCCCTTTGGCCGACAATTTTCCTACTTTTTATACGTTGGGGCGAGCTATTTCTCTCTTTGAGTGATATTTTTCACATTTGGTTATCAAGGCTTCCTACTTTTCATAAGTTTGAATGATATATTTCATTACTTGTTCAATATTATTCTTCTTTGACTATTACATTTTCCTAGTTGTTCAATAGCTTTCCCGTTTGAATAACAATTTTCCTACGTTTTATAAGTTTGGTTGAGCAATTTCTGTATTTGGCCGACACTTTTCACATTTGGCTATCAGAATTTTCTTACTTGACCTAGGTTTTTTTCACTTTGGCTAACAAAGTTTCCTAATTTTCATAAGTTTGGGTGTTATATTTCTCTGTTTGGCCGATACCTTTTCATACTTGCTTAACAAAGTTTCGTACTTTTCCTAAGTTTGTTGGGGGGTATTTCGTTACGTGGTCAATATTTTCCCCATTTGACTAACAAATTTCCCTACTTTTCATAAGTGTGGACAAGATATATCGTTATGTGGTCAATATTTTTTTCTATTTGGCTAACAATATTTCCTATTTGGCCAAGATATTTTCCATTTGGTTAACATATGTTCCTACTTTTTATAAGTTTGGGTGATATATTTCTCTGTTTGGTCGATACCTTTTCATACTTGCTTAACAAAGTTTCGTACTTTTCCTAAGTTTGTTGGGGGATATTTCGTTACTTGGACAATATTTTCCCCATTTGACTAACAAAATTTTCCTATTTGGCCAAGATATTTTCCATTTGGTTAACATATGTTCCTACTTTTTATAAGTTTAGGTGATATATTTCTCTGTTTGGTCGATACCTTTTCATACTTGCTTAACAAAGTTTCGTACTTTTCCTAAGTTTGTTGGGGGATATTTCGTTACTTGGACAATATTTTCCCCATTTGGCTAACAAATTTTCCTATTTGGCCAAGGTATTTTCTCTGTGGTTAACATATGTTCCTACTTTTTTATAAGTTTGGGTGATATATTTCTCTACTTGGTCGATACCTTTTCATACTTGCTTAACAAAGTTTCGTACTTTTCCTAAGTTTGTTGGGGGATATTTCGTTACTTGGACAATATTTTCCCCATTTGGCTAACAAATTTTCCTACTTTTCATAAGTGTGGACAAGATATATCGTTACGTGGTCAATATTTTTTCTATTTGGCTAACAATATTTCCTATTTGGCCAAGATATTTTCCATTTGGTTAACATATGTTCCTACTTTTTATAAGTTTGGGTGATATATTTCTCTGTTTGGTCGATACCTTTTCATACTTGCTTAGCAAAGTTTCGTACTGTTCCTAAGTTTGTTGGGGGATATTTCGTTACTTGGACAATATTTTCCCCATTTGGCTAACAAATTTTCCTACTTTTCATAAGTGTGGACAAGATATATCGTTACGTGGTCAATATTTTTTCTATTTGGCTAACAATATTTCCTATTTGGCCAAGATATTTTCCATTTGGTTAACATATGTTCCTACTTTTTATAAGTTTGGGTGATATATTTCTCTGTTTGGTCGATACCTTTTCATACTTGCTTAACAAAGTTTCGTACTTTTCCTAAGTTTGTTGGGGGATATTTCGTTACTTGGACAATATTTTCCCCATTTGGCTAACAAATTTTCCTATTTGGCCAAGATATTTTCCATTTGGTTAACATATGTTCCTACTTTTTATAAGTTTAGGTGATATATTTCTCTGTTTGGTCGATACCTTTTCATACTTGCTTAACAAAGTTTCGTACTTTTCATAAGTTTGGTTTGGGTATTTCGTTACTTGGTCAATCTTTTTTCTCCTTTGGCTAACAAATTTTCCTATTTGGCCAAGGTATTTTCCCTTTGGTTAACATATGTTCCTACTTTTTATAAGTTTGGGTGATATATTTCTCTGTTTGGTCGATACATTTTCATACTTGCTTAACAAAGTTTCGTACTTTTCATAAGTTTGGTTTGGGTATTTCGTTACTTGGTCAATCTTTTTTCTCATTTGACTAACAAATTTCCCTACTTTTCATAAGTGTGGACAAGATATATCGTTACGTGGTCAATATTTTTTCTATTTGGCTAACAAATTTTCCTATTTGGCTAAGATATTTTCCATTTGGTTAACATATGTTCCTACTTTTTATAAGTTTGGACGAGATATTTCTGTATTTGACCAATAATTTTAATATTTTGTCTAACATATTTTCTTATTTGACTGTTGAAGTGGTACATAGAACGTGTATTATTGTCTGGTTGTGAAGTGTGGCACTGAGCAGGTACACTGACAAATAACATATATTGGTCTTGAAAATGGTTTTCTGGAGAAAGATGTAAAGACACTATGGACACATAGAAAGGAAATGAAAGTGTGGCTATCTAATTTGATACGTGATAACGTCGCTGATTATGACGGCGGACATGTGACCTGTCATGTTACGTGCATTGCCTAAGGTTGAATCGGGGCAGTTTGTTGTGTTGATGCTCGGGTGTCCTTTGGTGTAACCGGATAACACTAGGACTACACGGTTATAGAAAAGATAGAGAGAAGGGGGTGACCATTTTACCCTTCGGATGCAGTGGTGATGATGCAGTGTTGATGATGCAGTGTATTCACTCCTATACACAGTGATCATCATACGTTAGGTTCCCTGACTCGACAACCGATAGGACACCCTTTTTCTATAGTTTCCCTCTTAACCACGTGTCTCAGATGTCCCATTACCCCTGTGACCGGATGTGACACCATATTTGACCAGTTTTAGTGAATGAGACGTAGTTTGGTTGTAGCAATTACCCATGTGTGATAGGGTGCGACGCCATCTTTGACCAGATGTAACTATTGTCCATGTGTGTTGACTGTACCACTAGGTGCTATTGATCAATACAAAATCAGTGCTCGAGGCGATCCTGTCAGGGAAATTGCCGCTAGTAAGGACATTACTTTCTGAACTTAGCAGTCGGCATAACGTCTTGATCATTTCATCGATCACTTTAACCATCATCATGTCACTACACATACCATACCCTACAATTTAAGTGATCCTTCGACCACTTGATCACTACTTCACCAGTACTTGACCACTATTTGACTATGTCCTTACTTATTTTACCATCACCGTTTCACTACACGTACCATACCCTATAATTTAAGTGGTCATTCGACTACTTGACCACTACTTGACCACTATTTGAGCACCACTTGACCAACTCTTGATCATCACCATGTCACCATACCTACTTTCATCGACAATTTAAGTAGTCATTCGACCATTTACCACTACTTGGCCACTACTTGAGCACGTCATCGATCACTTTAACCAACACAGGTTCACTACAGTACTTTCCCTTACAATTTAAGTGGTCACTCGACCATTTGACCAGTACTTGCCCGCTACTTGATCACTACTTGACAACGTCACTACTTAATTTATTCATCTCTGTTTCACTACACGTACCATACCCTACAATTTTCTCACTTGAGCGGTTGACCACTGGTTGAGCACTACTTGACCACTGCTTGACCACGTTGTCGACCATTTTACCATCACCGTTTCAATATACGTACTTTTCTCTACCTTTTAAGTGATTATTCGACCACTTGACCACTGGTTCGATCAATTAAACCACTACCATAATCTTAGGGACATCGTCATCTACAATTTAAGTGGTCACTCGACCACTTGACCACTACTTGACCATTGGCTGACCACTACTTGACCACTAATTTACCACCCTTTAATCATCACCATATCATTATAACCACTTTTCCCTAAAATTTCCTCAATTGACCACTACTTGACCATTGGCTGACCACTACTTGACCACTAATTTACCACCCTTTAATCATCACCGTATCATTATAACCACTTTTCCCTAAAATTTTCCTTACTTGATCACCACTTGACCACTGCTTGACCACTAATTTACCACTAATTTACCATCCTTTAACCATCACCATGTCGCTACGACCAATTTTCCCTAAAATGTTCCTTACTTGACCACTACTTGACCACCACTTGACCATTGCTTGACCACTAATTTACCACCCTTTAATCATCACCATATCATTACAACCACTTTTTCCCTAAAATTTCCTCACTTGACCACCCCTTGACCACTGCTTGACCACTAATTTATCACCCTTTAATCATCACCCTATCATTACAACTACTTTTCCCTAAAATTTCCTCACTTGACTACCACTTGACCACTACTTGACCACTGCTTGACCACTATTTGACCACTAATTTACCACCCTTTAAGCATCACCCTATCATTATAACCACTTTTCCCTAAAATTTCCTCACTTGACCACCACTTGACCACTGCTTGACCCTCTGTTGACCGCTAATACCTGGTACCCACCCCTTACCACCGAATGATGCTACACTATATCCATTACAATCAGCGATCTTTAGCTTTCAAGGTTTCATTTGTAAGACGTGTTATGTTAGTGAATAAGCTACTATGAACATCTACATAGCACTAATAACCACCCTTATCAACTAATTTCACTAACCCATACCCACTACTATCCCCACCGCACCTATTCCTTCTATTCGTACTATTGTACACCACCAATGCGCTAACAGTTCAAAATATTTTAACACACCACTCACCCACGTTTTTACAACCCTTTACTTAATGACTTTTCCGTATGCACCCCCTCCACTTCTGTTATGAACCGACCACCGTCACACCCGCCGGAGATTTTCCCACACTTGCCGACGTATAACTCCCCGGTACTACGTTCCAGAATTTTCCACTATGCCGCTACTTATTTAATATGCATTGTATTGTTTATACATGATTTAATAAAAATTATTATATACCTGATAGTGTTTAAGCCCGAACCGCCTAGTCTCACCCCACGCGCCCACCCCCTCGCCACCACCCCGCACCCCGTCGTTATTTATTTTTATTTTTATTTATTTTATTTTATTTTTTAATAATTAATTAAAATTTTTATACACCCACTCAATAGTTATCTGCCCTTAGAAACATAAAATCTTAGAATTATCGCCCTTAGATATGACCTAGATACCCACCCAACTATATGACCGAGGGGGAGTGAAAATCAACCGAGGTCAAGGTCAAATGGTGGAGGCTCCACCAAATACGACCTGAAACGTGCATTGTATACTACTGCCATATTTTGCTATAATCTTCCACAGTACTTCTCTACTGACTGTATCAAAAGCCTTGGTAAGGTCAATGAAAGTGGAGAACATTTCGCAGTTCTGTTCCTGACATTTCTCTTGCAGATGCCTTGCAGCGAAAATCATGTCAACAGTTCCGCGTCCTTTTCTGAAGCCACATTGACTCTCAGGAAGAAGACCTTGATCAAGATGGGCTGTGAGGCGATTGAGAAGGATTGTGGCGAGTATCTTCCCTGCAACTGAAAGCAAGAGTGCCTCGGTGGTTGTCACAGGATTGGCGGTTTCCTTTACGTTTGTAAAGGTGGACTATTGATGCATCCTTGAAATCTTGTGGCATGGTCTCGTTCACCCATATGTTTGTACAGACTTGGTGAAGCTGCTCTGTTAGGACCGGCCCACCTGACTTGTATATCTCTGCTGGGATGGAGTCAGGACCAGGCGCCTTGGCGCTGGAGAGTTGCTGGATGGCTTTGTTTACTTCCACTACGGTTGGCAGGTCATCAAGTGTCTCATTGGTGGGAACTTGAGGAAGACAGTTGATGGTTTCATCATCGAAGAAGGAAGTTGCATTTAAGATGTTGCTGAAATGCTCTGCCCAGCGTTGAAGGATGTCTTTCTTATCGGTGACCAATGTACCCCCATCTGCACTGAGGAGGGGAACTATGCCTGGTGATGTAGGACCATAGACCGCTTTCAGTGAGTCGTAGAAGTTTTTCATATCATGTCTGTCAGCAAAGCCCTGAATTTCATCAGCTTTGCTGCTCAGCCAGGAGTCCCGCATGTGCCGAAGTTTCTGCTGCACTACTCTCTGAATGTTCTTGAAGGCATCTTTTTTGATGTTGATTTGGGGTCATTCAAATGTGCCTTGAGGAGAAGATGTTTCTCGGCCAGCAATTGGTTGATGTCTTCGGAATTTTCATCAAACCAGTCTTTATGCTTTCGGGGGGCTGGACCCAGGATTTCCATAGCAGTGTTGTAAATTATGTCCTTTAGGGCTCTCCATTCCGTTTCTGTATCCTGTTTAGCTGCAGCAATGGGCTTGAGGCGGTCTTCCAGCATATTTTCAAACGACTGCTGCATTTTCTTGCTGTTTAGGCGGGTGACATTTAGCTTTTTTTTTTGCATTTTCACCCCTTGAGGACACCATGAGGACATAGCCACGCTCATGTCCCGATGACGTCACATACGTTAAGTCACGTGACTTGGCAAATCACGTGACCAGCCGGGAAAGTTCCGCTATGAATAAAGGGATAATTTATTCATAGCCGGGGTATGAATAGTCACTTCCATTTCGGAAAGAAAGCATGGTAATGGTAGTCCAAGTGCATTTGTGTTGTTAGTTTGTTGCACGCGTCCTGTGTGCTCAGTATTTGTGTTTGTGTATTAACTGAGCGTTGCATGTGGGCGTGTATGTGACATGTGCATAATTTATATCTTGGACATATTTACATGTGAAAGGGGGGTAACAAAGAGAAAGAAAAGCTTCCAATTTATGTTTCCCTTGCCTCACTCTTACCCATTAGTCCCACTCCACCAATGCCCTCATAAACACCTTTGGTGATGATGGTAAAGACAGGATAAATATTTGAACCAACTGGTGGGGGTATCAGCAAAGGCAAACAACAACCATGAGCAAGGGAGGGGGGGGGGGTGGCACATGTGAGATGAGGTTATATATTAATAATGATAACAATAATAATAATGCAAATAAAACCAAATACATCAATCAAATAATGACAAAAATTAAACATACTAAGGGTGATAACAGCAATGATAATAACAGTAATGATAATAATTATCAACGACTGGCAAGAGAAGGTCAACCAGAGAGACGAATGGAGACGGATTATATCTGCAGCAAGGAACCTCAATGGCTCTTAACGCTGAAGAAGAAGAAGAAGAAGAAGAAGAAGAAGAAGAAGAAGAAGAAGAAGAAGAAGAAGAAGAAGAAGAAGAAGAAGAAGAAGAAGAAGAAGAAGAAGAAGAAGAAGAAGAAGAAGAAGAAGAAGAAGAAGAAGAAGAAGAAGAAGAAGAAGAAGAAGATAATAATAGTTATGATAATGATTCCATTTTCCAAAACATGTGATTCCATTTGCTAAAATCATTATCTTAGGAATGGTGTTAACATAGCATAGCAGGTACATACAATTGCAACCTGCAATGTTACGATGAATTCTTCATGGCACAACAGAATATCAGTTTTCAACTTTGTATTAGCGTCTTGGGTTAATAAACAATAGGCACATCTGTCAACTGTCATTTACTGCCAATATAGTACCTTGCGGTGTATGGCAGAGGTTGTCTTTGAGCCTGAGGAATAAAGGCCGCCTGGCTAGTGCAGTCGCCGCGAACTGTGCAGGTTAGGATTTTCATTTTGCCCCCGACAGAAAAAAATCCGACACTTTACCGAGGGATCGAACCCGGGCCTCCCGAATGAGAGTCCGGCGTTCTAGCCTCTCGGCCATCCGCTCCTCTCATAGCCACATCAATGTCACTAAAATATACGTACACTCGATCTCTATCATTAATATCTGTCGCTCGAACAATCACTGATGTCAACTTTCGTCTACAGATTCGAGTGAAAGAAGGAAACGGCCCAGGAGCGGGTACGCACCAAAGAATGTTCTTTTAAAAATTTTTTCTGTTACACAGCAGAGGAACGAACACAGGTAAGTTCAGGCTCTACAAGGTTCCTGCTCCAACCAATGTGAAGAGAAACCAGAATTTTTTTTTTTTTTTTTCATGCCGGCAATTTTTATTTCAAAACAAAAAAGAAAAACACGATTCAAGATATTTGGTATGTGGATGGACATAACCAATGTGATGAGAATAAGCTGTCAACAAATATCTGGCTTGTTTAATTAGCCAATCTAAAGATGATGAATATACAAATTAGGAACAAGACAATCAATCAATTTCAAGTACAGACAATTAAAGATACAGCCCCTCGGGAGTACCTTCATTTTTGCGATACAAGACGTTTTCTTTGGCCTTTTTGAAATCCTCATTCATGACCTTCATCCGCCGTTCTCGCAGTGCTAGGAGGCCGGCCTCTGTGCAGATAGTCTTGATGTCGGCACCAGACAGGTCATCCTTGGACATCACATAGTCTTCAATATTGACATCCGTAGACAGCGTCATGCGACTGATGTGGATGGTGAAGATGTGACGTTTTGTTTTCTCGTCAGGGAGAGGGAACTCGATTTTTCTATCAATGCGGCCGGGCCTGATCAAGGCTGAATCCAAGGTTTCAATTCTGTTTGTTGCCATGACAACCTTCACATCTCCCCTGGAGTCAAAGCCATTCAGCTGGTTGAGCAGATCCAGCATGGTTCTCTGGATCTCTCTTTCCCCTCCAGAGTTGGATTCGTACCGCTTGGTGCCCACCGCATCAATCTCATCGATGAACACAATGGAGGGGGCATGCTCCTCCGCTACCCTGAACAATTCACGCACCAGCTTTGGTCCATCACCAAGATATTTCTGAATAAGTTCCGAACCAACAACCCTCAGGAAGGTGGCAGATGTCTGATTGGCCACGGCTTTAGCCAACAATGTTTTACCTGTTCCAGGTGGTCCATACAGGATGACTCCCTTCGGTGGCTTAATGCCCATCTCCTCGTAGTATTCTGGGTGAGTCAGAGGCAGCTCTACAGATTCCTTGATCTCCTGGATCTGATTGTCCAGACCACCAATATCTGCATACGTCTCTTGAGGTGCCTTCTCCAGCTTCATCACGGTCACCATGGGATCTGTGTCGTCTCCCAGGACTCCGACAACAGCATGCACCTTGTGATTGAGGAGCACAGAGCAGCCAGGCTCCAGCTGATCCTTGTCAGCGAATGACAGAATGCTGACATAATGTTCACTGCCCACAGAGGTAGAAACCATGGCATGATTGTCATCAATGATTTCTTCCAAAGTCCCCACTGACATTAGTTAGCCTCTCAACTCGTCCACCTTGCTTCGCTCCTCCTCATGCTCCTCCTCCTGGGGCTTCAGTCTCTCCTGGTTCTTGATAAACTCCTCCTCCATGAGAAGGTAATCCTTGATGCGCTCCAACTTCAGCCTTTTGAGTCTACATCTTGTGTATGGAGTCACTTGAGGTAATTTTGTGGCAGCATCGGGTCCCTTGGACTTCTTTTTCCTTTTACCAACTCGAGTTGGGACGGGTGGTTCATACTTTCTTTTCTTCTCCTTGTCATCGCCCTTGTCATTTCCTCCACCACCTGTTTCACCGGACTGACGCTGACCCATAGTGACTCAGATTTTAGGAAGTTATGCAGCCACCATTTGTGTCAGGCGCAGAGAGGCAGTGTAGCTCTCTCAAGAAAGAGAATAGTAATATGTCATAAAACAGAACTCTTGTGCAGGAGAAAACGAAACAAGTCCCATGCATTATGCCGAAGACAAAAATTGCATTATACAGAGCTTGAATACGTTGTAAAGAGAAACAGTAGATTTAAGTTTTTGACAGTCCAAGTATTATCATTGTTGTCGCTTTTGGAAAAAGAATGAGTTGAAATTATGATGTAAAATTCTATATATGTTGAATACTATTATAAATAATTAAGCTTACTAACAGATAAAAGTGGTTTATTCTTAGAAAATTAACAGAAAAATAGTAATATAAATTACATATATTCAACTGAAATATTGTGCTTACAGATTTTTGATAATAATCATTAATGTATAAGAAAGTAATAAAAAACGAGTTATTGCCCTTCGGCAACCATCATATTTTAACCACTTATTTGCATGTAACTAACATGTTGGTATTTTCTCTTTAATGTTCAGGAGCCCAGGTAAAAGGTACAGTTAGGTTCAGAGCCTCAGGTCTGGTAGAGTTAAGAATTGGGCACGCAGGCCCGTCTGACATTCTGAACGATAATTGAGCTGGTGTTGTCCGCCTCTCGAGAGTATTTCTGTGTGCTAATAGCTTTCGCATTTGATATTCTATCGCTGTCTCCCCTGATACCTATTTCTTGTTATGTATTTATGTATGTGTTGATTGCTTAAATGAGTGCCGGTCAATATGTATGAAATTATTCATTAGGTATTCACATTATAATGACGATGATGGTATAACTCTTACATTAAGAAAGAAGAACATTTAGTTGGAAGAAATCTTGGAAATTGACATATTATATAAGTGAACTTTAAAATGATGGTCGCGCAGAAATCAAACTCTTAGACAACAGAAAGGGTCATTGTATTTGGCAGCAGAAGTAAGAGATGCAGTGCATTTAAAGAGACAATGAAAAAATGCAAGACACGAGAAAATTCTCATTTGGCACATGTCGCACTAATCTCACTAGAAATCTCTTGCATGATATGTACACAGTGGGCACGTCCCTGAAACCTTTAGAAATCACTGATCGTGGCCGTTTCAAAGATATCTATACATGAAATTCTGCAGAGCATAAATCAAGCCCCATTAGTCATGTCACGAATAAATTATTAAGAATGGCAGTGAATAGAATGAGCAAGAAAATATGATCTGAAATAGAAAAATAACAATGTGGAATCCTTCAGGGAACAACGCACAGATGATTCTAAGAACATTAATTGGTAGGGCCATTGAAATGCACCGATCTATATATGTTCTTTATAAATTATTCCAAAGAATTTGATATAGTGCTCAACACATCAATAAACAAAATGCTGAAGATCTCTCTCTCTCGCTCTCTCTATCTCTCTCTCTCTCTCTCTCTCTCTCTCTCTCTCTCTCTCTCTCTCTCTCTCTCTCTCTCACACACACGCACGTACGCACGCACGCACGCATATATATATATATATATATATATATATATATATATATATATATATATATATATATATATATATATATATATATATATATATATATATCTTGGAAAGAGGAATCTACTATATGTATCCACGACCAGAGTGAGCCATATGGCCAAACAAGGCAGCGTTCTTTCACCGGCTATTTTTTCTAAAGTTAACGTTAGTTTCACGTCCCTTCACAGGGCTGGCAGGTCAACACCCGTGGTTGAGTTGAGTCAAGAAATGACACTAAAACACTTGTGACATTCCCATACGTGTCCCGTCCGCATCTTCAACCAGCGAAGAGTCCCAATACTATTGGCACCAGTTGCAGTCCGACTGTGTCTGTCTGGCCTTTCCTCTGAGTTCACAGTGACAGCCCCGGTGTAAACTGGCTATTTGTGATTCGCTAGGCAGTTTTATATTCAACAGTTTGCCATTGCTTTCTGAGAGATCGACGCTCATGTTATCGAAATCAACAGAAAGCAGTCTACAGCTGATTTCACACGCTCTACCCGCTCACTAACGCCATATCATAGATGTCATGTTTGAGTTTCTTGTACAGCAAGAATATACTGATATCTGCAAGACAAACCATAAATTTGTTGCATATCGCTTAAGAGTTGCATTCAACGCCATTATTGTTGGATGTGTTTGGTTTCTGGGCAAGTTTTACGTTCAGTAGTCTGCCATTGCTTTCTGAACGACCAACACTAATGCTATTGTATGAAAATCAGCGCAAAGATGTCTGCTTCCAAACTGCCCACAGCTGTGTTTCTAACGCGGCATGTGGGATAGTGAATTGCCTTCGTAACTCCTTCACCACAACTTCAGCGTAAATGATAAACAAGGTGTGCAATCTGGAGGGTAGATATAAATATGGAGGACTGGATATAAATATGGGAGGCTGGATATAAATATGGGGGGGGGGGGGGGGCTGGATATAAATATGGAGGACCGGATATAAATATGGAAGGCCGGATATAAATATCGAGGGCTGGATATAAATATGGAGGGTTGGATATAAATATGGAGGGCTGGATATAAATATGGAGGGTAGATATAAATATGGATGGTAGATATAAATATGGAGGGTATTTATAAATATGGAGGGCTGAATATAAATATGGGGGGGGGGATAGATATGAATTGGGGGGGGGGGACTGGATATAAATATGGAGGGCCGGATATAAATATGGAGGGCTGGATATACATATGGAAGGCTGGATATACATATGGAGTGCTGGATATAGATATGGAGGGCTTGATATAAATATGGAGGTCTGGATATAAACATGGCGGGCCAGGTATAATTATGGAGGTGTGGATATAAATATGGATGGTAGATATAAATAATTAGGGCTGGATATAAATATGGAGGGCTGGATATAAATATGGAGGACTGGATATAAATATGAGGTATAATTAAATATGGAGGGTAGATATAAATATGGAGGGCTAGATATACATATGGAGGGCTGGATATAAATATGGAGGGCTGGATGTAAATATGGAGGGATGGATATAAATATGGAGGGCTGGAAATAAATATGGAGGGCTGGATATAAATATGGAGGGAGGAATATAAATATGGAGGGCCGAATATAAATATGGTGGGAGGAATATAAATTTGGAGGGAGGAATATAAATATGGAGGGTTGGATATAAATATGGGGGGGGGGTGGATATAAATAGGTAGGGCTGGATATAAATAAGTAGGGCTGATTATAAACACGGAGAGCTGAATATAAATATGGAGGGCCGGCTATAAATATGTAGGACTGGATATAAATAACTAGCGCTGAATATAAATACGGAGAGCTGAATATAAATATGGAGGACTGAATATAAATATGGAAAGCTGGGTATGAATACAAATGGCTGGATACAAATATGGAGGGCTGGATATAATTATGGAGCTCTGGATGGAGGGCCGGACATAAATACGGAGGACCGTATATAAATACGGAGGGCTGAATATAAATGCAGTGGACTGGATATAAATAGACAACTGAATAAAAATACAGAGGGCCGGATATACATACGGAGACCTGGATATACATTTGGAGGACCGAATATAAATAAGGAGGATTGGAAATAAATATGTAGGACTGAATATAAATAAAGAGGACTGGATATAAATATGGAGGTCTGGATATAAACATGGCGGGCCAGATATAATTATGGAGGGGTGGATATAAATATGGACGACTGGGTATAAATATGGACGGCTGGATATAAATATGGAGGACCGAATATAAATAAGGAGGATTGGAAATACATATGGAGGACTGAATATAAATACAGAGGACTGGATATAAATATGGATGGCTGGATATAAATACGGATGACAGGATATAAATAAGGGGGGAGGTGCTGGATATAAATATGGAGGGCCGAATATAAATATGGAGGGCTGGATATAAATATGGAGGGTTGGTTATAAATATGGAGGGCTGTATATAAATATGGAGGGCTGAATATAAATATGGAGGGCCGGATATAAATATGGAGGGATGGATACAAATATGGAGGGTAGATATAAATATTATAAATATGGAGGGTAGATATAAATATGGAGGGCTGAATATAATATGGGGGGGGGGGGGGGGGCTGGATATGAATATGGGGAGGGGTGGATATAAATATGGAGGGCAGATATAAATATAGCGGACTGGATATAAATATGGAGGCCTGGATATAAATATGGAGGGCTGGATATAAATATGGAGGGCTGATTATACATATGGAGGATCAAATATAACTATGGAGGAGCGGTTATAGATATGGAGGATTGAATATAAATATGGAGGACTGAAAATAGATATGGAGGACTGGACATAATTATTGAGGACTGAATATAAATATGGAGGGATGGCTATAAATATGGAGGGCAGGATATAAATAAGTAGCGCTGAATATAAATACGGAGGCCTGAATATAAATATGGAGGACTGAATATAAATGCAGAGGACTGGATATAAATACAGATAACTGAATATAAATACATAGGGCCGGATATACATACGGAGACCTGGATATAAATTTGGAGGACCGAATATAAATAAGGAGGATTGGAAATAAATATGGAGGTCTGAATACAAATACAAAGGACTGAATATAAATATGAAGAGCTGGATATACATACGGATGACTGGATATAAATATGGAGAGCCGGATATAAATAATGAGGATTGGATCTAAATATGCAGGGCCAGATATAAATATGGAGGTCCGGATATAAATATGGAGAGCTGGATATAAATAAGGAGGACTGGATATACATATGGAGGACTATATATAAATATGAATAGCACATATACTTATGAAGGACAAGATATAAATACATTTGACTGAATATAAATACGGAAGACCAGATATAAATACAGAGGGATGGATATAAATATGGAAGACTGGATATAAATATGAATGACTGGATATACATATGGGGGACTGGACATACATATGGAGAACAAGATATAAATATTAAGGATAAGATATAAATTCAGATGACTGAAGATAAATATGGAAGACCAGATATAAATACAGATATAAACATGAATTAACAGATATAAATACAGAGGACTGGATATAAATAAATACGTAGGATTGGATATACATATCAAGAGATAAATACAGAGGATTGAATATAAATATGGAGGACTGGATATAAATATGGAAGACTGTATATAAATCTCACATGTTTCTACACGGTACAAAGATGTGTGTAAGCGAGACATAATTGATACAGTCATTGATATTGTAGTTTGGGAATAAGTCACTTCTGAAAAAGATTCATGGAGGGAAAAGATCAGGGATGGGATACAGACACAGAATGCAATGAATGCTGACAGGTCAGACACTGAGCGTGTGGGACGTCGGATGGTGCCGGATGCTGGAAATGACCATAACTATAAAAATGCTCTTTCTAGACCAACAAGCAGCGGTTAGAATAGATGGCGAGACATAAGATTGGTTTGACATCAAGCAAGGAGTCCCTCAGGGTTGTTTGCTGGACTCCTATTTGTTTAACCTGTTCGCCGAAAATATAATGAGAAATATCAGAGATGATATAAACAGGGAGCAATATGATGCCCTAAATATCCATCCATTCATCATGTGCCATGCCGATAAGCGTGGGCGGTTATGTTCTGACATCTCACTCGATCACCAGAATCGTGGATTAGCTCCGTGTTCCTGTCTCGACCATGCCACATGACCAAGCCATCCAGGTATTTACTTCTCGGTCGTCCCCTTGGTCTCTTCCCTTCGATCTTGCCAGTCGTCATCAAGACACACACACACACACACACACACACACACACACACACACACACACACACACACACACAAGTGTTCTCCAAGTTCTCCAAGTCACTTCTTCTCATAACATGCCCAAAAATGTTGACTACCTACGTCTAATGACTCTAATCAGTTTGCGATCTTCATTTGTTTCTTGAAGAACCTTTTCATTAGTTATTCTGTCTGTCCATGGTATTCTTTGCATTTTCTCAGAAACCACATTTCGACAGCCATTAGATGTTTTTCAGCTTGACTGCTCATTGTCCACGCTACACATCCATACAAAAGTACAGGTTCTATGTAGCACTTCAACATTCTTTTTCTCGTTTCAATCGGTATATTTTTATTGGTCAGTATGTTTTTCATCTTGCAAAAGGCTATCTTCGCAATGGCAATTCTTGTTCTAATCTCTTCAAGGCATCTCCCACCAGATGTTATGACTGTTCCGAGATAACTGTATCGATTCACTTGCTTAAAAATATGCCCATTTACTCGTATATCACATTGTGGTGTTTCATTCTTACCAGTGACGACCATAATCTGTGTCTTCTTAATATTCAGTTCTAACCCTAATTTTTCACTGTGTGCAACAACCACATCTACTAAATTTTGCAGGTCCTGTTCATTGTCTGCAATCAAGACTGTATCATCTGCATGCCTAATTTTATTGATGTATCGTCCCCCAATGTTGATTCCTTCTATATCTTCTATATTTCTGATAATATTTTCACTGTACAGGGAAAAAGGATCTGGAGACATTACACATCTCAGTCTCACATTTCTCTTAATAGGCTAATACTGACTTACTTCATTATCAGTTCTGATGGCAGGTTGTTGTTTCCAATATATGTTTTTTACAAGTCTTCTTCTTCTGCTGCGTTCATTCGGAGTTTTTTTTTTCCCGGACGCGATTGCGTTGTGCCTGTTTACAGCAGAACTGCGTTCTTGCGCCATTAGGCCGACTCATCCGACTTGTGCGGTGTTACAAGTCTAAGGTCTTTCCATCAATTTGTAGATCTTCAAGCATCCTTATCATGTTGACATGTCTCACTTTATCGAAAGCCTTTGTGTAGTCAATAAAGCAAAGATATAGATCTTTGTTTACTTTTATTGAACGTTCAATTACTGTTCTCAGTATATACACAGCATTTACTGTGCCCTTTCCTTCTACAAACCCACATTGTTCTTCTATTTCAGGTTGTATTTTCCCCCTAACTCTTTGCATGATAATTCTCAGCAAAATCTTCGTGATGTGGCTCATTATACTA
The DNA here is from genome assembly GCA_014155875.1 of Cepaea nemoralis. NCBI lineage: Eukaryota > Metazoa > Mollusca > Gastropoda > Stylommatophora > Helicidae > Cepaea > Cepaea nemoralis. The sequence continues at coordinate 1,341,241 of JACEFZ010025808.1, forward strand.
ATTGTTCTATGTTGATAGCATTCCACGTCATACTTGACAGACACGTCACACACACACACACACGCTCACGTATATTCGAACATGCTTGTACGAGAAGAGTGCCCCAATAATCTTACTCCAACTATCAACGAACGACGAAAATAAAATGTAATAGATTTCCAAGTGGTAAGTCCCAGTTCAAATAAATATTGGAAAACGTGGTTGTTGCAAGGCCCGCGCGACAAAACCCGATAATTCAGACAGCAGACAGTTGCGCGGTTTTCGCGTGAAGACCAGGCCATGCGACGGCAGATATCCACTTCTGTATGTCGAATAAAACTGACCTTGAGGAATATACACTACCGGGTGTTGGACAGGACAGGCAGTAGTTCATTCCCTTGTGTGCATTGCCGGATTGACATTTACTTGTTTCATTAAATGGCTTACAGTGCTCACAAAACCTGGTAAGTGTAGTGTAATCATCATGGTCATCATCATCATCAAGTGCCATGACGACAGGCGTGGGCTTTCAAGCTTCGTCACGACTTAGGGGAGACTGGGGAGAAATGGACCAGCAATTTTGTAGTTTTCAATTTTTGCTTATCACCGGAACAGATTTTATCGAAACATAACAAAACCATGACTAAAATGTTGTACATTCATTTATTTTAAAAAGGGGAAAACATTTAGCAATCTATTTCTATATGTTTCTTTACAAAATGCATTTCTAAAATGTATATGAACATGGGGAGAAATTGACCACCATTGGGGTGAAATGGACTAGCACGTGGGGAGCAATGGACCATAGTGGGGAGAAATGGACCTTTTTTAAAAAGAAGCAGCAACAACTCATCCATATTGCTATAAGAAATAAATAATCATTAAAAGGATATTTGCAGTTTTTTTTATTATTTTAAGCGACAGTAAAAAAGTTTAATATGATATATTAATCTAATATAAAGTTTTATCGAACATTTATGCCTGCAAGACTTTCTTTGAAGACATAGCCATCTTTGGTCCTAGAAGTGGTTCCAGTGATTGTAGATCTAGTAAGCTGTGCTTTAATACATGTAATTGAGACACTGGCGACATCTTCTACCTTAGGCTTAACAAATTTACCAGCAACCTTCTCACTCTTGCGCAAGAACTCTACCTCAACATCACCATCATCATCAATGTCTCCCCTTACAATTCCTACATAGTAAACACAAGTCTTCTTTGTTCCATATTCACATAACACACACTGGCCTTCAAAAACCTCACGCACACCAGTCAAGCTAACCGTACACTCCTCATTTTCACCAAATGAAACATCAGAATCTGTGTCATCACAAAACGAAATGTCAGTTTCTGGATCTGAATCAACATCAAGTTCTTTCAGCAGCTGTCTCTTTGCCTTTTTGGGTGGAACTTTTGCTGCCTTTTCTTTCACCACCGCTCTTTCCCTAATTCGACCCATTTCTGGCGTAGAAGTAGCCAGCATAGTTTTTCCTCTTTTCCTCATATTATTTGAATCTTTTCGCGGACCAGCTTTTGGTAGTCCTCTGAAAACATGAGGCGAAGTAAAGGAAGAAGTAGCTTTATGTTGAAGACTCCCTGATATTTCCTGCAAGTCATCTACAAGGTTCTCAACATTACACTCTTTCTGATTTTCATGAAATTCTTGTGCAGTTTGATCTGTGCTGGTACCACAATGTGGAGATGCTGATCCTGTCTGTTCATTGCTTTCTAAAGTGGCATTTTCACTGTCCTTGCTGATGGGCCTGTTCGTTATTTCTGAAGGCATAAAATCATCTTCTGTAAAAACATCTTCGTTAAAGGGCCAAATACCTGACACTGCAAAGCCTGATTGAATGTTAATGGGATTTGCCGCTTTAAGAAAAGCGTGGCCTCCTAGATTTGCAACTTGATAGATTGTCAGTGGTGTCCGAACATTTTTCATCATCCATGAATCACACGCATTGTTGTAGACCGACTTCATGGGTCCAAAAATTGAACGGTCCAAGGGCTGAGTTTTAGATGAGGTGTGTGGTGGCAACGTGATCACATGAATGTTGTTTTTCTTGCACAGTTCAAGTGATTCAAATGAAATGTGGGAATCGTGATTGTCCAAGATCAAAATCAAAGGGAAGTCTTTGGAAGGTCTTGAATGCTTAATGAAGGGATTTATAACTTTGACGAAATTATCACGGGTCATCCAACCTGATTCATTCACAAGGCCAAGGGAACCTTCAGGTGCTCCAGCAAGCATAAGATTCTTAAAAATTTTTCTGGGAAACACAAAAACTGGAGGGATAATGTGACCCGCAGCTGACACAATGCAACAGATTGTGACCAGTTCTCCTCTTTCTCTGGATGTCACCCGGCCTATTTGCTTCACTCCTCGTGGGGCAATTACTTTTGGCACTTTCTGTACAGTGGTCAGACCTGACTCATCCAAATTGTAGATTTGAGCTCCACTCACATTTAGTTTTGTAATGGTTTCTTTCACAATGTTGAAGAAGGTGCAAATATTATGTTTGTTGAAAGCTGTAGCTCTAGCCAGAGATGTTGCCTCAGGTTGCCTTATGGTCAGCTCGGGATTCCGTCGCAAAAATCCACAAAGCCAGTCATTCCCTGCCATCATTTGCTCATCCCAGGTTAAAGGATGTGCAATTTTATTGACTTTCGCCATCTCGTACGCCAAAATACGAACGTTTTTAGTTGTGAGTCCATGGAACATTCTTGCACAATCTTTCAAGTAACTAGCAAAATCAGCTTCTTGCTTAGCTGTGAAAACAAGGCTATGCCTATAATTTGGTACGAGTCTAGTAGGCAGACCATTTCCTTCTCTGTCTTTTGTAAGATTGTTATTGAGGGTAGAGCGAGCAATGCCGTACTCCCTTGCAGCTTTCCTCACTTTCATTCCATTTTTCACAGCATTAACAGCTTCTCTCATACGTTCCTCCGTAACGAGACCCTTGTTGGTGTTTCTGATGTACAATCTTGGCATCTGAAACAAAAGAGTGACAGAATTATATAACATTTAGAATGGTAGGCCTATCATTTGCAAAGAAATACTGATCATAGCACGAATGGCGTGCATCTTTAATAAATCACTGAAATCAAATTTGTTAACAGTTTTATTGGTCTAGATTTAGACCCCAGTATTAAAAAGAATCAATAATGCTGATATTCGAATGCAATCTTCAACACTTTTAATAACAACAGACTGTCTTGTCAATTTCTTCTATGGGGAGAAATGAACCATGGGGAGAAATGAACCTGTCCATTTCTCCCCCATCAATGTATTAAACTATTCAGCCATAAAGTCTCTTAAATCTAATATTATATGCTATATTTTTTATATGAACTCTTAAATAACAAGTAAATAAAGATATTAACGTAATTACCTTGTCCTGATTCCTGACTATGCGTCTGCTTTACGATGGTGTCTGGAACTGGAAAAAGAAACTTTAGTGCAGAAAATTTTTCAAACTTTGCGTGGGAACGACCTGTGCGGGAAGTCGATGGCAAATGAAAAATTCGGTCTATGTTTGATGTGGAAAACAAACTTATTATGGTTTCACTTTCATTGCATCACAGCCAGGGGCCAGAGAGGGGGTGGTCCATTTCTCCCCTATGTCCATTTCTCCCCAGTCTTCCCTACCATTTCTAAGGGCATGTATATATTTTTGCGCTGACTCCCTTCCTTTCCATGACGCAAGAATGTCAAGAATTTTCCCGTTGACTTACTGTATATCTCTTTCTACAAATCTTTCCGGTTGTCACAAAATGTTCCAGTGTTTGTCTTCAGATAGCATGGCCCAAACTATGAATGACTGTCCGATGTGTGTGGTTAGTTCATATTGCAACATCGCCTCCATCAGAATATCCAGATTGCTCATTTTGGCTGTTCAAGGAATTGTCAGCATTCTTTCATATAACCACATCTACGAGGATTCCAGGGATTTTTTTTTTTTCTTGCCTTTTTACTAAGTGTCTAGGAGTCGCATCCGTATGTTACAATTGGTTCTCTGTAACATGCAAGAATTATTTTATCGTTATTATTATTATTATTATTATTATTATTATTATTTATTATTATTTTTATAATTATTATTATTATATTTTAGTAGTATTATTATTACTATAATTATTATTATGATAATTATTATTATAAAAGACCCTACAACACCACTAAGGGCGTATGCGGCACATGGTGCTAGATCCATAATGTTATATACCAATCTACACTCGAGGGGGGGGGGGGATATGATCATCATCTCACAGGTCGCCTTTATTTATATACCAATATACACTCGAGAGGGGGGGGGGAGGGGGTGTGATCATCATCTCACAGGTCGCCTTTATTTATATACCAATACACACTCGAGAGGCGCGGTGTGATCATCATCTCACAGGTCGCCTTTATTTATATACCAATACACACTCGAGGTGTGGGGGGGGGGGGGGGGGTAATCATCATCTCACAGGTCGCCTTTATTTATATACCAATACACACTCGAGCGGGGAGGGGGTGTGTGTGTGATCATCATCTCACAGGTCGCGTTTATTTATATAACAATATACACTCGAGAGGGGGGGGGGAGGGGGTGTGATCATCATCTCACAGGTCGCCTTTATTTATATACCAATACACACTCGAGAGGCGCGGTGTGATCATCATCTCACAGGTCGCCTTTATTTATATACCAATACACACTCGAGGTGTGGGGGGGGGGGGTAATCATCATCTCACAGGTCGCCTTTATTTATATACCAATACACACTCAAGAGGCGGGGTGTGATCATCATCTCACAGGTCGCCTTTATTTATATACCAATACACACTCGAGGTGGGGGAGGGGGGTAATCATCATCTCACAGGTCGCCTTTATTTATATACCAATACACACTCGAGCGGGGAGGGGGGGGGGGGTGTGTGATCATCATCTCACAGGTCGCCTTTATTTATATACCAATACACACTCGAGGTGGGGGGGGGGGGGGTAATCATCATCTCACAGGTCGCCTTTATTTATATACCAATACACACTCGAGAGGCGGGGTGTGATCATCATCTCACAGGTCGCCTTTATTTATATACCAATATACACTCGAGCGGGGAGGGGGGGGGGTGTGATCATCATCTCACAGGTCGCCTTTATTTATATACCAATACACACTCGAGCGGGAAGGGGGTGTGATCATCATCTCACAGGTCGCCTTTATTTATATACCAATACACACTCGAGAGGCGGGGTGTGATCATCATCTCACAGGTCGCCTTTATTTATATACCAATACACACTCGAGCGGGGAGGGGGTGTGATCATCATCTCACAGGTCGCCTTTATTTATATACCAATACACACTCGAGCGGGGAGGGGGGGGGTGTGATCATTATCTCACAGGTCGCCTTTATTTATATACCAATATACACTCGAGAGGCGGGGTGTGATCATCATCTCACAGGTCGCCTTTATTTATATACCAATACACACTCGAGAGGCGGGGTGTGATCATCATCTCACAGGTCGCCTTTATTTATATACCAATACACACTCGAGGTGGGGGGGGGGGGGTAATCATCATCTCACAGGTCGCCTTTATTTATATACCAATACACACTCGAGAGGCGGGGAGTGATCATCATCTCACAGGTCGCCTTTATTTATATACCAATACACACTCGAGCGGGGAGCGGGGGGGGGGGTGTGATCATCATCTCACAGGCCGCGTTTATTTATATACCAATACACACTCGAGGTGGGGGGGGGGGGGTAATCATCATCTCACAGGTCGCCTTTATTTATATACCAATACACACTCGAGCGGGGAGGGGGTGTGATCATCATCTCACAGGTCGCCTTTATTTATATACCAATACACACTCGAGAGGCGGGGTGTGATCATCATCTCACAGGTCGCCTTTATTTATATACCAATACACACTCGAGCGGGGAGGGGGGGTGTGATCATCATCTCACAGGTCGCCTTTATTTATATACCAATACACACTCGAGCGGGGAGGGGGTGTGATCATCATCTCACAGGTCGCCTTTATTTATATACCAATACACACTCGAGAGGCGGGGTGTGATCATCATCTCACAGGTCGCCTTTATTTATATACCAATACAAACTCGAGCGGGGAGTGGGTGTGATCATCATCTCACAGGTCACCTTTATTTATATACCAATACACACTCGAGCGGGGAGGGGGGGGGGTGTGATCATCATCTCACAGGTCGCCTTTATTTATATACCAATACACACTCGAGCGGGGAGGGGGTGTGATCATCATCTCACAGGTCGCCTTTATTTATATACCAATACACACTCGAGAGGCGGGGTGTGATCATCATCTCACAGGTCGCCTTTATTTATATACCAATACACACTCGAGAGGCGGGGTGTGATCATCATCTCACAGGTGGCCTTTATTTATATACCAATACACACTCGAGAGGCGGGGTGTGATCATCATCTCACAGGTCGCCTTTATTAATATACCAATACACACTCGAGCTGGGAGGGGGTGTGATCATCATCTCATAGGTCGCCTTTATTTATATACCAATACACACTCGAGCGGGGAGGGGGGGGGGGTGTGATCATCATCTCACAGGTCGCCTTTAATTATATACCAATACACACTCGAGCGGGGAGGGGGTGTGATCATCATCTCATAGGTCGCCTTTATTTATATACCAATATACACTCGAGCGGGGAGGGGGTGTGATCATCATCTCACAGGTCGCCATTATTTATATACCAATATACACTCGAGCGGGAGGGGGTGTGATCATCATCTCACAGGTCGCCTTTATTTATATACCAATACACACTCGAGGGGGGTGTGATCATCATCTCACAGGTCGCCTTTATTCATATACCAATACACACTCGGGGGGGGGGTGTGATCATCATCTCACAGGTCGCCTTTATTTTGGACCAAAATACACTCGAGAGGCGGTGTAATCGTCATCTCACTGGTCGCCTTTATTTATATACCTACATACACTCGAGCGGGGAGGGGGTGTGATCATCATCTCGCCGGTCGCCTTTATGTATATACCAATATACACTCGAGGTGGGGGGGGGGGGGGGGGGGGTTGATCAACACCTCACAGTTCGTATTTATTTCTCAAGACATATATCCTGGTACGCATATGAGGCCAGGTCGACCTGACAGCCAGGGTCAAGGTCAGATACCCAATCTGATGGACTCGAACCCACGACCACGGCCTAGGCCTTGTCCGGATGCATGGGATCATTTGTCTGTGTGAACTGTCTACTTGTCTTCCCAGGATACTGGTCTGTGCAGACATTCTTTCTATTCTTATCATCAAGTAGAACGCTCATCCATGGTCCCGGCAGTTTGTTTCCGCTGTGGTGTTGGTTGCCATGGCTCACGGGTATTTTAAAAAGTTGCTTAGTGTCAGCATGGACGATCGAATAAGTGCGCTCGTCATTATACATCCGGTGTGCTGATGCCGATGTCGCGGCAGCTAAAATTTTGACTTTTTGTCTTTGACGTGGGGACGTAAATTACAACTACCGCAGAAATCGGAGTGGGTTCACCAGATGGCGAGGGATACTGACAATAGAGAAAGCTAATCCACACGCAGAATCCAGCCCAGCGCACCAGAAGTAGTAGCACGTGTGTGAACTACGGCTGAGTTCAAAGCGTGTGAACGCAAAAAAAAACACACACAAAACAACATGATATTATTTGAGCACAAATAATCTTGAAAACTTAATGGCAATTGACAAAATTGATGTGGGAAAGGTGAGGGTAAAGATACAGGCAGGCCCCGCTATACGTCGCCTCGGTATACGTCGTTTCGCTATAACGTCGTTGTTGCATAGGGGACTAACTTCACTTTACGCCGCTACGTTTCGCAATAACGTTGTTTTGATGCTGGCGATCGGGCTGTTGATATCGGTAGAGCCCATGGTTTACCTCCAACGATGGTAAGGACAATTCATGCAGATGCTAACAAAATCAAAGAGGTTGATAAAAACGTTAACCCTTTGAGTGCTTCCAAGATCACTCGTACCAGAAGTATTCTTATGGAGACCATGGAAGCACTATTGGCCGTCTAGATTGAAGACCAGAACCAACGGAATATGCCTGTGAGCAAGATGGTTATCCAAGAGAAAGCAAAGTCTCTCTATGAAGATCTAGCCAAGAAAGCGGGTGCGAGCAGTACTAGTAGTGCCGATGATAGGTTTGGAGCGAGTCGTGGTTAGTTTGATAAGTTAGTTTGTTGGTTAACAATCCACTGATAGTCGTCGAACGCGTGTCAGTCGTCAGTCACTCCAAGCTAGGATACAGATTCAGATAAGTACCCTTAATATTATTGTCATGTAGTGTGTTTCATGTAGTTTTGTGTCGGTTTGAGTTTGTTTGTTCTGTGCTGACGAAGGCTTGGGTCGCAACGTCCAGTTTGTTTCTTGTAATCGTGTTTTAGTAAAGCTCACAATCTACTTCTTGTTCTTTGGAGATTCATTCAGTGGTTGGTTTGAGCGCTTTAAGAAGCGTTCAAACCTGCACGAAATTCAGACAACAGGTGAAGCGGCGAGTGCTAATACTGAGGAGGGTGGTTATTGTTCAACGGACATTGGATACATTTTTTGTTTATGCAAAGAAGAGCCAGGAAAAGAGGCAGGAAGAGGTTACAGTTTCATCCTCAGATGAAGAGGCAGAATTTAATGCCTCCACGTCCCAATAACTCTACCACTCGCCCTCCAAACCACCTCTATTTAGCCAATAAATATCAACAACCATCAAAATAAACATTACTGTGGGACACAATACACTGTATTTCATTTAATTCTATGGGAAATAGTGTTTCGCTATACGTCGTTTCACTTAACGTCGCGTTTTCCAAGAACGTAACCCCGACGTTAACCGGAGCCTACCTGTACCGGAATGGCTTGGCCATATGGCATAATCAAGATAAGAAGACAGAGCTAATACAAGACTGGTGATGGTGTGAGACGACTAGCCGGGACTGCCAACGTTTATTGGTATGGCACAACTAAGTATGGTTATGATCACCATGTTTACAATAAGCCGTAAGGTATGGACATAGGACCTTAACTTACCTTTACATTTTGCAGCATTTGTCAGATTTTGAATAACAATGTGGGTTTGTAGAAGGCAATGGTACAGTAAATGCTGTGTATACTGAGAACAGTAATTGAACGTTCTATGGAAGTACACAGAGATTTATATCTTTGCTTTATTGACTACACAAAGGCTTTCGATAAAGTGAGACATGTGGACATGATAAGGATGCTTGAAGATCTACAAATTGATGCAAAAGACCTTAGACTCATTAAAAGCATATTTTGGAAACAACAAGTTGCCATACAAATTCATAATGAAGTAGGCCAATATCAGCCTATTAAAAGAGGTATCAGACAGGGATTTGTAATGTCGCCAGATTTTTTTTCTCTGTACAGTGAAAATATTTTCAGAAATATGGAAGATATGGAAGGAATCAACATTTGGGGACGATACATCAATAACATTAGATATGCAGATGATACAGTCTTGATTGCAGACATTGAACAGGACCTGCGACATTTAGTAGATGCGGTTGTTGCACACAGTGAGCAACTAGGGTTAGAATTGAATAGGAAGTAGACACAGATTATGGTCGTCACCGGGAAGAAGGAAATACCACAATGTGATACACGAGTAAACGGGCATATCCTTAAGCAAGTTAATCGGTACAGTTATCTCGGAACAGTCATAACATCTGATGCGAGATGCCATGAAGAGATTAGAACAAGAATTGCCTTGACTAAGGTAGCCTTTCGCAAGTTAAAAAACATAGTGACCAATAAAAATATATGAACTGAAACGAGATAAAGAGTGTTGAAGTGCTACATAGAACCTATACTATTGTATGGATGTGAAGCGTGGACAATGAGCAGTCAACCTGAAAAAACATCTGATGGCTGTGGAAATGTGGTTTTTGAGGAAAATGCAAAGAATACCATGGACAGACAGAAAAACAAACAACAAATAACACTGCATGTCTAGTATGATTGGTGTGTAACAATAGGCAACAAATATCACCACTTGCCTAATATCCCTGGATGTGTGTGAACAGGTCTATTGCTTATTTTATTTTACTTGATATAGGTTGTACCAGTTACCTTCCTCAATATTTGTGTCATTTAACGAACTGGGTATATATCCTAAATATGTCATTTAATGAGATGTGTATATGTCCAAATATGTAATTACAAATGACAACACAATAGTACTTGACTGTGAATTGAACCCTCCGAGTTTGAACGGGCCTAATGCTGCCACTAGGCTACGTTGACAGGAGCAATTAAGAATGCAGACTAAGTCAAGGATGTCACTGGTACTTATACTAGGTAATCTCTGTCACAAAAATGGTAGAAAATGTTGTTGTTAGCGGAAAGGAAAACACGCCTGCAACGTAAATAGAAAGCGGGAGACAAGAACTTTGCAATCCAAAGAGAAAAACAGACTGACTGATACATAGAAAGACAGAGAGTTAGAGACACAGACAGACATCAGACAGACAGACAGCGACACAGACATACAGACCATATAAAATCTGACAGACAAACAGACAGACAAACAGTCAGGCGGGTATACATACAGAAATACAGAGAGACCGATTCACAGGCAGATGCGGGACGCAGAGGTGTTTCCAAGGAACCAGGGCCAGGTTCTATACTGGCCAAGACCTATTGACGCGTCCTAGTGGTGCGTCCTGGGCAACAGGGCCCTTTGGGGTCCCGGCTAAAGTCAGTAGGATCGTGGATTCCTCCGAAGTCGGAGAGTATCTGCCTGCACGGCGAGGAACCACCAGTCTGCACACCAATAAGCCAGACATGAGACAACGGATACTCACGCAAACCACAGTTCCTGTATGATATCACACAGATGTTGGACAACAGGATGTCTTCATCCGACATGCAGGACTTCGCGCTTCAGTTCACAGCCAGCGAACACAAGCAAGCAAGCACAGGCACATATTGTATACATACGGGCAGACAGACTGCAAACGTATGTACAAACAGACACAGAGCTAGACACATAGACACGCATAGAGCCATATGTGCAGAAAGACAGACTGCAGACAATCAGTTAAACACGTGGGTAGACAGACAGAGAGACAGACAGACGGAATCACAGGCAGACCGACACACCGTACACACACTGATAGAAAGACTAACGACTCATGTGCAAACAGAAAGAAAGCCAGAATCATAATCAGACTGTTGTTGAGTTGAGCTAGGAACCGACATCTCTGCACTCATGACATTCCCATACGCCCTCCGTCCCTTCGTTCAACAGACAAACAGGCAGAGAGACAGAGACACAGGCAGACACACTGCAGACAACCAGACAGACAGAGATACAGACTGACAGACTAGCAGGCAGGCAGGCAGGCAGACACCCAGTAATGCTATAAGTCTGGAAACACTGCTGTTTATTGGAGGAAAGAAAGATCAGGAATGAAGCGGGGTTTCTGTGTATGGTGTGTTGTCACAAGCTGATCCTGTCGTCTGTCAACTCGCCGATCCTCAGAAAGATTTATTTGAATAAGTTTTAAATTGTAAATAGAACTCTGGGGAATCAATCATCGTCCTGTAGCCTTTTTTGCCATCTCGTATAGCATTGTTGTTTATTTTCTCCTCTCAGCTTTCAGCCATCGTTCTCCATATCTTGTTTGTTTGAAGAATGTGGGCATTGATTTCATCCCTCGTTAATATCTTCGTGCCTTCCGTCTTATCTTCTTGAATCTATATGGAATTGTCTTGTTTGATGTAATTTTTATGGTATGAAGAAACTAGTGCTCTTCGCGAATTCGGTAACTTGAATGTGTGATGTCTCACAATGCATTCGAGCAGCCAGAGGACATGGATTACACTGAGTTCTCCGATGACAGGCCAGACGGATACATACTGCGGTTGTAACTGGTGCCAATAGTATTATAACTCATCGCTTGTTGTTGAAGAAGAGGACGGAACACTTATAGGAGTGCTCCGAATACTCATAATCAAACTGTAAGTGGTACTGTTAGTTTTGGAACTCTTAGCTGGTTGTTGAAGGCGAGGAAGGAGTGTGTATAGGAATGTCCCGATTGCTGTGATGTCGGTTGTTGACTGAATTTAATTCAGCTCAACTCAGCTCAACTCAACACAACTCACAATTCATTATTTAGCCAAAGTCCTGTACAGAACGTCTCTCCCATCACAACCCGTTGGAAGATTCTCGATCTTCTTCCAGTTTCCAAGCCTCATGCCTTTCCACGCCAAGTGTGTCTTAATGTTAATTGCCCACCGTCGTATTGTTCGATCCCAGCCTCTTCTTCCAGCAATCAAGCTTTCCATTATTGTTCTGTCTCAGACATCGTAACATTTAATATGGCCAAAATATTTGAGCTTCATAGACAAGATGAGTAGGTTTCTGCGATGTTCGGATTTTGTAAAATGTCAGAATTGTATTGCTTCATGGTCCACTAATGTCTACAGTATTATAAAACAGTATATTGTGTCTGGTCTGTCGTGGTTCCTTCTTTTTATACCCAAGCTTGCACAAGTAGCTATCAGTTGCTTTATTTATGATATAACCACTCACACACACACTATCAATACTGTTACTATAACAATTTTTTTTGTTCGCATATCTTTTGCAGGACATCGCTGTCAGCATCAGCATCTTTCAGCTGACTGTTGATTTCTTGGCAAGATTACGCCCAGTAGTTACTATAACAAATAGCAGTTAAAATATACGCGACTTATTAGTTCTTGTCTGCTACGCTTGTTAGCTCCAGTATATCCAGTTTTTTAGCTCCAATTTACCCAGTTTGTTAGCCAAAATCTACCCACTATGTTAGCTCAAATCTACCCAGCTTGTTAGCTCCAATCTACCCAGTGTGTTAGCTACAATCTACCCAGCTTGTTAGCTCAAATCTACCCACTATGTTAGCTCCAATCTACCCAGTGTGTTAGCTCCAATCTACCCAGATTGTTAGCCCAAATCTACCCAGCTTGTTAGCTCCAATCTACCCAGTGTGTTAGCTCCAATCTACCCAGCTTGTTAGCTCCAATCTACCCAGTTTGTTAGCTCCAATCTACACAGATTGTTAGCCCAAATCTATCCAGCTTGTTAGCTCCAATCTACCCAGTGTGTTAGCTCCAATCTACCCAGTGTGTTAGCTCCAATCTACCCAGCTTGTTAGCTCCAATCTACCCAGCTTGTTAGCTCCAATCTACCCAGCTTGTTAGCTCCAATCTACCCAGCTTGTTAGCTCCAATCTACCCAGTGTGTTAGCTCCAATCTACCCAGTGTGTTAGCTTCAATCTACCCAGCTTGTTAGCTCCAATCTACCCAGTTTGTTAGCTCCAATCTACACAGATTGTTAGCCCAAATCTATCCAGCTTGTTAGCTCCAATCTACCCAGTGTGTTAGCTCCAATCTACCCAGTGTGTTAGCTCCAATCTACCCAGCTTGTTAGCTCCAATCTACCCAGCTTGTTAGCTCCAATCTACCCAGTTTGTTAGCTCCAATCTACCCAGTGTGTTAGCTCCAATCTACCCAGCTTGTTAGCTCCAATCTACCCAGTTTGTTAGCTCCAATCTACCCAGTGTGTTAGCTCCAATCTACCCAGTGTGTTAGCTCCAATCTACCCAGTGTGTTAGCTCCAATCTACCCAGTTTGTTAGCTCCAATCTACCCAGCTTGTTAGCTCCAATCTATCCAGCTTGTTAGCTCCAATCTACCCAGTGTGTTAGCTCCAATCTACCCAGTTTGTTAGCTCCAATCTACCCAGCTTGTTAGCTCCAATCTACCCAGCTTGTTAGCTCCAATCTACCCAGTTTGTTAGCTCCAATCTACCCAGTGTGTTAGCTCCAATCTACCCAGTGTGTTAGCTCCAATCTACCCAGTGTGTTAGCTTCAATCTACCCAGATTGTTAGCTCCAATCTACCCAGTGTGTTAGCTCCAATCTACCCAGTGTGTTAGCTCCAATCTACCCAGTGTGTTAGCTTCAATCTACCCAGTGTGTTAGCTTCAATCTACCCAGATTGTTAGCCCAAATCTATCCAGCTTGTTAGCCCACATCTACCCAGTTATTGTTAGCTCAAATCTACCCAGGTTGTTAGCCCAAATCTACCCAGTGTGTTAGCTCCAATCTACCCAGTTTGTTAGCTCCAATCTACCCAGCTTGTTAGCTCCAATCTACCCAGCTTGTTAGCTCCAATCTACCCAGCTTGTTAGCTCCAATCTACCCAGCTTGTTAGCTCCAATCTACCCAGTGTGTTAGCTCCAATCTACCCAGTGTGTTAGCTCCAATCTACCCAGTGTGTTAGCTCCAATCTACCCAGTGTGTTAGCTTCAATCTACCCAGATTGTTAGCCCAAATCTATCCAGCTTGTTAGCCCACATCTACCCAGTTATTGTTAGCCCAAATCTACCCAGGTTGTTAGCCCAAATCTACCCAGTGTGTTAGCTCCAATCTACTCAGTTTGTTAGCTCCAATTTACCAAGTTTTAAGCTCAAATCTACCCAGCTTGTAACTAAACTTGTTAGCTCCAATCTATCAGCTTGCTTGCTCATGTCTACTCGTTTATTAACACTAGTACTCGCTTATCTACCCAGCTTGTTAGTTCCAATTTCGCATATCCTTTACAGGACATTGCAGTCAACACCAGCATTTTCAGCTGCTGTTGATGTCTTGGCAAGTTTTTCGTTCAGTAGTTTTCCATTGCTTTCTGAACGACCCGCTCACATACCTCCGTAAGTAACCAGCGCGATGCGATCCGCTGCTGAATCCCACGCAGCTGTGTTTCGTCCGTGGGTATACGGGATTTCGAACAACGTCCTTAAACCTACGCCAGGGAGACCGGCGATTTCTGCTTAGTAGCTTATATTTATTCAGCTGGCTACCTTGAAACTTAACTGTTTGTAAGCTCCAGTATATCGAGCTTCTCCGTGGCGAAGAGGTTGAGCCGTTTGACTCGGGCTCCGAAGGTTGTGGGTTTGATTCCGGACCGCGTCCTTCGGTTCGTGAGTGAAATTTTTCGGAGACTCCTGTGGGTCGTCGCTAGAGCTACGGGGTTCGTACTTTGTGCAACGCTTTCCGCGCTGCGGAAAGATACCGAGCCATATGGGATAAACCCGGTGCAATGAAGTCGACCCTGTCGACATTTAAGCGACTTTTTTAAAAACCCAGTTTATTAGCCCGAGCTGTTCTTAATCTTTTGTCCTTTCTTTGTCCTTACTTTCTTTGTTCAACATTTATTTCCCAGTGTGTTCAGAAATACAGCATTGAAAATTGTCCATTCCTGATCTACACTTGAGTAATCATCAAGGTAAACGTATGTAGCACTTTGCTTTCTTGTGTTGAATTTGCCTTTAACCGTATTTCCCTGAAGCCTCCTATAATTAATGACATCTGTTATTACCTTTTAGTTTCTTATTTTCTTGTACGTTGAATTCTTTTTATTGTAACTGGTTAGTAACCAGTATCAATGCCTGTATTTAGTAGTGCTCTTGAATCCATAAACAGTCTTCTATTTGATTTACTAATTAGAATAAAGTCGATTTGAGATGCTTGATCTATCTTATTCCATTTATACCACGTTTTAGTGTGGCTACGACGATGTTGGTAAAAAACATTTTGCTATTATTAGTCCTTGTTCGTAACATATCTTAAGCAGGTGTTCACCATTTCTATTACATTTAGTCTCTGTGTCCCTGAACTGTCGCATGTTTTCATTCCGCAGTTTTTTCACAGTTTTCTGACAGCTGTTGTTGTTGTTGCTATAATAATTGCTATAATAATCAAGAACACAAGAAAGACCGCAGTGGTCAGTAGCAACAACAGCCCAAGCGGACACGCCAGCAGCGTGACCTTACAATTGATGACAGTGCAACTCATGTTATCATTGGAGACTCCCTGCTAAAGGGAATCTATAGTGATCGCATGTCATCTTCTGACAGCGAGTCAACTTCAATCTTTCCTCTACCAGGCGCTGACATTGATAGGCTTACCGCTACACTGCGAAAATTCCAAGTGAATGAGAGAATTAAAAAAGCGACAGTCCATATTGGTGTCAATGACATAATGGATAATAACATCATAAGCACCTCACAACTATCTACGCTGGAGGTACTGTTACGAAATAAATTTCCTAACTCATCTATGTTCATTTCATCCATCATTCCACCATGTTATGGATTCCAGCGTCGGACTGCCGATGCTGCCAATCTAACTTTGTTTAAATTTTGTAAAGACAATGCCATTAGTTTCATTAATAACACCCCGTACTTTACTTCGTCGTCCGGGGCTCCTAAGAAAAAACTATACAGGGATCAAATACATTGTTCCAAGCTAGGAAGTAGTATACTAGCGAAGAACATAAAATATCCCGAACGTGCACAACAACCAGCACCAGTTACAGGAGTAACCCGAACTTCACCCCCGGCGACAGCCTCATCTAAGTGTTCAGAAAATGCTCCTTCTCTTCCTGCACCACCATTGCCTATACCCCAGGAATACAATGCCGTGGATAGCAACCCATGCTCCAATCCCAATGTTGCTAACTATGATGGTTTGTTTCCTCCCTTGCCCATAAAGCATCCTCCCCCTATTGTGTCAAAGGGGACACCGTTAAACAATGTTGCTGTGCCCCCGATGTATGCTTCTAATGTAGGCACTTCCAGTAACTCTCACAGTAGTGGTCCCTCGTTGGATGGTAATCTACACTCCTATCAGTGGAACCGCCAACTTCAACAGCTAATGCAATACAATCCTGCAGCCCTGCATCAAGCTTTCATGATGTCACTCCAGCACAGACATTTTCCTACCCCATCTAATAGTCTTAACTACTACTAAATAAAGTTTCAAAAACTCTGAAAATTTCTACCGCAAGCGACATCATCCTTTCATCGTGCAATGTTCGCAAATCACGATCAGTGGCTTCACAAAGATGGCCTAAGTATAGGCCATCTCAACATCTATCATTTGCTCAATAAATTACCTGAGCTTTCGGTAATACTGTGCAAACAATTCCATGTGTTTGGAATCACAGAAAGTCGTCTCAACGACAAAATATCCGACTCTGAAATCACTCTTAAGGGGTTTAAAGTAATTCGAAGAGACGCAAATCAAAAATTAGAGACAGGTATTGCTGTATACATTTCCAATTCTCTCAACTGTTACCGTAGAAGTGATCTCGAGTCAGTAGAGATAGAATGTGTTTGGTTAGAGGTGAAGCCAGCCAGCCAACAGCCGTTTCTCATTGGATACCTATATAGGAATCCGTGTGCTGGGTACAATTGGTATGACTGTTTCACTACAATGATGGATATAGTGTTTACAGAAGGTAGAGAAGTCATGATATTAGGTGACTTTAACATAGATATTCCTAAATCCAACCAGACATGGGACGATATCATTCTTTCTTACAATTTCAAACAACTAATAAACCGTCCCACAAGGGTTACTGACACATCCTCAACTATAATTGATCATATATATGTTACGTGTCCAGATAATATTGTTGAATGTTCTGTTCCTGCTTGTACAGTTAGTGACCACTACCCGGTATGTTGTACATGGTCAAGAATTGGGTTCAAACCTCTTAAACATAAACATGTAAGTATCAAATTTAGGAATTTTAAAGCATTCAACCAAGATTTATTTTTGCAAGACTTAAGAAAAGCAGCCCTTGATCACGTTTACCAACTTCCTGACCCGGACGATGCATTAGCTTTCTGGACGAAGACAGTATACAATGTGTTCGATAAACACGTGCCAATCAAAGAAGTTCGAGTCAAAAATCAACATAAATCCCCATGGGTCACTAGAGAAGTGCTGGAAATCATGAGAGAGCGAGATACAGCACACAAAAATAAAGACTTCATCAATTACCGCAGACTAAGGAATAAAGTTAAATATGACATTCGTAGGATAAAAAAAGATCATTTTAAAAATTTGATTGTAGATAATTCAAACAGTACAAATATATGGAAGGCTATTAACTTGCTAACCAATAAGAAACGCCCTACAGAATCAGCAATACCAAATTCTATAACATGCGATGAATTCAGTTGGTTCTTTCAATCAGAAATAGAGAATCTAAAGTCTTCAATACCAGACTCATCGTGTAATTTAAGTTCACTGGCATCATTCTGTGAGGAGAAGTGCACCAGAAATATTCCCGATGAGATTCCTTTAATGTCTGTTGCAGACGTTTATAAATATCTCTTGAACCTCAAATCAACAAACTCACACGGCCTAGATGGTATCAGTAATAGAATTCTTCGTTGTGCTGCACCAGTCATTAGTGAGTCCTTAACGTTCATATATAACCAGTGCCTGGCCAAAAACTACTTTCCATCTGCTTTTAAAATTGCTAAAGTGTTTCCGCTAATTAAAAATGGCTCAATCGATAATAACGTTTTGGGTAATTATAGACCTATTTCCTTATTATCGTCGCTATCAAAACCACTAGAAAAACACATTCATAAAATAACGTTACACCATTTAATTAACAACGATCTAATAATTAACAGTCAATCTGGGTTTCGACCTAAATATTCTTGCCATAGTGCTCTAACAAAAATGACCGATAACTGGCACTTAAACATCAACAACGGTAGAATTTGTGGAGCGGTGTTTGTAGACTTTAAAAAAGCTTTTGATATGGTAGATCACGATATTTTAATTAGAAAACTAAAGCAAATGAAGACAAGCACCAACATGGTGAACATAATTACGTCATTTCTATCCGACAGGCAACAAGTCGTGTCCTTCAACAACTGTCTATCAAGACCCACACAGCTTAATATTGGTGTGCCTCAGGGCTCAATACTAGGTCCGCTGCTTTTTGCAGTTTATATTAATGATCTTCCTTTATATATCAATACAACTTGTGATCTATTTGCTGACGACTGTACTATATATACTAGTCAAGAAAACCGTAGTGAATTAGAGAATTCTTTACAAAAGGAACTTGATAATCTTACTAGATGGAGCAATGAAAACCGCATGCAAATTAACATCGGCAAAACCAAATCCATGCTAATAACGACCAGACAAAAACTACAGACACTAGCCATAACTGGATCACCGCTCGAACTCCGCATGGGCACGTTACCTATAGTTAATGTGACTGAACATAAAACACTAGGGCTTTTAATAGACAGCCATTTGAACTGGAGCTCTCATGTTCACGCTCTTACCAAGAAAATAGCACAAAAAGTTTACCAACTTGCTAAAATTCAGCACTTCCTGGACGAAAGCACACGAAAAATATTCTATACATGCTATATCCAATCACATCTCGATTACTGTTCCACAGTTTGGGATGGTTGCCCTAAATCTAATTTAAAA
This sequence comes from Cepaea nemoralis, assembly GCA_014155875.1. Lineage (NCBI taxonomy): Eukaryota > Metazoa > Mollusca > Gastropoda > Stylommatophora > Helicidae > Cepaea > Cepaea nemoralis. The sequence goes on from JACEFZ010025808.1 coordinate 1,360,611, forward strand.
CGACTATGTTCTCTACAAAACCGCGCTATTCGTCTGGTTTCTGGCATAAAGCACGTTGAAAGTAATAATTTGTACAGTCATCTAAGACTTCTACCACTACAAAAGCGCTTCCTTTTCAACAAAGCCAAATTAGTGAATAAAATTATATCTCAAAATACCCCAGAGTATCTTCTGCCGCTGATTCAATCTAATGCAATGAACAGGAAGCGCCTAAATTTGTTACATGTCTCAAAGCCTAGATTGGACCTATACAAAACATGTTTTGCCTATTCTGGTGCTCACTTATGGAATCATCTGCCTCCAGATCTGAAAAATCCAATGAGTCCCTACACATTTAACCGAAAACTCTTTCAATACTTAATCCATACCGACTATATGCCACCATAATTCATTTACTGGTATAATTGTTCAGCATAATTGTTCATTATAATTGTTCACTATATATGTGTGTGCGTGTGGGAGCGAGAGAGAGAGAGAGTGAATTAGCGAGAGTGAATGAGTGAGCGTGAGAGTAAATGAGTGAGCGTGAGAGTGAGTGAGTGAGAGTGAATGAGTGAGCGGAAGAGTGAATGAGTGAGAGTGAATGAGTGAGCGGGAGAGTGAATGAGTGAGAGTGAATGAGTGAGCGTGAGGGTGAATGAGTGAGCGGGAGAGTGAATGAGTGAGCGTGAGAGCGAATGAGTGAGCGGGAGAGTGAATGAGTGAGAGTGTCTGTGTGTGTGAGTGAATGAGTGAGAGTGAATGAGTGAGCGTGAGAGTGAATGAGTGAGCGGGAGAGTGAATGAGTGAGCGGGAGAGTGAATGAGTGAGCGTGAGGGTGAGCGGGAGAGTAAATGATTGAGCGGGAGAGTGAATGAGTGAGCGTGAGAGTGAATGAGTGAGCGTGAGAGTGAATGAGTGAGCGTGAGAGTGAATGAGTGAGAGTGATGAGTGAGAGTGAATGAGTGAGCGTGAGAAGTGAATGAGTGAGCGTGAGAAGGATGAGTGAGCGTGAGAGTGAATGAGTGAGCGTGAGAGTGAATCAGTGAGCGGGAGAGTGAATCAGTGAGCGGGAGAGTGAATGATTGAGCGTGAGAGTGAATTAGTGAGCGTGAGAGTAAATGAGTGAGTGTGAGAGTGAATGAGTGAGCGGCAGAGTGAATGATTGAGCGGGACAGTGAATGAGTTAGCGTGAGAGTGAATGAGTTAGCGTGAGAGTGAATGAGTGAGAGTGAATGATTGAACGGGAGAGTGAATGAGTGAGCGGGAGAGTGAATGAGTGAGCGGGAGAGTGAATGAGTGAGCGGGAGAGTGAATGAGTGAGCGGGAGAGACAGAATGAGTGAGCGTGAGAGTGAATGAGTGAGCGGGAGAGTGAATGAGTGAGCGGGAGAGTAAATGAGTGAGCGGGAGAATGAATGAGTGAGCGGGTGAGTGAATGAGTGAGCGTGAGAGTGAATGAGTGAGCGTGAGAGTGAATGAGTGAGCGGGAGAGTGAATGAGTGAGCGGGAGAGTGAATGAGTGAGCGTGAGAGTGAATGAGTGAGCGTGAGAGTGAATGAGTGAGCGGGAGAGTGAATGAGTGAGAGTGAGAGTGAATGAGAGAGAAAGAGAGAGAGTGTGTGTGTGTGTGAGCGTACGCATGCGTGTGAGTGTGTGTATATGAAAGAATACAGAGAGAGAGTGAGAGAGAGAGAGAGAGAGAGAGAGAGAGAGAGAGAGAGAGAGAGAGCTGAGCAGATGCATGTCATGTAACACGCATGTTATGTAACACGCGAATCCATATGTTTGTGTATTCTCATCTGTCATATTATAAGTTAAATACCATTTGATTTTATCATGTATAATCTAAACTTATGTTCATTACTGTAGTTTGAGTGAGAGAGTGAGTGAGTGTGAATGAGAGACAGAATGAGTGAGCGTGAGAGTGAATGAGTGAGCGTGAGAGTGAATGAGTGAGCGTGAGAGTGAATGAGTGAGCGTGAGAGTGAATGAGTGAGCGTGAGAGTGAATGAGTGAGCGGGAGAGTGAATGATTGAGCGTGAGAGTGAATGAGTGAGCGGGAGAGTGAATGAGTGAGAGTGAATGAATGAGCGGGAGAGTGAATGAGTGAGCGTGAGAGTGAATGAGTGAGCATGAGGGTGAATGAGTGAGCGGGAGAGTGAATGAGTGAGCGTGAGAGCGAATGAGTGAGCTGGAGAGTGAATGAGTGAGAGTGTCTGTGTGTGGGAGTGAATGAGTGTGAGTGAATGAGTGAGAGTGAATGAGTGAGCGTGAGAGTGAATGAGTGAGCGTGAGAGTGAATGAGTGAGCAGGGAGAGTGAATGAGTGAGCGGGAGAGTGAATGAGTGAGCGGAAGAGTGAATGGGTGAGCGGGAGAGTGAATTAGTGAGAGTGAATGAGTGAGCGGGAGAGTGAATGATTGAGCGGGAGAGTGAATGAGTGAGCGCGAGAGTGAATGAGTGAGCGTGAGAATGAATGAGTGAGCGTGAGAGTGATTGAGTGAGCGTGAGAGTGAATGAGTGAGAGTGAATGAGTGAGCGTGAGAAGGAATGAGTGAGCGTGAGAGTGAATGAGTGAGCGTGAGAGTGAATCAGTGAGCGGGAGAGTGAATGATTGAGCGTGAGAGTGAATGAGTGAGCGTGAGAGTGAATGAGTGAGCGGGAGAGTGAATGATTGAACGGGAGAGTGAATGAGTGAGCGGGAGAGTGAATGAGTGAGCGGGAGAGTGAATGAGTGAGCGGGAGAGACAGAATGGGTGAGCGTGAGAGTGAATGAGTGAGCGGGAGAGTGAATGAGTGAGCGGGAGAGTGAATGAGTGAGCGGGAGAGTGAATGAGTGAACGGGAGAGTAAATGAGTGAGCGGGAGAGTGAATGAGTGAGAGTGTGTGTGTGTGAGTGAATGAGTGAGAGTGAGAGTGAATGAAAGAGAGAGAGAGCGAGTGTGTGTGTGTGTGTGTGTGTGTGTGTGTGGGGGGGGACGCGCTGGCATCACTACTTTTACGTCACATACTTTTTATGTACACATTTTTCTCCATGTTTAGCCTTGTTTATGTTTACAACATTCATTTCACAATGTTTATTTTTCTTCCTATGTAAATGTATAATGCTCTTGATGAACGAAAGACGAGTGATTGGAAGGGCCGAATGTAAGACGGGCCTGCGCGCCCAATTTGTGACCCTAATAAAGTTGAGTTGAGTTGAGTTGAGTTGAGTTGTTGTTCGCTAGTTCTGTGTGTTTCCGATGTGAGCGCTGATATATTTACTCTTCTCTTTTAATTTCTTCCATAATTCTTGAGCAATAGTACGTGAACAAATACATTCCCTATTGGTTTTCTGGACCTGTCGTAGGTACATCCTTATTTGAACACACTGATCTTATGATCTTATGACGGATAATTCAACAGACCTACAACAATTATCAGACGTTGTAGTAACAGAGAGTGCAAGGAAAGGACTCTCCTTGAATATCAAGAAAACAGTAACAATGGTAATATCAAAGAAAATGGTGACACCAAAATGTGACATATAAATATAAGGGAAAATCCTTAACCAAGTTGATAATTTTAGATACCTAGGGGCATTTATAACATCAGATGGAAGATGTACAACAGAGATTAGGAGCAGAATAGGGCAGGCAAAAGCCGCATTTCAGAAAATGAAGAGTATCTTATGCAATAAGTCACTATCACTGAATGTAAGAAAGAGAGTGCTGAAATGCTATGTAGAACCAGTTTTGCTGTATGGCAGTGAATCTTGGAATGTAAATGAACAAATTAAGAAGAAATTAGAAGCAACAGAGATGTGGTTCCTGAGACGAATGTTGCGAATTCCTTGGACTGCCAGAGTAACTAACGACGACTGCCTGAAACAGGCTAATGAAACTAGAACATTATATACAACAATAAGACTGAGACAAACAGCTTTCCTCGGTCATGTGATGAGAAGAGAGGCATTGGAGAACATCGTAACAACTGGAAAGATCGAGGGGAAGAGAGGCAGAGGTAGACCAAGAGAAGCGATGCTGGATGGATTGAGACGGTGGCATGGAGGAATATCAGCAGCAGAGTTGATCCAGAAAACCAAAGACCGAGATCTATGGAGAGCCGTGAACGCCTACGCCAGCCGGCACGGCACTTGTTGATGATGATGATGATGATCTTATGAAGCACACACACAAAACGATTATTTCTACAGATCGCAACGAACACTGTTTACTCCGTCCAGGAATGATGCTGGCTGGCCCAAAGATGTCGATTATTGCGATGACGTATTACAGTGTAGAGGTGTTACACACAGGTTAGAAGGCACGTGATCGTATAGGACACAAGTCTCCGTTGTTTATAACATTCTTTATTTGTTGAATCGTTCCACTACAGCATAATGATGGTAGGCTCAAATTCCGATGTTTACCTACTTTCCTGCTAGCTGACCCCCAAGTGACGTGTGTCCCAGCCTAGATACACTTCTTCATTCGTGCACACACGTTCACTAGCTATGGTTTTCCCACTAGTCAAGGAATGCGCAGCATTCCTTAACTCTTTACTCCTAAGCTACTCTGTTACAATACCTCCCCTTCTTCAAGGAGAATTTTTCCCTGAAAAAATCTCAACCCCAACTCTTAACCCCCTTAACTATACATCTCTATACAATAACAACAATTCCATATAATTCTCAACTCAATTCTCATTCCCCTATCTCATCATAGCCAATTGCTAACCAGAGACAATAATACCGAAACTCTCCACAAAACTCGTTATAAAGTTCTCCAGAAAACTCTCTACAAAACTCTCCATAAAGTTCTCTAGAAAACTCGCTACAAAACTCTCTATACAATTCTCTAGAAAACTCGCTACAAAACTCTCCATAAAGTTCTCTAGAAAACTCCCTACAAAACTCTCCATAAGCGAACCGCTTTTAAAATTTAACCATCTAAATTATGATTGACAAAACTGAAGATATTCCCCCTTATCCTTTATTTCTCACTTATTCATTCTCACATTCTCACTATTCTAGGATAGACAGAAAAAATAGTTAGATTGGGTAGTTAGATTTGGTAGGTGCGCACCTAAAAATAATAAAAGTAAGGAAAAAGTAAGAAGTAATCACCTTTCTCTTCCCATACATTCTCAAAACTTTATAAAAAATAAAGTTTCAAAATTTATCTTCAGTTTCCGTCAATAATAATTGTTATTATCAAAAAAATATGTTAATCTAAAACTACCAGCTTTTGTATTATTCACCTCGTCAAGTTCAAGTTTACAATTCCTTCAAAAAAAAAAAACTCCAAATTATTAGTATACTGTTAAGTACAGTCTTCCTCTTCCAATATCCATTTATTTAAATGCCAAAACTCAACCTGGCATTCCCCCCATATTCTCCCATTAAACGCTGTTCAACCCAGCTCCTATTTTTAACCCAATCATTTACATTGCGAACGACTCAACTACTTTAAGTCATCTGTTTTCAAAAAAAAACAACACTTCATTTTTCTTCTAACTGAACGTCAAACTATTAATCATTTAAACACACTCAGGTTAACTCAATAAAACCAAAGTTTTGTAAACATAAGCAGCTAAGTTAACTTATTCATTTCATAAAGCGCAATTGAAGTTCAAACAATTGACTAAACAATATCCCCACACATTAATCAAATTAAACGTATATAACTTAAAAACCAACCTGATCATAAAACATATACCAATAAGTCTTAAGTTATTACAATATTATGTGTATTCCTCCCAACAACTCTTGCTTAAGTTATTTACCAACTACCTTCTTTGTAAACACAAACATATCGTGTCTAACTTCTTCTTCTATCTGCCATATTCTACCACGCTATTTATCTACCTTTTCTCCATTTTCTTAATAGCTTCAAATTTTTTTCGATAAGTGCAATATCTACATCAATGTCGCTATCCTCCCGAAGAGAGCTATCTTCTTTCATATCAGCTTCTTCATCAGTTTCTGACTTTTCATCCATCTCTTGTTCCCCATCTGTATATCCATTACTAGCAACCGCTAATTTCTTCCTTTCTAAATCCAATCTAATTTTCCTGTCTTGCCGTCTCAACAAATTTTCAAATAGTGGCATATCTTCACCACTTGAAGAATTCACTCTAAGTTTCCTTTGCCTCTTAATTTCTTTTTCTTTCTGTCTATCCAACTTTCTTTTTACTGCCTGTCTTGTATTCATAAATGGAGGTTCTATTTTTTCCTTGACTGATTCTTCGCTCATATAATCGTCATACATGTCATGACTGTTTTTGGTAATGTTTCTTCTTGTTCAGCTGTAGTAAATGCTGTTGTCACTTGTTTCCCATTCTCTATAGGTATAGGATATACCGATTGTCTGACAATCTGTCCACCTGACAATATTTCTTCGGAACAATAATTATTATTACTATTCTCTGCATCCCTTTCCTCATTATCCCGCCTTAAGTGCTCTACATGTGAACGTGCAACATGCCCTGAAATTTGATTCTTAATAGTATATGACACTGGGCCCTTTTTTTCTAAAATATAATATCCCGGGACCCAATGAGCATCAAACTTAGAGTTTTTTCTATGTTTTTTGTAATACACCCTATCACCTATGTTGAACTCTTGTAAGTGTGCATTTTTATTTGCGTATTTCTTCTGTCTTTCTCTAGCCTTAATTATATTATTTCTTAAACGTACATGTGCTTTGTGCATCTCTTGCAACCTTGTTTCCTGAAAATCTTCCCCCAGATATTTTCTCCTAGGCTTTAATAAATTATCAATTGGCAATATTGGTTCTCTCCCATGTACTAAGTAAAATGGTGAGAAACCTGTTCCTTCATTTTCGTGTGTACGTATCGCCGCTAATGCTATCCCCAAATAAAGATCCCAATCCATATCATGTTCTTCTACATTTTTCGCTAGAACATTGTATAGTGTTCTATGTTGTCTCTCATTTTTAGCATTAGAAGTTGGTCTGTAATATGAAGTCCTAATGTGTTTTATATTCAATTCTTTTACCAATTTTTCAAACTTTCTATTTACAAATTCTTTCCCATTATCTGTAAGTATTATTTGTGGACACCCAAACCTTGGTATAAATTCTTGTAACAGCATATTTATAACTGAATCAGCACTCTTGTCTGGAATTGGATAAACTTCTGGCCAGAGACTATGTGAATCAACTATATGTAGTAGGTATACATTTCCCGATAATGTTTTTGGATGAGGACCTGAAATATCCAAACTTACTTTCTGCATTGGAAATTGAGGAATATCGGTATCTTGTAAAGGACATTTGATTATCTTCATGTTTCTTAACCTACACTTTTCACATGCTTCAACATATTCATATACGCTTTTGAATAAATTCGGCCAGTAATATTTACTGCTAATAGCCTTCACTAACTTATCTCGTCCAAAATGACCATTATTATCGTGATATGCCTTTAAGACTTCTTGTTCTAAATGTTTCGGAATATATTTTCTTACTCCTTCACCTTTTTCACTGATATAATATAATTGATTGTCTTCTTGTAACTCTACAAACTTTCTTTTAAAAACTATTTTCCCCTGTTTCTTTCAGTTTTCTTTTTATTTGTACTATTTTTGGGTCTAACTCTTGTTCTACTTTCATATCAAACTGTTCTAAATGTGGGTCTTCTGTTCTAGGTTCAGACTCTTGATCCGATGGTAAACTCTCAAATTCTTCCCTATTTATTATGGCAGAATCTAATATATTTACTTGCCAGTTTCTATCGTCTATCTCTGGTTCAGCTTCATCTTCCGTGTTTCCTGATGACTGTGTATATGGAATCCTAGACAAAAGATCGGCGCATGTATTATGTTTCCCTGAAACATATTCAACCTTAGCATTGCACCCCTGTAAATTCAATGCCCACGTTTGTATTTTCCTATTTTGTATTGGTGCTTCTAATATCGACTTTAATGGCATGTGGTCAGTTCTAATAATGAAATTGGCATTATGTAAGTAGTAATTTAATTTTTGAAGAGCGTAGTGTATAGCATATGCTTCTTTCTCAATAATCGGCCATTTCTTTTGAGTCTTGCTGAGTTTATGAGACAAGAAATAGATTGGCCTTTCATTTTTAACCCCTGGTATTCCAGATTCTTCTCCTTCATATGGTTGAACCAAACATGCTCCTATTGCGTTGTCTGAAGCATCTGTGTATAGTATTAGCTGTTTATTCAGGTCTGGATGTGTTAATAATGGTACCACTGTTAAGCTATCCTTTAAAAGTTCGAACGCTTTTTGACACTCATCATCCCACTTAAATCTAGCGTATTTACCCGTCAAATTTGTAATTGGCTCTGCAATCTTTGAAAATGCTGGGACAAACCGCCTATAATACCCACATGTTCCTATAAACGCACGTACTTCCTTTACGTTAGTTGGAGGAGGTAACTCTTTAATAGCCTTTATCTTGTCCTGGTCTGGTTTAATACCTTCCCTATTTATTATATAGCCTAAATATTTTGTTTCTGTTTTTAAAAACTGGCACTTACTAAGCTTTAATTTAACGTCATGCCTTCTTAATCTGTCAAATACTAGTCTAATATGTTTCAAATGATCCTCCACATCTCCTTTCGTAAAAATCAGAACGTCGTCTATATATGCTAGGGCAAAATTTTGCATACCGTCTAGTACTTCATTTATTAATAACATATAGTGAGACGGTGCATTTTTCAAACCGAATGGCATACGTAAGAATTCGTAAGAACCCATATGAGTACAGAAAGCACTCTTATTTTGAGCATCCTTCGACATAGGTATACACCAAAATCCTGATCTTGCGTCTAGTGTTGTGAAAAATGTGGAGCCATTAAGTAATCCCAAAATATCATCAATCACCGGCAATGGGTACGCTACATTCTTAGTAATTTTGTTCAACGCCCTGTAGTCACAAAAGAACCTGTTCGAACCATCAGATTTGGCTACGATTACCACCGGAGATGACCATTCTGATTTTGATCTTGTTATTATGCCTGCTTTCAACATATCTTCTATTGCCTTTTCTACGACTTCTCTATTTCTTAATGGAGTTCTATATGGTTTTAAACTAATTGGTGGATGGTCTCCCGTATCTATTTCCATTGTAACTGTTTTTGTCTTTCCCAATTCTAAATCATTAATTGCAAACACATCCTGATTTTGTTTTATAAGTTCTAATACTTCTTTATTTTCTGGCGGAGTTTTTAATTGTGCCAACAATTCTTGTTCTCTTGTTACTTTGTCTAGTGAATGTATTTGGGCTGTATTTCTTCTAGATGAATGGATCAATTCATCCATTCTTACGTTCCCTTTTTTTTCGCATCCGCGTCTGTTATTAATTCTTTCACTAGAATAACTTATGCCTGCCATATTTACTCTGTCTGTTGCCAATATGTCACTAACGTTATGTTCTAGCTTGGCTATTACACATCCTCTGTATAATTTAATTTCTCTACCTGTGTTATTAATAACCATCACTGGAAATGTTAAACTTTTATCCAATTCTATTATTCCATCCGGAACTTCTAAACCTGGCTCATCTATTATTTCCTTTTGCAATTCAGTGATTCTGACTATGTTTCCTGCTACATAATACGGATTTCTCTTTAGCTTCGCTTGTATCAAATTAACTGACTGTGGTTTTAAATTCATGGTCGTTTTAACTCTAACTAGTGTCGACACATGCATATCTTCTTCTAAATCTACGTAAACATCTTGGAATTTTAATTTATGCAAATCAAATAAAAGTCTCACCCCATTTTTCAATAAAAAATCTCTACCCAATATCATATTCCTATGTAAATCTTTGACTACATGGAACATATGCCTGACATTTATCCCTCCTAATTTAAAGTTTATCATTGTTTGTCCTAGCACTTCTAATTTTTGTCCCGTTACCGAATGAAGATTCTCCTGAATTCTAAATATTTTACAATTTTTTAACATTCGATATAAAAATGCTTCTTTAATCACGCTAACTTGTGCTCCCGAATCAACTAATGTTCTAACTTTATATTTTCCTATTTCTACTATACATGAGCTAGGATCCACCATATTTAATGACAATTGTTTTATCTCTGCTTGTTTTTTATTTCTAAATGTCCTATTATACTCATTATTTGGATTTTTAATACATTGATGCCCCTTTTGGATCTTACTATCTTCCCTCCTACTGCCGACCCTGTTCAGTAAGCGGGATGCCAATTTCCCTGATTTCCTGATCTTCTAAAATTTCTTTGCATTTCTCCATAATTCCCATTTGCTGGTCTGCCATTTGCAGTTCTATTCTGTGTACTCGTCTGAACACCTCTATTATTTTGTGTATTCGATGGGACACGTCTGTTACCACAGAAACGAAAAATGTGTCCACGTTGGTGACATCCCCAACAAACCACATTCGAGTTATTTGTGTTACCTTCTATGTTTCTTACAGTATTTCTCACTTGTCCTCCTCTACCTTGATTATATCCGTTATCGTTTCTTTGTACCATCTGTATTTCTCCTCGTCTTCCTCTCCATCCATGTCTATACTGTCCTACTTCCATAGGTTCTTCAATTCTATCTTCCGAACTACTACCTAACTCTCGTCCTACTCTTAATCTAAACCTTCTCCTCAAGCTTTCCTCTTGTATAGCGATATCTACCGCTTGTGACAATCTTGCCGGATTCTCTCTTAATAATTTAAATTTCAATCCATCTGACCTAATCCCATCAACAAAGATTCCTACCAACATCCGTTCAACTTCTTCAGCTCGTACATTCTGTCCTAAAAATGACTCTTCAGCTAAATTGATTAACCTGTCACTGTATAGCTGCACACTTTCTGTAGTGTTTTGTCTAGTCTGTCGCAATACTGAGAATGCGTGTTGTGGATCAGTAATTTCAGCGTATTTTCTTGCGAGATCATCCTTAAATTCTTCCCAGGTTTCACCTCCTGCTGCTTCTAGTTTTCTTCTTATATGGTCAAAAACTGGACTTGTACTTGTTCTGTATGCTAAATTCTTTTTCTCCTCATCTGTAGCGTTTACTAAATAAGCATGTTTCTCAATAGAAATGACCCATTTCTTAAACTGGTTTGCCTGACCACTAAATCTTTCAACATCACTGCTTACATTTTGTTGTCTTAATACTGCATCCAACCTTGCTATTGCCCCACCGACTCCAGTCAGTACCTGTGAAAAATCTTGGGGTTCCATTCTAGAATCTATACTGGAAATTATCAAGCAATATACAAAATATTTCAAACAATATTAATTTCAAATACACAATCTGTTCAATTAATTACTCTAATATTACCTATTATCTAACTATACTAATTAAAGACTCCAATCGAAGATCCTGACGAAGAAAATTTTCCGTTGCAATCACGAATCCTGATAAAAGAACCTAAATGAAATCCTGACGCAGAAATTTTCAATTGATCCTGATGCCAAGACCAAAAAAAAAGGACTCTAATCGACACCGTTGAAAGGATCAGAACACAAAAAAACCTCTGGATTTCCTAATTCAATCGAAGTCGAAGTCAGTTTTCTATAGTTTTCCTGTCTCTGATTGTGCTCGATATAATGCTCGATCAATCCAAGACTGCTTGATTGCTTGCTCTATTGACTGTACTGTAAGCGTTGGACTTTAATCTCCGTCAAGCAAGGTCACCTTCACGCTTATTCGATCGACAACTGCTCACGGTTTCAGCAAACTCACTTTCCAACAGCATATCTGGCACCTTCACATGTTTCAGCGTAAAAATGATCAAGTCGAGAATAATTGGATTTAAATCTGACTCTATCCACTCCCTTATTTGTTATGTGGCATTTCAACAACGGTCAGTTTAAATTGAGTATACCAAATTTTGACTTGAGACAATTTTCATCAATGCTTTCATTTAAGTGAAGTAACTGTAGAGAATATTGAGGATCTCGACTCAATAACTATGGAATTTGCAATATAACCTTGACTTCACCTTCCGCAGTCCAATGAGCTAAAACTCATAATTTTCACCATTCTTTGTTTTACTTGGAGTTTTATTTGGAGCAGCTTATCGTTTTGTTGAAATCAAATCATTTCTGGTACCTCGAGACTTCACAAGTTGTAACATGTAATCAGCGAGTTCATTCTGATAACCTTGTGTACTAATTTTTGATGCAAAACGGCATTACTTGATCTCATTATACAATTAGTGTTGGTCAGTGATCAAGTTATTTCAGACTATTTATCAGATAAGAACATCAGTCTTTCAAAAAAATAAGTTTAACAATCAAACCTTTTGAGCTGGCCTGAGAAATCGATCTCCTTTTTAAACAGAAATACACTGAGAACCCACAACAACTACCCCTGGGCGGGCTTTCAGCTGTTGCGTTTCTTATTATTATTTACTTACAAAACTTCCTTCTCCAGACGCCCAGACACAACCATATTCCATGGCGGTAACTCTCTCCTCAACATCCCATGTTGCTCTTTAAGGTCAAAGGCACCAAATCAACCTGTATTACAGTGTAGAGGTGTTACACACAGGTTAGAAGGCACGTGATCGTATAGGACACAAGTCTCCGTTGTTTATAACATTCTTTATTTGTTGAATCGTTCCACTACAGCATAATGATGGTAGGCTCAAATTCCGATGTTTACCTACTTTCCTGCTAGCTGACCCCCAAGTGACGTGTGTCCCAGCCTAGATACACTTCTTCATTCGCGCACACACGTTCACTAGCTATGGTTTTCCCACTAGTCAAGGAATGCGCAGCATTCCTTAACTCTTTACTCCTAAGCTACTCTGTTACAGACGGCGCATAAAGACAGGTCCTCGGTGAGGTCGTTGTGCCCGACGTCCAATGTCATGCATTCTATTTCGGACAGTTTGATGATGATCAGACACATGACGTCTTGTAGGTAATGACTGGGCAATTGATGAATCTGTTGTAAACCTGTCTCTGTGGTGACGAAGCCGAATAAAGCGATCTTCCGCTGCTGTATTCACTCTGGGTCGTCCACAGCGATGCCGGTCTTCAACTGAGCCAGAGGCCTGTAACCGGTGCCAAAGTCGACTGATGGAACTCTGATGCACGTTTAGATGCTTGGCAACCTGACTTTGACTTTCGCCTGCATGCAGCGGCCAGTAGCAATGTTTCTTAAATTTATCGATAGCGACACCATAAATGTCTGCTTAAAAATGAACAGAAATATGTGTGTGTGTAGCGTTATCCTTTTATAGGGTTTCAGTTGCGTAGTCAGCGAATAGTGTTCACCCAAAATTATGTTGCTTTCACGTGCGCGCATCATGAGTCGTGGTCCAAATTTGAGTCATAAACACGATTGATCAGTGTGTTGTAACTATCACAAAAACGAACACAATTCAGGTCAACACGTGCATTTGACACTGTAAAGAACACCAGAGGCTGATTTTGTTTTGTTTTAAATATACCCTGACATCAAATTTATTTACAAACCCGTAAAAACACGCTCTTGGACAGCTATGCGTTTCTTTCTTTCTTTAAAAAAAAAACAGCATACAACTGAGGAAGGGGTGCTTAATGTTGAATACCATTAACTGCAATTTATTTTATTATAATTTAATCAATGTAGTTGTTCTTTCTGCTACGTCCCATATTTACTTAATTGTGAATAGATGCATATTCCAATATATATATATATATATATATATATATATATATATATATATATATATATATATATATATATATATATATATATATATATATATATATATATATATATATATATATATATATATATATATAGTTCCACTGATGGATAGAATAGATAGTTACACAGGGGAGGGAGGCGTTGGAATAACAGGGTCAATATCCCGATGGTCAGTCTAGTCACGCCTTAACTTCCGAATTTGGCTTTAGGAGAGTTAATTTGAAGCTTGATTGAGCATGCATTAGCTGCACCTTACAATGGAGCAGTTTCCTAAAATGTAGTCGTTGTGAGTGCTTTTGACAGTTAGTGTTGTTCTCCATACATAACATTATAATATCTATTGACCAAACTGTAACAAGCTACGTGGAGGGTCCCAAGTAACTATGTAACAATTGTCGTGAAATACTGAGAGTTAATGATTCCCAGATGGACGACTGTATACACCGACTGACCAGGTGGAGGAAGGGTTAACAAGCGAAGCAGTAATGGTAACAAACAAAGGAGTGACCAGGCGCATGTGTTTATAGGTCAAGACACAGAAGGGGCCGGCTAACCGCACAGGTAAACTGTCGAGTGGAAAAATTGGTTTGCGACTAAAGCAGAGAGATTATTGGACAGCATATTGCGGTATGGATGTGAAACGGTTCAGAGCTGTAATTTTCCACTAACGATGATAATGCAGTCTGGATGTGAGGTGTCCAGCAATGTCAAGGACTATGCGGCAAAAATGACCGATATAAAGAGTGGCAACTCTTTGTGTAAGTTTAGTGTGTGTTCCAAACTGAACTGAAGGAGATATGTTCTTGAGTGGGAATAGAAATACACGTCCCTAATGATGGAAAGAGGGGATACTAGTGTGTTATTCGCTAAGTGTTTTTCGATTCCAGGAACATAGATGCCTAAATAAGGTATATTAGAGTATAGTTTAGCATAGGAATATAGATGTGAGTGAAGTGCATTTAACATTGCTTTCTATTAGTAGGAATAGTATAGACGATTAGGTGAATCTTCTATCCTATGTCAGAGTGGGTTTTTTCGGAAGCCTTTTCATTTCGGCTGGAGGAAAAGACACTCACATAGGAGGGAAGAGGAAGCAGACACAGATCTCATTATTAAATGTATATCACACAGGTTTCCATACCAGTGCGGGACTTATCAACTAAGAGATAAAACAGATGGCTGTGGTCAAGATCACTCAGTGTTGATAACCCACAATAAATCACTTTAAAGTAATAAAGCACGACACTTGTGCATAAGAAAGGAATGAAAAGAAGTGGCATCTTAATAAGTCAGGAGGACAGAGAATGGAAAATAGAGATCATACAAACTAAAGAAAAAAGACTCAAATTACTCAGTATCGAAGAGTTGCAAGGTGCATACAAAGTGCCTATATCAATTAAGAACTATCCAGTGTAGAACTTTTACAGGACAAAAATAGAGAATACTAGAAACTCGATGTGTTTTCCAGGATGGAATTAAGAACGCTATAAGATACTAAAGAACATTCAGGTTAAGCTGACAGCATATGGTGATCGGGTTAAATACATTCATACAGTGGTGAACATTTTTCATTACAAAAAACGGATATATCTACAGACTCAAGCAGACGGAGCTGTCAGGGTGAGACCGTTCTGTTATATCTATGTCATGTCCTGTACTCTAGCTGAGAGAAGAGACGAGAGAAGCCACGGAGACTATCTATCAACATCTTATCTGGCAGCCACACTAGAAGAACATACCAACTACATAGACAATATCCATACATACACCAGACATAGTTTTTATTAATAAATCTTTTATCTTATCGTTGAAAGGAACTGTTGTCGGAGTATGTGTTGAGGGAATAATAGAGAGAGTGAAAGAAATAGATATATGGAAGGGAAGACAGAAGAGAGGAGTGTAGACCAAAGTCAGTCAATAATCCCAACAGATAATAAGTTTAAAGATGTGCTTGTTGAGTCCAGTCTCCTCTCGGGAATTTAACAGGACATAATTGGTGGAGCGAGCGGGATACGTACATACATTATACCCATATGACCTGCATATTGGCACAGGCATAGCGGAGTACATGCATGTTGGGACATACTGATTGGAATAAAAAGAAGTATACATTGATGACTTTTAATGGAAGGACGTCCATTGGATATATGGTGCCATTACATTTATGGTAGGAAACATTTCATTAACGCTGGTGACTTTACAGTGAGAAAGTTCCAGACAGAGTGAATGTGGATAGGTGGTAAGACACATTACATACCTAGTCACACGGTCACACGTCTACATAAGTCTTTATCCTATATCTCCTCTTGTGGATGAGAGAGTGGTTGTGATGTACTGTGTGGTGTTGTAGATTAATAATATTAATAGACATAGATAAATGATATAGGTTCTAGGTAGATTATCGGTTTATAGTGAGTATTCTTTACTGCCTTGAGGTGTCTTTACTCAACGTGCTGACTTATCTGCTGTAACTATGGCAACTCCTAAAGTAACTACAGCCGAACTGAGGGCCAACGGGGAGGCAATTGGTTTAGCTGGTTCCGAGCTAACGGATTACATACAAGAAAGAGAGCGAGAGTTTCGTCAAGCGGAAAGGGAGGAGCGTAAGGCCCAGTTGGAAGCAGAAAGGGAGGAGCGTAAGGCCCAGTTGGATGCAGAAGAAGCCACAAAGATCAGAGAACATGAATACCGCATGAAAGAGCTAGAACTCAAGACACAAACTAAGGGAGAAATAGATGGAGTGGAAGGAAATTCTTCTTCACCTGGTGCAACCCACATGAGTGGACATGGTTACCATGCCATGAAGTTTCCCTTAGCTGTCTACGATCAGTCTAAGGAACGCTTTGACCAGTACGCATCTCGTTTCGAAGCAATGTCAGTCGCTATGGGGCTGGATCGGAGCAGATGGGCTCTTAAACTATCCCAGGGATTAATCGGTTCGGGATTTGACGTGTACACACGCTTACCACCAGGACAGGAAAATAATTACCAGGAATTAAAAGCCGCTTTGATGAAACATTTTGACATCACCGCAAAAACGTATAGGAAGAAGTTTAGATCGTCTAGACGAGAGCCGGGAGAACTATTCGCCGCCTACAGTCTGAGGCTGAAATCCTATCTCCAGAAATGGATGGACTTGGCAGAATTCAAGAGGGATTATGAGAGTCTCGAAGAGATGATGGTGGTAGACCAAATGCGAAAGCAAATGTCGAAACCTCTCAGAACCTTCTTAGGGAGAACAAGGGGCGGAACGGATTGATGTTGTGAATAAGCTGGCGGAAAGGTTCGTGGAAGTACATGGTGAAACTGAGGAACTAAGTACACAAACCAAAGGTCAGGAGAAACCAGAGAAAAAGAAACCTAAAAACTGGGAAGGAGAAAAAGGGGAACCTTATATAAAGCACACAGAGGAGAGTTCAGAGAAGGTGAAGGTAGGAAACCAGAGCACCTCGAATTCTCAAGCGAAACGACAGTGGTCTGAGAAGTGGTGTTCATTTTGCAAGGCGGCCTCTCACAACACCAAAGACTGCAGATCGAAACCTAAAAGTTCTTACTTCGCAGCATGCAAAGTGATTCCTACATCGGTGATCACAGACAAGGCTGAGGTCGGCGAAGGAGAAAGGAACAAAAAGGACACACGGAAACCTAGGAAGGGAACAGGGTGCACACACTGCCAGTCGATAACACATAATACTGTGGACTGCAGATGCAAGGCAAACACGCCAATTGCATAACCAACCTCGAGGAATTAAAAGAGGAAGGCAAGGAAACGGTCAAGGAGATGAAAGGCACTCAGGACCAAGAGAGACCACCTGTGGTTGAACTGATTGAAGTAAATGGCCAACAGGTTGCTTGTCTCTACGATACCGGTTTGGATGGGGAAGCGGTGGTGGACGCCAGCTTGGTAAGCCCAGACCAATTTACAGGGGAGACCATAGAAATACAGCCGGCAATGAGGAGTGCTGTTACCATGACGCTGCCAATCGCCAAGGTGGAGATTAAATCCAGGTACGTCACGGGCATTATTCCAGCTGCTTTTTTTATCTGACTCCTTATTTCCCATGATCATTGGCACGAAATATGTCTTTTTGGGGATGCCCAAACAGCCAGCCCAAAAGGGAACAGTAGTCAGTGGATCTCAAGGGAAGGAAAAAGAGGCAGAGACACTATGCGACAACTCAGGGATAGGAGAATTGCATACTGCCCAGAGGAAGGATACTACGTTGCATCCTTGCTACAGGAAGCTGCAAAGAAGTGCTGAGCCACCAGAACGGGGACAGTACTTTCTGAAGAATCAACTACTCTATCGGAGAGCTGGGAGGGGAGATAACCTGCATGAGCAGTGGGTGGTTCCAGAGACCCACCGTCCTCACATTCTTCAGAGTGGACACATCATAGGCGAGAATCGACATATGGGTGTCAGAGAGACCTTGCAGCAAATATCCGGCCATTATTGCTGGCCAGGAATGACCGGAGATGTACGCCGGTGGGTGAAGTCTTGTTCGGAGTGCCAGAAAGCACCACCCAACAAGCGAATTAAGAGGAAACTAGCTCTTAAAGTGGAAGACAAAGTGGAAGTGTGGAGTCCAGCAGAGACCAATATACTCCAAGTAGGATGGAAAGGACCTTATCCTGTGGAAAAGGTGGTGTCCAAGAACATCTACAAAATACGGATCGGGGAAGAGAAGAAAAATCTCCCTAGACATCTCATTAGGAAATATGAAGAGAGATCCGGGAGCAAAGCTTCGCACTTTATGGTGATGGCAGCCATTGGGACAAAGGTTACCAGTCCAGACGAAGACCAGAGATCGCCAGTACAACATAGGAGGGCCTATGGGACAGTACGTGATAGGTCAGATTTACCCAACGACAGGAGGAGGGAAATCACAAGTCAGGGAAAGGACAAGAGTGAAAGTTTCACCGGTAACCAAGTTCAGAAGGGGTGGGTAACGTCGGGAAAAGCGAGAATTACCCAGGACTCCAACCGAAGATTGGCTGACCAGATACAATATCGCCCAAGATGGTCCTGGAAGCAAAAGTCCAGGAGGATTTGGGAAAGACGACTCGGTCCGACGAGGACGAGGCGGAACATCCCCAGAGGAAAAGCCGGGGGAAACCAAGAGGACATGGAAGCAGTGTTACAATCAGGATGGGACAATCCGTCTGTATTGTGAGCCGTCGCTGACGCAAGTCGAAAGTAGGTCGACCAGACGTACAGGAGCGAGGAGCCAACACTAGTTTCAGTCGTGAGTAGTATAGTAGGGTGTCAATTAGAGCGCCTACTGGATAATGAGGTGAGCCATGTGAGGATCCAATCATATCATCAACACGTGATGTTAATAGCTACTTCGCAGAAGCTCAACGCACGGTGGATGTGATGGACGTTGTTGCTGCAACTGGACTTCACAGTGGAATACATCCTTGGTAAGGAGAATGTATGAGCAGATTTCTTATCCAGACATCCAGCTCCGGAGGAAGAAGACTAGGGTTGTGGATCATGGGAATCAAACCTACAGTGAGAAAGATTCGACGCGGTCTAATCTCTTAAGAGGGGGCCTATGTCGTGAAATACTGAGAGTTAATGATTCCCAGATGGACGACTGTATACACCGACTGACCAGGTGGAGGAAGGGTTAACAAGCGAAGCAGTAATGGTAACAAACAAAGGAGTGACCAGGCGCATGTGTTTATAGGTCAAGACACAGAAGGGGCCGGCTAACCGCACAGGTAAACTGTCGAGTGGAAAAATTGGTTTGCGACTAAAGCAGAGAGATTATTGGACAGCATTTTGCGGTATGGATGTGAAACGGTTCAGAGCTGTAATTTTCCACTAACGATGATAATGCAGTCTGGATGTGAGGTGTCCAGCAATGTCAAGGACTATGCGGCAAAAATGACCGATATAAAGAGTGGCAACTCTTTGTGTAAGTTTAGTGTGTGTTCCAAACTGAACTGAAGGAGATATGTTCTTGAGTGGGAATAGAAATACACGTCCCTAATGATGGAAAGAGGGGATAGTAGTGTGTTATTCGCTAAGTGTTTTTCGATTCCAGGAACATAGATGCCTAAATAAGGTATATTAGAGTATAGTTTAGCATAGGAATATAGATGTGAGTGAAGTGCATTTAACATTGCTTTCTATTAGTAGGAATAGTATAGACGATTAGGTGAATCTTCTATCCTATGTCAGAGTGGGTTTTTTCGGAAGCCTTTTCATTTCGGCTGGAGGAAAAGACACTCACATAGGAGGGAAGAGGAAGCAGACACAGATCTCATTATTAAATGTATATCACACAGGTTTCCATACCAGTGCGGGACTTATCAACTAAGAGATAAAACAGATGGCTGTGGTCAAGATCACTCAGTGTTGATAACCCACAAGAAAGCACTTTAAAGTAATAAAGCACGACACTTGTGCATAAGAAAGGAAGGAAAAGAAGTGGCATCTTAATAAGTCAGGAGGACAGAGAATGGAAAATAGAGATCATACAAACTAAAGAAAAAAGACTCAAATTACTCAGTATCGAAGAGTTGCAAGGTGCATACAAAGTGCCTATATCAATTAAGAACTATCCAGTGTAGAACTTTTACAGGACAAAAATAGAGAATACTAGAAACTCGATGTGTTTTCCAGGATGGAATTAAGAACGCTATAAGATACTAAAGAACATTCAGGTTAAGCTGACAGCATATGGTGATCGGGTTAAATACATTCATACAGTGGTGAACATTTTTCATTACAAAAAACGGATATATCTACAGACTCAAGCAGACGGAGCTGTCAGGGTGAGACCGTTCTGTTATATCTATGTCATGTCCTGTACTCTAGCTGAGAGAAGAGACGAGAGAAGCCACGGAGACTATCTATCAACATCTTATCTGGCAGCCACACTAGAAGAACATACCAACTACATAGACAATATCCATACATACACCAGACATAGTTTTTATTAATAAATCTTTTATCTTATCGTTGAAAGGAACTGTTGTCGGAGTATGTGTTGAGGGAATAATAGAGAGAGTGAAAGAAATAGATATATGGAAGGGAAGACAGAAGAGAGGAGTGTAGACCAAAGTCAGTCAATAATCCCAACAGATAATAAGTTTAAAGATGTGCTTGTTGAGTCCAGTCTCCTCTCGGGAAATTAACAGGACAACAATATTTCAATATTATTCTATAGCCCTGGCTGGGATAGGTCTTTGCTTGCCAAGCCTCCTCCGTTTCCCCCGGACTCACTGTCACTCTCTCTTTCGACCTCAGGACCTATTTCCTGCAGGGTCGTTCTGACTGACACGCATACAACATGACGTTCTTCAACATATTTGTAATTGTAAATTTAATAACTCAATACATAACAGCACAGAAAAAATATCTGGCGATTAACTCATAAACATCTACACACAATCTAGAGAGAAAACTAGTCCATACAATATCAACACAAATATAAATATCCTAGATCATCGTTTTCCATATTGTCCCATGAATTCACAACCACCTCACAGCAAGTTCCCTGGTCTTTATTTCCCGCGTAGGTTGTTCGAACAACAAGGTTCCATCGATCCACGATTCCAAGTTTCCGTGGCCTACACGAATGTAGTGTGTCCAATGGTTAGGGAAAGTGCCCTGGGATCACGTGGCACAATTTTGGTGGGGAAATACTCAAGGAGAATAAATAGGATATATGCACGGGTGTGTCAGTGACTTAGGCGGGATTTAGCCCAAAATGCAAACATACTCGATCCCAGCTCAACGAAAAGCCTGCCGAGGTGTTCTGAAAGTATTCGTTCGGGCCCGCCGTGGTTCTATCTGGTATAGCCCAACAGCAGCAGGGACTTCATAGTAAACATAATGTTCTATGTCGATGCTCTGTCGAAACTTCCGGCTATATTCGCCGTCAAAAGAAGGATCCTGTAAAGTTAAAACAATTTTGAGAGCCTCTGGTGTAAACTTCATATACAGCCGGCATGGAGATTCCAATGGTCTCAGCATGTCGGTTGCCATACATAAAATACATACAATTACCTAGTATTCAATTGTCTTCATACCACACTCCTCTCCACACTCATACCATGCCTTTATTAATATTGGGCACATACCTTCTCAGGCTTCCCTCTCACTTGCAAACCTTGCCTTTCTCACGACAAAGCTATTGTGGAGTAGTGTGTGTAATTATGTATGTTTCCTACTCTTAACTAATCATAATAGTGGGTCTGTATGGACCGCAGTGCATCTCCCTCCCCCATCCCTAGCAAGAACAGGAAAGAGGAAACTACCCTGTCCGGCCGCCGCTCTTGTCTGAGCTGTCACCGCAATGTATCGGCCGTGTCTCACATAACCCATACATTCAGATGAGCTCAGGTTCTCTCAGGGAGACAGGGAAGTCCATTTATACTCCCAACATCCTCCTATCGACCAGGAACCACCCGGTCCACCTGCACCCCCCCCCCCATCAGCCGAAAGACGAAAGAGATAGCACAGTGGATCGCCTCTTCTGGCTCAAGAAGATATAACTCAGATGGGTGGAACCGGTCCCCACGGAGCCCCTCCCTCCCCTCGACATGCCATAGCTATAGAATGTTTATATTCAAATGAAAGAGGACACTAAACAGAGGTAAAGCCATAGGGAGAAAGATAGCCCCCCCCCCCCCTGTTTTTCCGCCGCCAAGAATAAGCGACATCATCTGGGAAAAGATATTGCCCCGATTTGTTCCCCCGCCATGCCAAGATCTAGACGCCTAGCCAGATTGGCAAGACTGCCGTTTCACCAATTCGTCCCATTATTTGAGACGACCAAGCTTAATATGCCCAGGTCTGGCAGGACCAATTATTCTAAATTACCTTTCATTCCCCAGCAGTAGGATGCGGCACTTTATCTGTAAAATTCTTTAAAATTTCAATACATTGTGCCGACAACAACCGACAAGGTTGACAACGGACATTTCACGCCAACCATTACCCTAGGTCATATTTGGTGCAAGGCGTGCCATTGGGTTTTCCCGAAGAACAGATGGATTACAAAGTATTCGTGTCAAATGCTCGGGTTATGAAAGTAACCCAGAGAATTATAGGTATGAGGACATGGGCCACTGGGGTTTCGCTACACAAACGCTGACTCGTTGGACTAAACATGCATGACCGAGTCACCAACGTGGGGCTCGTGGAGAGGACTGCCAGATGATCCAGAGGTGAAGACAGGCCACTGACGTTGGACAGAACATCCATTGAGAATATCTGTTGATAGTATAACTAAACAAGCTTTGTCTGGAATCCACAAGACATAATACATAGAGGCAGACATAAAACACACAGAGAAGAGCGGTGGAAGCATAATAGTATTGCGAGGACACGGACGGAACTGCAGACGATAGCTAAGGATAGCACGGTTTGGAGTTGGTTAGTTGAAGGCCTATTTCCCTATAAGGGATAAAGAACCAAAGACAAAGAAGACGGTACTGATTTGATATGCTATAAAACCAACAAATAGGACTTATTATTGTCATGCAGTCAATCTACGCTAGGACGATCAACACACTGAAACTGCTTACGTCAAGAACATTCTACAAATGTCGCTGGTATTCTTTGGCATACGGTTGTGAATCCTGGAAATTAGTAAAGATGCGAAAAACATCCATAGTAGCCTCGGAGATGTGGTTGTGTGGAAGAATGCTGAAAATTCGGACAGCCAAAATGATCAAGTAGGACGTTTTAAGGGACGATGTGTCGCAAAGACAACTTATCACAAACATCAGAAAGAGGCAGTCTTCTTTTTCATTTTGCCACGTTATGAGAATAAAACAACAGCTGGAACATGTTGTGACAACCGGAAATATTTGAGGAAAGAGAGATAGAGGAAGACAACGTGAAAAGATCCTTGACAGTCTTGTGTCATGGCACGGAAGGGAGTCAATACACGAATTGATCCATGACGTCGGAGATCGTAATTTGTGGAGAGGCATGATCGCCCACGCCAGACGGCAAGGCACTGGATGATGATTATTATTATTTTGCATTCATCCGTTACTCACTTTTCTTCGCAAAGCCCAGGATTGAAGCAGGGTTGTCATGACCAGCCAGATCTCAGATTGTGACATTAAATGCGTAATGGCCGCCTCTATCTCTCTAATAGTTCTCTATTACGCTCCACACTTTTCATCAAAAATTCTGCCACTGATGTTTGCATTGAGAGATTACCCTCTTTGGACAACAATCACACTCAAATTAATATTCCGTTAACATAATTGTTAATGTTAGCCGTTGATGGACCCTAATATAACTTCTTTTTGAGGTTGAACGTGGTAGAGGTAATCGGATCAGAAAAAGAAAAAAAAATGTTTGCATTACTTCACATCCTGAATTACTTCAGTGTAACACTCACACAAAAAAGTAATCACAACTTTACGATCAAGACTGATCGTCCGTCTAAGAATTATTGCCCAATTCCACTGACCAGAGTGTCTATACTAGCTAGAAACATGGACCACACTAGCAACTTTGTGAGATAGATATATGTGGTTAGTTGGTGTGTGCGGAAACAAAGACAATTAAGAGGAGAAGAACAGGAATAAGAAGACGAGGAGGGAAGAAGAAGAAGAAGAAGAAGAAGAAGAAGAAGAAGAAGAAGAAGAAGAAGAAGAAGAAGAAGTGTCAGAATCTTGCATTTAACAATAACACAGGCTCGTACTTAATAACAAGTGTGATACAAACACGGTCACAGAATGACTTGACGTGACACACTGCACATACAATTCAAACACTTTATTCACACTGTTCGCTCATCACAACCATCATATTCATCGCGCAATTACAATATCGATGTCATAATACAATCAATAGAAATATCAATGCAATGTATACAACTCACAATCCTACACAACAGGCGCACAGTCTCCTATTCTCACACAGGCTTTCTATCTATTATCCTTCATACACATACGAGCACCATTCAGTCCGTCTGTCCTGTACAACAGTCTCCAGCCGTCCGGCGTTAACCACTGTGAGTTCTCGCCAATCGGGGTTGTGTCCCAGCGTGGACTTCATGTCCCACGCATGCCTTGACTGACCATTCCTGACACAGCGTGGGTAGCGTCGCTCACAGGTAGCCCTGGCCGTAATCACAAGGCGTCATTGACGACGACGCGGTAGAACTGATGGGGAGATTATGACAAGAAGAAGAAGAAGAAGAAGAAGATGAGGAAGAAGAAGAAGAAGAAGAAGAAGAAGAAGAAGAAGAAGAAGAAGAAGAAGAAGAAGAAGAAGAAGAAGAAGAAGAAGAAGAAGAAGAAGAAGACGAAGAAGAAGAAGAAGAAGAAAAAATCGCCGTCCAAGCAACAGAAGAAGAGGAAATAGAGGAAGACAAATAAGATTTGGAGAAGGATAAATATCACGACAGATCGACTCGGATATAATATGACACCATTATCCACTGCCACCATTTCCATTAAAACATACAAACAAATTCTGACCCTTAGGTGTAAAGTGTTAGGTTGTAAGATATTCTAGGCTGCAACACGTGAGTTGGAGTGGCCTCTTTCCTTCTTCAAAACCTGTCCATCCCAATTAATCATGCAGTTCTTAACAGACTCGGGTGGACACCTGATGAGGCTGCGCAGATGTCCCCAGTCGTCACAGACGAGACACAGAGTTATACCAGTGATGGTCTCCCAGTCGTAACATACGTAGACACAGAGTTGTACCAGTGCTGGTCTCCCAGTCGTCACAGACGTAGACACAGAGTTGTACCAGTGATGGTCTCCCAGTCGTCACAGACGTAGACACAGAGTTGTACCAGTGCTGGTCTCCCAGTCGTCACAGACGTAGACATAGAGTTGTACCAGTGCTGGTCTCCCAGTCGCCACAGACGTAGACACAGAGTTGTACCAGTGCTGGTCTCCCAGTCACCACAGACGTAGATACAGAGTTGTACCAGTGATGGTATCCTAGTCGTCACAATCGTAGACACAGAGTTGTACCAGTGCTGGTCTCCCAGTCGCCACAGACATAGACATAGAGTTGTACCAGTGCTGGTCTCCCAGTCGCCACAGACGTAGACACAGAGTTGTACCAGTGCTGGTCTCCCAGTCGCCACAGACGTAGATACAGAGTTGTACCAGTGCTGGTCTCACAGTCGTCACAGACGAGACACAGAGTTGTACTAATGCTGGTCTCCCAGTCGTCACAGACGTAGACACAGAGTTGTATCAGTTCTGGTCTCCCAGTCGCCACAGACGTAGACACAGAGTTGTACCAGTGCTGGTCTCACAGTCGCCAAAGACGAGACACAGAGTTGTACCAGTGCTGGTCTCCCAGTCGTCACAGACGTAGACACAGAGTTGTACTAATGCTGGTCTCCCAGTCGTCACAGACGTAGACACAGAGTTGTACCAGTTGTGGTATCCCAGTCACCACAGACGTAGACACAGAGTTGTACCAGTGCTGGTCTTCCAGTCGTCACAGACGTAGACATAGAGTTGTACCAGTGCTGGTCTCCCAGTCGTCACAGACGTAGACACAGAGTTGTACTAATGCTGGTCTCCCAGTCGTCACAGACGTAGACACAGAGTTGTACCAGTTCTGGTATAACAGTCGCCACAGACGTAGACACAGAGTTGTACCAGTGCTGGTCTTCCAGTCGTCACGGACGTAGACACAGAGTTGTACCAGTGCTGGTCTCCCAGTCGTCACAGACGTAGACACAGAGTTGTACTAATGCTGGTCTCCCAGTCGTCACAGACGTAGACACAGAGTTGTACCAGTGCTGGTCTCCCAGTCCTCACAGACGTAGACACAGAGTTGTACCAGTGCTGGTCTCCCAGTCGTCACAGACGTAGACATAGAGTTGTACCAGTGCTGGTCTCCCAGTCGCCACAGACGTAGACACAGAGTTGTACCAGTGCTGGTCTCCCAGTCACCACAGACGTAGACACAGAGTTGTACCAGTGCTGGTCTCCCAGTCACCACAGACGTAGACACAGAGTTGTACCAGTGCTGGTATCCTAGTCGTCACAAATGTAGACACAGAGTTGTACCAGTGCAGGTCCCCCCAGTCGTCACAGTCGTAGACACAGAGTTGTACCAGTGCTGGTCTCCCAGTCGCCACAGACATAGACATAGAGTTGTAACAGTGCTGGTCTCCCAGTCGCCACAGAGGTAGACACAGAGTTGTACCAGTGCTGGTCTCCCAGTCGCCACAGACGTATATACAGAGTTGTACCAGTGCTGGTCTCACAGTCGTCACAGACGAGACACAGAGTTGTTCTAATGCTGGTCTCCCAGTCGTCACAGACGTAGACACAGAGTTGTACCAGTGCTGGTCTCCAAGTCGCCACAGACGTAGACACAGAGTTGTACCAGTGCTGGTCTCCCAGTCGCCACAGACGTAGACACAGAGTTGTACCAGTGCTGGTCTCACAGTCGCAACAGACGAGACACAGAGTTGTACCAGTGCTGGTCTCCCAGTCGTCACAGACGTAGACACAGAGTTGTACTAATGCTGGTCTCCCAGTCGTCACAGACGTAGACACAGAGTTGTACCAGTTCTGGTATCCCAGTCGCCACAGACGTAGACACAGAGTTGTACCAGTGCTGGTCTTCCAGTCGTCACAGACGTAGACACTGAGTTGTACCAGTGCTGGTCTCCCAGTCGTCACAGACGTAGACACAGAGTTGTACTAATGCTGGTCTCCCAGTCGTCACAGACGTAGACACAGAGTTGTACCAGTGCTAGTCTCCCAGTCGTCACAGACGTAGACACAGATTTGTAACAGTGCTGGTCTAACAGTCGTCACAGACGTAGACACAGAGTTGTACCAGTGCTGGTCTAACAGTCGCCACAGACGTAGACACAGACTTGTACTAATGCTGGTCTCCCAGTCGTCACAGACGTAGACACAGAGTTGTACTAATGTTGGTCTCCCAGTTGTCACAGACGTAGACACAGAGTTGTACCAGTGCTGGTCTCCCAGTCGTCACAGACGTAGACACAGAGTTGTACCAGTGCTGGTCTCCCAGTCGTCACAGACGTAGACACAGAGTTGTACCAGTGCTGGTCTCCCAGTCGTCACAGACGTAGACACAGAGTTGTACTAATGCTGTTCTCCCAGTCGTCACAGACGTAGACACAGAGTTGTACTAATGCCGGTCTCCCAGTCGTCACAGACGTAGACACAGAGTTGTACTAATGCTGGTCTCCCAGTCGTCACAGACGTAGACACAGAGTTGTACCAGTGCTGGTCTCCCAGTCGTCACAGACGTAGACACAGAGTTGTACCAGTGCTTGTCTCCCAGTCGTCACAGACGTAGACACAGAGTTGTACCAGTGCTGGTCTCCCAGTCGTCACAGACGTAGACACAGAGTTGTACCAGTGCTGGTCTCTCAGTCGCCACATACGTAGACACAGAGTTGTACCAGTGCTGGTCTCCCAGTCGTCACAGACGTAGACACAGAGTTGTACTAGTGCTGGTCTCCCAGTCGCCACAGACGAGACACAGTGTTGTACTAATGCTGGTCTCCCAGTCGTCACAGACGTAGACACAGAGTTGTACCAGTGCTGGTCTCCCAGTCGTCACAGACGAGACACAGAGTTGTACTAATGCTGGTCTCCCAGTCGTCACAGACGAGACATAGAGTTGTACCAGTGCTGGTCTCCCAGTCGTCACAGACGTAGACACAGTGTTGTACTAATGCTGGTCTCCCAGTCACCACAGACGTAGACACAGAGTTGTACTAATGCTGGTCTCCCAGTCGTCACAGACATAGACACAGAGTTGTACTAATGCTGGTCTCCCAGTCACCACAGACGTAGACACAGAGTTGTACATGTGCTGGTCTCCCAGTCGTCACAGACGTAGACACAGAGTTGTACTAATGCTGGTCTCCCAGTCTTCACAGACGTAGACACAGAGTTGTACCAGTGCTGGTCTCCCAGTCGTCACAGACGTAGACACAGAGTTGTACAAATGCTGGTCTTCCAGTCGTCACAGACATAGACATAGAGTTGTACCAGTGCTGGTCTCACAGTCGCCACAGACGTAGACACAGAGTTGTACCAGTGCTGGTCTCCCAGTCGCCACAGACGTAGACACAGAGTTGTACCAGTGCTGGTCTCACAGTCGCCACAGACGAGACACACAGTTGTACCAGTGCTGGTCTCCCAGTCGTAACAGACGTAGACACAGAGTTGTACTAATGCTGGTCTCCCAGTCGTCACAGACGTAGACACAGAGTTGTACCAGTTCTGGTATCCCAGTCGCCACAGACGTAGACACAGAGTTGTACCAGTGCTGGTCTTCCAGTCGTCACAGACGTAGACACAGAGTTGTACCAGTGCTGGTCTCCCAGTCGTCACAGACGTAGACACACAGTTGTACTAATGCTGGTCTCCCAGTCGTCACAGACGTAGACACAGAGTTGTACCAGTGCTGGTCTCCCAGTCCTCACAGACGTAGACACAGAGTTGTACCAGTGCTGGTCTCCCAGTCGTCACAGACGTAGACATAGAGTTGTACCAGTGCTGGTCTCCCAGTCGCCACATACGTAGACACAGAGTTGTACCAGTGCTGGTCTCCCAGTCACCACAGACGTAGACAGAGAGTTGTACCAGTGCTGGTCTCCCAGTCACCACAGACGTAGACACAGAGTTGTACTAATGCTGGTCTCCCAGTCGTCACAGACATAGACACAGAGTTGTACTAATGCCGGTCTCCCAGTCGTAACAGACGTAGACACAGAGTTGTACTAATGCTGGTCTCCCAGTCGTCACAGACGTAGACACAGAGTTGTACCAGTGGTGGTCTCCCAGTCGTCACAGACGTAGACACAGAGTTGTACCAGTGCTTGTCTCCCAGTCGTCACAGACGTAGACACAGAGTTGTACCAGTGCTGGTCTCCCAGTCGTCACAGACGTAGACACAGAGTTGTACCAGTGCTGGTCTCTCAGTCGCCACATACGTAGACACAGAGTTGTACCAGTGCTGGTCTCCCAGTCGTCACAGATGTAGACACAGAGTTGTACTAGTGCTGGTCTCCCAGTCCCCACAGACGAGACACAGAGTTGTACTAATGCTGGTCTCCCAGTCGTCACAGACGTAGACACAGAGTTGTACCAGTGCTGGTCTCCCAGTCGTCACAGACGAGACACAGAGTTGTACTAATGCTGGTCTCCCAGTCGTCACAGACGAGACATAGAGTTGTACCAGTGCTGGTCTCCCAGTCGTCACAGACGTAGACACAGAGTTGTACTAATGCTGGTCTCCCAGTCACCACAGACGTAGACACAGAGTTGTACTAATGCTGGTCTCCCAGTCGTCACAGACATAGACACAGAGTTGTACTAATGCTGGTCTCCCAGTCACCACAGACGTAGACACAGAGTTGTACCAGTGCTGGTCTCCCAGTCGTCACAGACGTAGACACAGAGTTGTACTAATGCTGGTCTCCCAGTCTTCACAGACGTAGACACAGAGTTGTACCAGTGCTGGTCTCCCAGTCGTCACAGACGTAGACACAGAGTTGTACTAATGCTGGTCTTCCAGTCGTCACAGACATAGACACAGAGTTGTACCAGTGCTGGTCTCACAGTCGCCACAGACGTAGACACAGAGTTGTACCAGTGCTGGTCTCCCAGTCGCCACAGACGTAGACACAGAGTTGTACCAGTGCTGGTCTCACAGTCGCCACAGACGAGACACACAGTTGTACCAGTGCTGGTCTCCCAGTCGTAACAGACGTAGACACAGAGTTGTACTAATGCTGGTCTCCCAGTCGTCACAGACGTAGACACAGAGTTGTACCAGTTCTGGTATCCCAGTCGCCACAGACGTAGACACAGAGTTGTACCAGTGCTGGTCTTCCAGTCGTCACAGACGTAGACACAGAGTTGTACCAGTGCTGGTCTCCCAGTCGTCACAGACGTAGACACACAGTTGTACTAATGCTGGTCTCCCAGTCGTCACAGACGTAGACACAGAGTTGTACCAGTGCTGGTCTCCCAGTCCTCACAGACGTAGACACAGATTTGTACCAGTGCTGGTCTCCCAGTCGTCACAGACGTAGACATAGAGTTGTACCAGTGCTGGTCTCCCAGTCGCCACAGACGTAGACACAGAGTTGTACCAGTGCTGGTCTCCCAGTCACCACAGACGTAGACAGAGAGTTGTACCAGTGCTGGTCTCCCAGTCACCACAGACGTAGACACAGAGTTGTACCAGTGCTGGTATCCTAGTCGTCACAAACGTAGACACAGAGTTGTACCAGTGCAGGTCCCCCCCAGTCGTCACAGTCGTAGACACAGAGTTGTACCAGTGCTGGTCTCCCAGTCGCCACAGACATAGACATAGAGTTGTACGAGTGCTGGTCTCCCAGTCGCCACAGACGTAGACACAGAGTTGTACCAGTGCTGGTCTCCCAGTCGCAACAGACGTAGATACAGAGTTGTACCAGTGCTGGTCTCACAGTCGTCACAGACGAGACACAGAGTTGTACTAATGCAGGTCTCCCAGTCGTCACAGACGTAGACACAGAGTTGTACCAGTGCTGGTCTCCCAGTCGCCACAGACGTAGACACAGAGTTGTACCAGTGCTGGTCTCCCAGTCGCCACAGACGTAGACACAGAGTTGTACCAGTGCTGGTCTCACAGTCGCCACAGACGAGACACAGAGTTGTACCAGTGCTGGTCTCCCAGTCGTCACAGACGTAGACACAGAGTTGTACTAATGCTGGTCTCCCAGTCTTCACAGACGTAGACACAGAGTTGTACCAGTTCTGGTATCCCAGTCGCCACAGACGTAGACACAGCGTTGTACCAGTGCTGGTCTTCCAGTCGTCACAGACGTAGACACAGAGTTGTACCAGTGCTGGTCTCCCAGTCGTCACAGACGTAGACACAGAGTTGTACTAATGCTGGTCTCCCAGTCGTCACAGACGTAGACACAGATTTGTACCAGTGCTGGTCTCCCAGTCGTCACAGACGTAGACACAGAGTTGTACCAGTGCTGGTCTCCCAGTCGTCACAGACGTAGACACAGAGTTGTACCAGTGCTGGTCTCTCAGTCGCCACATACGTAGACACAGAGTTGTACCAGTGCTGGTCTCCCAGTCGTCTCAGATGTAGACACAGAGTTGTACTAGTGCTGGTCTCCCAGTCGCCACAGACGAGACACAGAGTTGTACTAATGCTGGTCTCCCAGTCGTCACAGACGTAGACACAGAGTTGTACCAGTGCTGGTCTCCCAGTCGTCACAGACGAGACACAGAGTTGTACTAATGCTGGTCTCCCAGTCGTCACAGACGAGACATAGAGTTGTACCAGTGCTGGTCTCCCAGTCGTCACAGACGTAGACACAGAGTTGTACTAATGCTGGTCTCCCAGTCACCACAGACGTAGACACAGAGTTGTACTAATGCTGGTCTCCCAGTCGTCACAGACATAGACACAGAGTTGTACTAATGCTGGTCTCCCAGTCACCACAGACGTAGACACAGAGTTGTACCAGTGCTGGTCTACCAGTCGTCACAGACGTAGACACAGAGTTGTACTAATGCTGGTCTCCCAGTCTTCACAGACGTAGACACAGAGTTGTACCAGTGCTGGTCTCCCAGTCGTCACAGACGTAGACACAGAGTTGTTCTAATGCTGGTCTTCCAGTCGTCACAGACATAGACACAGAGTTTTACCAGTGCTGGTCTCACAGTCGCCACAGACGTAGACACAGAGTTGTACCAGTGCTGGTCTCCCAGTCACAACAGACGTAGACACAGAGTTGTACCAGTGCTGGTGTCACAGTCGCCACAGACGAGACACAGAGTTGTACTAATGCTGGTCTCCCAGTCGTAACAGACGTAGACACAGAGTTGTACTAATGCTGGTCTCCCAGTCGTCACAGACGTAGACACAGAGTTGTACCAGTTCTGGTATCCCAGTCGTCACAGACGTAGACACAGAGTTGTACCAGTTCTGGTATCCCAGTCGCCACAGACGTAGACACAGATTTGTACCAGTGCTGGTCTCCCAGTCCTCACAGACGTAGACATAGAGTTGTACCAGTGCTGGTCTCCCAGTCGCCACAGACGTAGACACAGAGTTGTACCAGTGCTGGTCTCCCAGTCACCACAGAAGTAGACAGAGAGTTGTACCAGTGCTGGTCTCCCAGTCACCACAGACGTAGACACAGAGTTGTACCAGTGCTGGTATCCTAGTCGTCACAAACGTAGACACAGAGTTGTACCAGTGCAGGTCCCCCCCAGTCGTCACAGTCGTAGACACAGAGTTGTACCAGTGCTGGTCTCCCAGTCGCCACAGACATAGACATAGAGTTGTACGAGTGCTGGTCTCCCAGTCGCCACAGACGTAGACACAGAGTTGTACCAGTGCTGGTCTCCCAGTCGCAACAGACGTAGATACAGAGTTGTACCAGTGCTGGTCTCACAGTCGTCACAGACGAGACACAGAGTTGTACTAATGCTGGTCTCCCAGTCGTCACAGACGTAGACACAGAGTTGTACCAGTGCTGGTCTCCCAGTCGCCACAGACGTAGACACAGAGTTGTACCAGTGCTGGTCTCCCAGTCGCCACAGACGTAGACACAGAGTTGTACCAGTGCTGGTCTCACAGTCGCCACAGACGAGACACAGAGTTGTACCAGTGCTGGTCTCCCAGTCGTCACAGACGTAGACACAGAGTTGTACTAATGCTGGTCTCCCAGTCTTCACAGACGTAGACACAGAGTTGTACCAGTTCTGGTATCCCAGTCGCCACAGACGTAGACACAGCGTTGTACCAGTGCTGGTCTTCCAGTCGTCACTGACGTAGACACAGAGTTGTACCAGTGCTGGTCTCCCAGTCGTCACAGACGTAGACACAGAGTTGTACTAATGCTGGTCTCCCAGTCGTCACAGACGTAGACACAGAGTTGTACCAGTGCTGGTCTCCCAGTCGTCAAAGACGTAGACACAGAGTTGTACCAGTGCTTGTCTCCCAGTCGTCACATACGTAGACACAGAGTTGTACCAGTGCTGGTCTCTCAGTCGCCACATACGTAGACACAGAGTTGTACCAGTGCTGGTCTCCCAGTCGTCACAGATGTAGACACAGAGTTGTACTAGTGCTGGTCTCCCAGTCGCCACAGACGAGACACAGAGTTGTACTAATGCTGGTCTCCCAGTCGTCACAGACGTAGACACAGAGTTGTACCAGTGCTGGTCTCCCAGTCGTCACAGACGAGACACAGAGTTGTACTAATGCTGGTCTCCCAGTCGTCACAGACGAGACATAGAGTTGTACCAGTGCTGGTCTCCCAGTCGTCACAGACGTAGACACAGAGTTGTACTAATGCTGGTCTCCCAGTCACCCCAGACGTAGACACAGAGTTGTACTAATGCTGGTCTCCCAGTCGTCACAGACATAGACAAAGAGTTGTACTAATGCTGGTCTCCCAGTCACCACAGACGTAGACACAGAGTTGTACCAGTGCTGGTCTCCCAGTCGTCACAGACGTAGACACAGAGTTGTACCAGTGCTGGTCTCCCAGTCGTCACAGACGTAGACACAGAGTTGTACTAGTGCTGGTCTCCCAGTCGTCACAGACGTAGACACAGAGTTGTACCAGTGCTGGTCTCCCAGTCGTCACAGACGTAGACACAGAGTTGTACTAATGCTGGTCTCCCAGTCACCACAGACGTAGACACAGAGTTGTACTAATGCTGGTCTCCCAGTCGTCACAGACATAGACACAGAGTTGTACTAATGCTGGTCTCCCAGTCACCACAGACGTAGACACAGAGTTGTACCAGTGCTGGTCTCCCAGTCGTCACAGACGTAGACACAGAGTTGTACTAATGCTGGTCTCCCAGTCGTCACAGACGTAGACACAGAGTTGTACCAGTGCTGGTCTCCCAGTCGTCACAGACGTAGACACAGAGTTGTACTAATGCTGGTCTTCCAGTCACCACAGACGTAGACACAGAGTTGTACTAGTGCTGGTCTCACAGTCGCCACAGACGTAGACACAGAGTTGTACTAATGCTGGTCTCCCAGTCACCACAGACGTAGACACAGAGTTGTACCAGTGCTGGTCTACCAGTCGTCACAGACGTAGACACAGAGTTGTACTAATGCTGGTCTCCCAGTCTTCACAGACGTAGACACAGAGTTGTACCAGTGCTGGTCTCCCAGTCGTCACAGACGTAGACACAGAGTTGTTCTAATGCTGGTCTTCCAGTCGTCACAGACATAGACACAGAGTTTTACCAGTGCTGGTCTCACAGTCGCCACAGACGTAGACACAGAGTTGTACCAGTGCTGGTCTCCCAGTCACAACAGACGTAGACACAGAGTTGTACCAGTGCTGGTGTCACAGTCGCCACAGACGAGACACAGAGTTGTACTAATGCTGGTCTCCCAGTCGTAACAGACGTAGACACAGAGTTGTACTAATGCTGGTCTCCCAGTCGTCACAGACGTAGACACAGAGTTGTACCAGTTCTGGTATCCCAGTCGTCACAGACGTAGACACAGAGTTGTACCAGTTCTGGTATCCCAGTCGCCACAGACGTAGACACAGATTTGTACCAGTGCTGGTCTCCCAGTCCTCACAGACGTAGACATAGAGTTGTACCAGTGCTGGTCTCCCAGTCGCCACAGACGTAGACACAGAGTTGTACCAGTGCTGGTCTCCCAGTCACCACAGAAGTAGACAGAGAGTTGTACCAGTGCTGGTCTCCCAGTCACCACAGACGTAGACACAGAGTTGTACCAGTGCTGGTATCCTAGTCGTCACAAACGTAGACACAGAGTTGTACCAGTGCAGGTCCCCCCCCAGTCGTCACAGTCGTAGACACAGAGTTGTACCAGTGCTGGTCTCCCAGTCGCCACAGACATAGACATAGAGTTGTACGAGTGCTGGTCTCCCAGTCGCCACAGACGTAGACACAGAGTTGTACCAGTGCTGGTCTCCCAGTCGCAACAGACGTAGATACAGAGTTGTACCAGTGCTGGTCTCACAGTCGTCACAGACGAGACACAGAGTTGTACTAATGCTGGTCTCCCAGTCGTCACAGACGTAGACACAGAGTTGTACCAGTGCTGGTCTCCCAGTCGCCACAGACGTAGACACAGAGTTGTACCAGTGCTGGTCTCCCAGTCGCCACAGACGTAGACACAGAGTTGTACCAGTGCTGGTCTCACAGTCGCCACAGACGAGACACAGAGTTGTACCAGTGCTGGTCTCCCAGTCGTCACAGACGTAGACACAGAGTTGTACTAATGCTGGTCTCCCAGTCTTCACAGACGTAGACACAGAGTTGTACCAGTTCTGGTATCCCAGTCGCCACAGACGTAGACACAGCGTTGTACCAGTGCTGGTCTTCCAGTCGTCACAGACGTAGACACAGAGTTGTACCAGTGCTGGTCTCCCAGTCGTCACAGACGTAGACACAGAGTTGTACTAATGCTGGTCTCCCAGTCGTCACAGACGTAGACACAGAGTTGTACCAGTGCTGGTCTCCCAGTCGTCAAAGACGTAGACACAGAGTTGTACCAGTGCTGGTCTCCCAGTCGTCACATACGTAGACACAGAGTTGTACCAGTGCTGGTCTCTCAGTCGCCACATACGTAGACACAGAGTTGTACCAGTGCTGGTCTCCCAGTCGTCACAGATGTAGACACAGAGTTGTACTAAGTGCTGGTCTCCCAGTCGCCACAGACGTAGACACAGAGTTGTACTAGTGCTGGTCTCCCAGTCGTCACAGACGTAGACACAGAGTTGTACCAGTGCTGGTCTCCCAGTCGTCACAGACGTAGACACAGAGTTGTACTAATGCTGGTCTCCCAGTCGTCACAGACGTAGACACAGAGTTGTACCAGTGCTGGTCTCCCAGTCGTCACAGACGTAGACACAGAGTTGTACTAATGCTGGTCTCCCAGTCACCACAGACGTAGACACAGAGTTGTACCAGTGCTGGTCTCCCAGTCGTCACAGACATAGACAAAGAGTTGTACCTAATGCTGGTCTCCCAGTCACCACAGACGTAGACACAGAGTTGTACCAGTGCTGGTCTCCCAGTCGTCACAGACGTAGACACAGAGTTGTACCAGTGCTGGTCTCCCAGTCGTCACAGACGTAGACACAGAGTTGTACCTAGTGCTGGTCTCCCAGTCGTCACAGACGTAGACACAGAGTTGTACCAGTGCTGGTCTCCCAGTCGTCACAGACGTAGACACAGAGTTGTACTAATGCTGGTCTCCCAGTCACCACAGACGTAGACACAGAGTTGTACTAATGCTGGTCTCCCAGTCGTCACAGACATAGACACAGAGTTGTACTAATGCTGGTCTCCCAGTCACCACAGACGTAGACACAGAGTTGTACCAGTGCTGGTCTCCCAGTCGTCACAGACGTAGACACAGAGTTGTACTAATGCTGGTCTCCCAGTCGTCACAGACGTAGACACAGAGTTGTACCAGTGCTGGTCTCCCAGTCGTCACAGACGTAGACACAGAGTTGTACTAATGCTGGTCTTCCAGTCGTCACAGACATAGACACAGAGTTGTACCAGTGCTGGTCTTACAGTCGCCACAGACGTAGACACAGAGTTGTACCAGTGCTGGTCTCCCAGTCACCACAGACGTAGACACAGAGTTGTACCAGTGCTGGTCTCACAGTCGCCACAGACGAGACACACAGTTGTACCAGTGCTGGTCTCCCAGTCATAACAGACGTAGACACAGAGTTGTACTTATGCTGGTCTCCCAGTCGTCACAGACGTAGACACAGAGGTGTACCAGTTCTGGTATCCCAGTCGCCACAGACGTAGACACAGAGTTGTACCAGTGCTGGTCTTCCAGTCGTCACAGACGTAGACACAGAGTTGTACCAGTGCTGGTCTCCCAGTCGTCACAGACGTAGACACACAGTTGTACTAATGCTGGTCTCCCAGTCGTCACAGACGTAGACACAGAGTTGTACCAGTGCTGGTCTCCCAGTCCTCACAGACGTAGACACAGAGTTGTACCAGTGCTGGTCTCCCAGTCGTCACAGACGTAGACACAGAGTTGTACTAATGCTGGTCTCCCAGTCGTCACAGACGTAGACACAGAGTTGTACCAGTGCTGGTCTCCCAGTCGTCAAAGACGTAGACACAGAGTTGTACTAATGCTGGTCTCCCAGTCGTCACAGACGTAGACACAGAGTTGTACCAGTGCTGGTCTCCCAGTCCTCACAGACGTAGACATAGAGTTGTACCAGTGCTGGTCTCCCAGTCGCCACAGACGTAGACACAGAGTTGTACCAGTGCTGGTCTCCCAGTCACCACAGACGTAGACAGAGAGTTGTACCAGTGCTGGTCTCCCAGTCACCACAGACGTAGACACAGAGTTGTACCAGTGCTGGTATCCTAGTCGTCACAAACGTAGACACAGAGTTGTACCAGTGCAGGTCCCCCCCCAGTCGTCACAGTCGTAGACACAGAGTTGTACCAGTGCTGGTCTCCCAGTCGCCACAGACATAGACATAGAGTTGTACGAGTGCTGGTCTCCCAGTCGCCACAGACGTAGACACAGAGTTGTACCAGTGCTGGTCTCCCAGTCGCAACAGACGTAGATACTAGAGTTGTACCAGTGCTGGTCTCACAGTCGTCACAGACGAGACACAGAGTTGTACTAATGCTGGTCTCCCAGTCGTCACAGACGTAGACACAGAGTTGTACCAGTGCTGGTCTCCCAGTCGCCACAGACGTAGACACAGAGTTGTACCAGTGCTGGTCTCCCAGTCGCCACAGACGTAGACACAGAGTTGTACCAGTGCTGGTCTCACAGTCGCCACAGACGAGACACAGAGTTGTACCAGTGCTGGTCTCCCAGTCGTCACAGACGTAGACACAGAGTTGTACTAATGCTGGTCTCCCAGTCTTCACAGACGTAGACACAGAGTTGTACCAGTTCTGGTATCCCAGTCGCCACAGACGTAGACACAGCGTTGTACCAGTGCTGGTCTTCCAGTCGTCACAGACGTAGACACAGAGTTGTACCAGTGCTGGTCTCCCAGTCGTCACAGACGTAGACACAGAGTTGTACTAATGCTGGTCTCCCAGTCGTCACAGACGTAGACACAGAGTTGTACCAGTGCTGGTCTCCCAGTCGTCAAAGACGTAGATACAGAGTTGTACCAGTGCTGGTCTAACAGTCGTCACAGACGTAGACACAGAGTTGTACCAGTGCTGGTCTAACAGTCGCCACAGACGTAGACACAGACTTGTACTAATGCTGGTCTCCAAGACGTCACAGACGTAGACACAGAGTTGTACTAATGTTGGTCTCCCAGTCGTCACAGACGTAGACACAGAGTTGTACCAGTGCTGGTCTCCCAGTCGTCACAGACGTAGACACAGAGTTGTACCAGTGCTGGTCTCCCAGTCGTCACAGACGTAGACACAGAGTTGTACCAGTGCAGGTCACCCAGTCGTCACAGACGTAGACACAGAGTTGTACTCATGCTGGTCTCCCAGTCGTCACAGACGTAGACACAGAGTTGTACTAATGCTGGTCTCCCAGTCGTCACAGACGTAGACACAGAGTTGTACTAATGCTGGTCTCCCAGTCGTCACAGACGTAGACACAGAGTTGTACTAATGCCGGTATCCCAGTCGTCACAGACGTAGACACAGAGTTGTACTAATGCTGGTCTCCCAGTCGTCACAGACGTAGACACAGAGTTGTACCAGTGCTGGTCTCCCAGTCGTCACAGACGTAGACACAGAGTTGTACCAGTGCTTGTCTCCCAGTCGTCACAGACGTAGACACAGAGTTGTACCAGTGCTGGTCTCCCAGTCGTCACAGACGTAGACACAGAGTTGTACCAGTGCTGGTCTCTCAGTCGCCACATACGTAGACACAGAGTTGTACCAGTGCTGGTCTCCCAGTCGTCACAGACGTAGACACAGAGTTGTACTAGTGCTGGTCTCCCAGTCGTCACAGACGAGACATAGAGTTGTACCAGTGCTGGTCTCCCAGTCGTCACAGACGTAGACACAGAGTTGTACTAATGCTGGTCTCCCAGTCACCACAGACGTAGACACAGAGTTGTACTAATGCTGGTCTCCCAGTCGTCACAGACATAGACACAGAGTTGTACTAATGCTGGTCTCCCAGTCACCACAGACGTAGACACAGAGTTGTACCAGTGCTGGTCTCCCAGTCGTCACAGACGTAGACACAGAGTTGTACTAATGCTGGTCTCCCA
The DNA here is from genome assembly GCA_014155875.1 of Cepaea nemoralis. Classification (NCBI taxonomy): domain Eukaryota; kingdom Metazoa; phylum Mollusca; class Gastropoda; order Stylommatophora; family Helicidae; genus Cepaea; species Cepaea nemoralis. The sequence continues at coordinate 1,400,474 of JACEFZ010025808.1, forward strand.
GTCGTCACAGACGTAGACACAGAGTTGTACCAGTGCTGGTCTCCCAGTCGTCACAGACGTAGACACAGAGTTGTACTAATGCTGGTCTCCAGTCGTCACAGACATAGACACAGAGTTGTACCAGTGCTGGTCTCACAGTCGTCACAGACGTAGACACAGAGTTGTACCAGTGCTGGTCTCCCAGTCGCCACAGACGTAGACACAGAGTTGTACCAGTGCTGGTCTCACAGGTCGCACAGACGTAGACACACGAGTTGTACCAGTGCTGGTCTCCCAGTCGTCACAGACGTAGACACAGAGTTGTACTAATGCTGGTCTCCCAGTCGTCACAGACGTAGACACAGAGTTGTACCAGTGCTGGTCTCCCAGTCGTCCACGGACGTAGACACAGAGTTGAACAAGTGCGGTTCTCCAGTCGTCACAGACGTAGACACAGAGTTGTACCAGTGCTGGTCTCCCAGTCGTCACAGACGTAGACACACAGTTGTACTAAGGCTGGTCTCCCAGTCGTCACAGACGTAGACACAGAGTTGTACCAGTGCTGGTCTCCCAGTCCTCACAGACGTAGACACAGAGTTGTACCAGTGCTGGTCTCCCAGTCGTCACAGACGTAGACATAGAGTTGTACCAGTGCTGGTCTCCCAGTCGCCACAGACGTAGACACAGAGTTGTACCAGTGCTGGTCTCCCAGTCACCACAGACGTAGACAGAGAGTTGTACCAGTGCTGGTCTCCCAGTCACCACAGACGTAGACAACAGAGTTGTACCAGTGCTGGTATCCTAGTCGTCACAAACGTAGACACAGAGTTGTACCAGTGCAGGTCCCCCCCCCAGTCGTCACAGTCGTAGACACAGAGTTGTACCAGTGCTGGTCTCCCAGTCGCCACAGACATAGACATAGAGTTGTACGAGTGCTGGTCTCCCAGTCGCCACAGACGTAGACACAGAGTTGTACCAGTGCTGGTCTCCCAGTCGCAACAGACGTAGATACAGAGTTGTACCAGTGCTGGTCTCACAGTCGTCACAGACGAGACACAGAGTTGTACTAATGCTGGTCTCCCAGTCGTCACAGACGTAGACACAGAGTTGTACCAGTGCTGGTCTCCCAGTCGCCACAGACGTAGACACAGAGTTGTACCAGTGCTGGTCTCCCAGTCGCCACAGACGTAGACACAGAGTTGTACCAGTGCTGGTCTCACAGTCGCCACAGACGAGACACAGAGTTGTACCAGTGCTGGTCTCCCAGTCGTCACAGACGTAGACACAGAGTTGGTACTAATGCTGGTCTCCCAGTCTTCACAGACGTAGACACAGAGTTGTACCAGTTCTGGTATCCCAGTCGCCACAGACGTAGACACAGCGTTGTACCAGTGCTGGTCTTCCAGTCGTCACAGACGTAGACACAGAGTTGTACCAGTGCTGGTCTCCCAGTCGTCACAGACGTAGACACAGAGTTGTACTAATGCTGGTCTCCTTCCAGTCGTCACAGACGTAGACACAGATTTGTACCAGTGCTGGTCTCCCAGTCGTCACAGACGTAGACACAGAGTTGTACCAGTGCTGGTCTCCCAGTCGTCACAGACGTAGACACAGAGTTGTACCAGTGCTGGCTCTCAGTCGCCACATACGTAGACACAGAGTTGTACCAGTGCTGGTCTCCCAGTCGTCTACAGATGTAGACACAGAGTTGTACTAGTGCGTGGTCTCCCAGTCGGCCACAGACGGAAGACACAGAGTTGTACTAATGCTGGTCTCCCAGTCGTCACAGACGTAGACACAGAGTTGTACCAGTGCTGGTCTCCCAGTCGTCACAGACGAGACACAGAGTTGTACTAATGCTGGTCTCCCAGTCGTCACACGACGAGACATAGAGTTGTACCAGTGCTGGTCTCCCAGTCGTCACAGACGTAGACACAGAGTTTGTACTAATGCTGGTCTCCCAGTCACCACAGACTAGACCACAGAGTTGTACTAATGCTGGTCTCCCAGTCGTCACAGACATAGACACAGAGTTGTACTAATGCTGGTCTCCCAGTCACCACAGACGTAGACACAGAGTTTACCAGTGCTGGTCTACCAGTCGTCACAGACGTAGACACAGAGTTGTACTAATGCTCGGTCTCACCAGTCTTCACAGACGTAGACACAGAGGTTGTACCAGTGCTGGTCTCCCAGTCGTCACAGACGTAGACACAGAGTTGTTCTAATGCTCGGTCTTCCAGTCGTCACAGACATAGACACAGAGTTTTTACCAGTGCTGGTCTCACAGTCGCCAGCAGACGTAGACCAGAGCTTGTACCAGTGCTGGTCTACCAGTCACAACCGACGTACGCAACAGCGTTTGTACCCAGTGCTGGGTCACAGTCCCGCCACAGACGAGACACAGAGTTTGTACTAATGCTGGTCCCTCCCAGTCGTAACAGACGTAGACACAGAGTTGTACTAATGCTGGGCTCCCAGTCGTCACAGACGTAGACACAGGAGTTGTACTCAGTTCTGGTATCCCAGTCGTCACAGACGTAGACACAGAGTTGTACCAGTTCTGGTATCCCAGTCTCAATCAGACGTAGACACAGATTTGTACCAGTGCTGGTCTCCCAGTCCTCACAGACGTAGACATAGAGTTGTACAGTGCTGGTCTCCCAGTCGCCACAGACGTAGACACAGAGTTGTACCAGTGCTGGTCTCCCAGTCACCACAGAAGTAGACAGAGAGTTGTACCAGTGCGGGTCTCCCAGTCACCACAGACGTAGACACAGAGTTGTACCAGTGCTGGGTATCCTAGTCGTCACAACGTAGACACAGAGTTGTACCAGTGCAGGTCCCCCCCCCAGTCGTCACAGTCGTAGACACAGAGTTGTACCAGTGCTGGTCTCCCAGTCGCCACAGACATAGACATAGAGTTGTACGAGTGCTGGTCTCCCGAGTCGCCACAGACTAGACACAGAGTTGTACCAGTGCTGTCTCCAGTCGCAAACAGACGTAGATACAGAGTTGTACCAGTGCTGGTCTCACAGTCGTCACAGACGAGACACAGAGTTGTACTAATGCTGGTCTCCCAGTCGTCACAGACGCTAGGACACAGAGTTGTACCAGTGCTGGTCTCCCAGTCGCCACAGACGTAGACACAGAGTTGTACCAGTGCTGGTCTCCAGTCGCCACAGACGTAGACACAGAGTTGTACCAGTGCTGGTCTCCCAGTCGCCACAGACGAGACACAGAGTTGTGTACCAGTGCTGGTCTCCCAGTCGTCACAGACGTAGACACAGAGTTTGTACTAATGCTGGTCTCCCAGTCGTCACAGACGTAGACACAGAGTTGTACCAGTTCTGGTATCCCAGTCGTCCACAGACGTAGACACAGCGTTTGTACCAGTGCTGGTCTTCCAGTCGTCACATGACGTAGACACAGAGTTGTACCAGTGCTGGTCTCCCAGTCGTCACAGACGTAGACACAGAGTTGTACTAATGCTGGTCTCCCAGTCGTCACAGACGTAGACACAGAGTTGTACCAGTGCTGGTCTCCCAGTCGTCACAGACGTAGACACAGAGTTGTACCAGTGCTGGTCTCCCAGTCGTCACAGACGTAGACACAGAGTTGTACCATGCTGGTCTCCCAGTCGCCACAGACGTAGACACAGAGTTGTACCAGTGCTGTCTCCCAGTCGTCACAGACGTAGACACAGAGTTGTACTAGTGCTGGTCTCCCAGTCGTCACAGACGTAGACACAGAGTTGTACTAATGCTGGTCTCCCAGTCGTCACAGACGTAGACACAGAGTTGTACCAGTGCTGGTCTCCCAGTCGTCACAGACGTAGACACAGAGTTGTACTAATGCTGGTCTCCCAGTCGTCACAGACGTAGACACAGAGTTGTACTAATGCTGGTCTCCCAGTCGTCACAGACGTAGACACAGAGTTGTACTAATGCTGGTCTCCCAGTCGTCACAGACGTAGACACAGAGTTGTACATGCTGGTCTCCCAGTCGTCACAGACGTAGACACAGAGTTGTACCAGTGCTGGTCTCCCAGTCCGTCACAAGACGTAGACACAGAGTTGTACCAGTGCTGGTCTCCCAGTCGTCACAGACTAGACCAGAGTTGTACCAGTGCTGGTCTCCCAGTCGTCACAGACGTAGACAACAGAGTTGTACCAGTGCTGGTCTCCCAGTCGTCACAGACGTAGACACAGAGTTGTACGACATTGCTGGTCTCCCAGTCGTAACAGGACGTAGACACAGAGTTGTACCAGTGCTGGTCTCCAAGTCGTCACGACGTAGACACAGAGTTGTACCAATTGCTGGTCTCCAGTCCACAGACGTAGACACAGATTGTACTAGTCTGGTCTCCCAGTCGTCACAGACGTAGACAACAGAGTTGTACCAGTGCGGTCTCCCAGTCGTCACAGACGTAGACACAGAGTTGTACATGCTGGGTCTCCAGTCGCACAGACGTAGACACAGAGTTGTACTATGCTGGTCTCCCAGTCGTCCAAACAGACAGTAGACCAGAGTTGTACTAATGCTGGTCTCCAGTCGTCACAGACGTAGACACAGAGTTGTACCAGTGCTGGTCTCCCAGTCGTCCACAGACGTAGACACAGAGTTGTACCAGTGCTGGTCTCCCAGTCGTCACAGACGTAGACACAGAGTTGTACCAGTGCTGTCTCCCAGTCGCCACAGACGTAGACACGAGTTGTACCAGTGCTGGTCTCCCAGTCGTCACAGGACGTAGACACAGAGTTGTACAGTGCTGGTCTCCCAGTCGTCCACAGACTAGACACAGAGTTGTACTAATGCTGGTCTCCCAGTACGTCACAGACTGTAGACACAGAGTTGTACTAATGGATTGGTCTCCCAGTCTCCACAAGTACGTAGACACAGAGTTGTACCAGTGCTGGTCTCCCAGTCGTCACAGACGTAGACACAGAGTTGTACCAGTGCTGGTCTCCCAGTCGTCCACAGACGTAGACACAGAGTTGTACTAAGTGCTGGTCCTCCCAGTCGTCACAGACGTAGACACAGAGTTGTACCAGTGCTGGTCTCCCAGTCGTCACAGACGTAGACACAGAGTTGTACCAGTGCTGGTCTCCCAGTCGTCACAGACGTAGACACAGAGTTGTACCATTGCTGGTCTCCCGTCGTCACAGACGTAGACACAGAGCTTGTACCAGTGCTGGTCTCCCAGTCGTCCCAGAC